>CM052452.1:965135-991901 GCA_028533085.1 Varecia variegata
GGGGCCCGAACGCTCCTGATTGAGGGATCACTGACACACGCATACGGGGACTTCAAAAAGGCCACGAAAAATGGAATTAAAGGATTAAAAATTAAAATATAGGCTTCATTTCTCAACATCAGCTCCATCAAGTTCAAGACACTTTGTGTGTGATGACAACAGCCCTTGCACCCATCCCTGAAGAGCTGCCGGTCCCGGAATTTGACCATGTCAACGCCGTCTTTTTCACATTATTCACTGAAGAAAAACGAGGGCCCTTAGCCGGGCATGGTGGTGCATGCCTGTAGTCCCTGCTACTCGGGAGGCTGAGGCAGAAGGATCGCTTGAGCCCAGGAGTTAGAGGTTGCTGTGAGCTAGGCTGATGCCACGGCACTCACTCTAGCCCGGGCAACAGAGCAAGACTCTGTCTCCAAAAAACAAAAAAAAATTTCCACGGAGAGCCCGCCCTTGTCTGCGGCTGGTCCCAGCACGGTGGTCTCGGCACCCATTGAGGGGAAGTTTGCTCACCTTTAATTCTGCAGTCAGAATTGCGAGAGCTGAGCAGCGAGCTGTCTGCGGCCTTGGCTGTTGTTTTGGCCATCAGTCGTGGGTCTGCTTCAGTTAGGGCACGAACGAGATTAATTCTCCCTCCCGAGTTGATGTGGGTGGTCTGCCACGCGGACATCACCTGCGACATCACCTCGTCCTGTCCCAAAACCAGCCGTCCCTTTGTAAACTGCTGATTCTTTGGGGCATTGTCCCTGTACATTTTTTGTAAATCATCAATGATTTCACCATTCTTTCAGCCAAGCGTTCCATAAATACGATATTTTTTCTTGTTTCAATTTCAGCAGAATTTGTGTCGCTCTGCTAGGGGCATTTTTCAAACTGATGCCGTATCCTTCTCAGTGCCTCACTCTAGATCCTGTTCAGACGTGTCATAACAAGTTAGTACAAGCTTATTTTGGTGCAAAAAAAATTGAAATCCGTACGGTTTTTTTCTTAATGTGCATTTTTCATGAACTTTTTGAAGACCCTTTTATATACAGTTGACCCTTGAACAGCATGGGTTTGAACCATGTGGGTCCACTTCTATGCAGATTTTTCTCAATAACATGCTGGAAAAAATTTTGGAGACTTGCAACAATTTGAAAAAACTCACAGACGAACCTCATAGCCTAGAAATATATAAAAAAAAATTTAGAAAAATCTAAGTCATGAGTGCATAAAAATACATGTAGATACTAGTCTATTCTATCCTTTACTACCATAAAATATACACAAATCTATTATAAAAGTTAAAATTTATCAAGACTTGTGCACACAAATGCAGACCACACGTGGCATGATTTCCAGTCAAGAGAAGTGCAAACAAATGTAAAGCTGCAGTATCGAATCATAACTGCATAACCTACTTGTCGTACAGACTGCACTCCTGCAATGACTTCATAGCCCCCTCCCGCTGGCGCTGTGGCGAGCTCAGGTGCTGTGAGTATTCGCTCTAAACACCGTGAGATGCTAATGGCCTCCAAGTGAGCAGTTTCTCTCTCCAGTAAATTACTTATTGCAGTAAAAAGTGATGCCTCATGGTTCTCATGTATTTTTCATCATGCTTAGTGCAAAACCACCGAAGCCATGCAAAGTGCCACTGGTGACACTGGAAGTGTTCCCAAGAAGCAGGGAGAAGTCACGGCATTGCGAGGAAAAGTTGAATTACTTGATATGTATTCATGCCATAGATCGGGGTCTGCAGCTGCAGTTTCCCGACATTTTCAAGATACATACATCCATTGTTTAAAAAAGAAAAGGAAAGGAAATTTATGAAGCTGTCGCTGCGGCTTTGCCAGCAAAAGAGAAAGCCTTGCATTTTTTGGCAAAATACCCTTTTGCTGCATATTGAAAATGCAGCATCTATGTGGGTGCACGATCGCTATAAGAAAGGCATCCCCAGGGACTCTAATACAATTTGAGAGAAAGTGAAGTCATTATATGACAACTGAAGCAAAAGGGAGGTGAAGGATCTAAAGCTGGAGTATTTAATGCCAGCAAAGGACGGTTTGATAATTTTAGAAACAGGTTTGGCTTTAAAAGTGTCAAGATAACAGGAGAAGCAGCTCTGCCCACCAGGAGGCAGCAGACGGGTTCCCAGATGCTAAGGAAATCTTCGAGGAGAGGACATCTGCCTGACAGAGTTTTCATGCAAACAAAAGTGCCCTATTCTGAAAAAAAAAAAAAAAAAAAAATGCTACGAAGGATATTTACTGGTAAGGAAGAGAAGCGAGCACCAGGATTCAAGGCAGGAAGGGACAGGCTACTGCTTTGTGCAAATGCAGTCGGGTTTACGGACAGGACTGCCCTTGTCTGCAAAGCTGCTGACCCCCAGCCTTGGAGGGAAAAGAGAAACGCCAGCTGCCGCCTTAGTGTAAGGGGGCCTGAGCCATGAGCCCCGTCTCTGGATTGGTTCCATCGGTGTTTCTCCCTGAGTCAGGAAGTATTTCGCCAGTAAGGGACTGACTTCTAAAGTTCTTTTGATATTGGACAGTGCCCCAGCCACCCAGGACCCTGTGAGTTCAACACTGACGGGGGTTCTGCGCACGTGCGCTGTGTTCTGGATGCGGAAGCTCATCACCTCTGTGAGCAACGCACGTGCACCGCTGTTCGGGAGGAGGTGCGGGGCCGTCTTTCTTCCTTACGATCTTCTGATCAGAAGAAGAAAGATAATGGGCGAGAAGGCAGTTTGAAATACCGTAAGCTACAGCGAGCAAAGAAAATGATGCATTTGGTATAATATTAAATAATTACTGAGCAATAATAATATCAACAGAGGAAATAAAAAAAACAGAGCTAAATGTATAACAGCCTGTTGGCCAGAGGGCAATGATTGGAATTAATAACTATAATTCAAAGCACTCATATGACTAATTAAAAAAAGAAAAAAATAATTATAAACCACAAAAGAGGTAGAGATATTAATTAACTTAAAGTGCAATGAATTAAATACCCACGTTAGCGAGGGCACCCGTGCGCACACGCACGCACACGCATGCACACGAACACGCACAGGAGGGCACCTCCCCAGGGCCTGGCTGGACGTCAGCTCACCCCGAGGGGGCTTTGCCTGGGGGGGCATCCGGCAGTGCGGAGCCAGGCCCCACCGGGATTTTCTAGCCCTAAACTGTTATAAGCAACATTCCAGTGACTATTTTTGAACACACATTTTTGTTCGTGTGTGAATATATTTACTGAACAAACGTCTACAGTTGGGATCGGTGGGGACCAGGCAGCATCTGCTTCAATCTCAGCCGACACAGCAGTCTGTCCCCACACTCTGCCCCGAGGCTTCCTTCTAAAGACCCCCAGGCGCAGGGATGTGAGACGAGGAAAGGGGACACATGCTTTACTCTTTGCTTTGCTAAGTAGGTTTTCATCACGATTAAGGAAAAAACAAAAGAGTTTACTGGGATGGCCAAGGGTGAAGCCCTGGGTGGGTTTAAATCCTCAGCGCGTGGAGCTGAGCCCCAGCAGCTCACCCGCGTCGCACGGGCGGTGCAGAGCCCCCAGCGTGAGATGCCGGTGTGGGCCTTCTCAGTGTGCATCAGCTGCTCCTCCGTGTCACCGTGGACAAGGTGACACCACCACGCCGTCCGAGCACCGTGCCTCCCAGGGCTGTGCTGATTTCTGCACGTCGTCCCGGGCAACCCCCAACCGCCCCCGAGGAAGGTGCCTTCTTCCCCACCGCACAGGTGAGGAAACAGGTGCAGCGGTCGGAAGGGCAGCCCGAGTCCCGCACTCAGGGAACGGCGGGGCCCGGACTGACCCCCACGGGCCCTTCCTCAGCCCTGGGGTGCGCCTGCCAGGCACGGCTGGTGTGTGAGGAATTCTCACAGAAAAGCTACACATCTGGCAGGAAGATGCGCGACCTGGGAGGTTGAGAGTCAGGAGAGACGCGGGCCCCTGGGGCGGGGAGATGGAGTCGGACCCACGTCTGGGAGGCGTGTGCAGCCTCTCTGCGTCGTGGAAGCTCCGGGGGAGGGTGGAGCATGTCCTGCACACGGGCCGCACACAGCCCGGGTCCCCGTGAGAGGAGCAGCAGTTTCTGGGAGGGACGATGCCTCCAAACTGAGGGATCTGCAGACCCGTCTGCAGCTGGGCAAGTGCTAAATGGGACCCCGGCCCGTGTGGCTTCAGGGCACACGCTGGCAGCCAGTGCACTGACATTTCCTGAATTGCAGAGAGAACGATATTGGAGAAACAGGAGAGACACGTGTTTCCTTCCTGGGCTGCCCGCGCCAGGCTCCTCTGCAGCTGTTCCATCCAGGCAGAAACTCATCTCGCCCGAACCCAGAGGCCCCGAGGAGTATTGATCGAAACAGACTCATTTCCACGGTTCAGCAGGGCGAGCTGGAGCTTGTCGCCTGCTCCCGCCAGCTGCCGGGTCCTGGCGGGCGCTTTGGGCTGGAGCAAGGAGCACAGGCAGCGAGAGAGATTGGAAACAAGGGACCCGCAGAGACCAGGTGACAGGAGAAACGTGAGCAGGGACTCAGTGCCTCTCAGTCAACAGGGGCTTATCTGTGGGTCCCCTGTGGACTCTGCCCTGCCGGGAGAAGGGGAGACACGGCTGTGTCAGTCAGGACATGCTGGGTTCTGCTGCGTAACAAACACGCTGCAGGTCTTGATGCTTTGTAACATAGAGGCTTATTCCTCGCTTATGTTTCTGTCACCCTC
Source organism: Varecia variegata (assembly GCA_028533085.1). Classification (NCBI taxonomy): domain Eukaryota; kingdom Metazoa; phylum Chordata; class Mammalia; order Primates; family Lemuridae; genus Varecia; species Varecia variegata. The sequence goes on from CM052452.1 coordinate 969,840, forward strand.
ACTCGGTGGTGACTTTTTGTTCTGTCTCTTTATGTCACTGGCTGTGGCAGAGGGAAAAACAGAATGTGACAAATGTCACTGAGTCCTAAAGCTCAGCCCAGAAGGATGCTGAGAGAATGAAGGAGATTAGACAAGTAAATCCCTGGTGTCTGCAAGTGGTCAAATAATGTCAGCAGGGGCTGTGCCTGGGTCCCCGGTACCCTGCCCTGTGTCTGGAGTGGGGATCCCCTGTGGGCTGTGGACCACTTGAGGACAAGGACCCCACAGGACATGGGAGCGAGGGGGGCCCAGGAAGGTGCGGGTCCCCGGTGGCGACCAAGCAGTAGTGGGATTCAAAGGGACAGAGGGAGATGAGGACAGCGGCTTGTCCCACTGGCCAGAGATGAGGACAGGTGGGAGAGGACACGTGTGAGGCTCCATGTCATGAAGCACGTGTAGCAGGGCAATGGCGGGCTTGAGAGGTGACGACAAAGTGCCCAGGGAGGAAAGCTCACTGTGAATATCACGGACTGCATTACCCGTGTTTGGTAAAAAACACATTTGCATATCTTTGCATAAAAGTAAGACTGGAAGGAGAGCTGTCAAAATACTACTAAGGAGAGTGGCTACACTTTTTCTTTTCTTGTTTTAGGTAATTATTTAGTTTTAGTTCCACAATACATGAATATCTTCTTGTAAATATCTGAACAATGCATGTGTATTTTAGAAAGAAACAAGTTAATCAAAACCACAATGAAAAATGACCTCACTTTCTTGGAGAAATCAGTGACGTATACAAAAGAAAGACATTATTTACAAAGGAAGAAAGCAGGAAGGGGTGCCTGTGATGCTGGTGATGGTGACAGTGGTGAGGATGATGATGGTGGTGGTGACGGTGGACTGCTGAGGGGAGATTGAAAGTTTGGACCCCTCCCCGGTGCCTCCCGGAGCTCCCTGCTCCACGCCATTCCCAGCTGTGCGGACATCACTGCTCTGTCATTGCTGACACAACAGAAGACAGGAGCACAGCTTGGCAGCCAGGCCCCCACCTGTGACCTCAGGCAAACCCCTCCTGAACCCGACCAACATGGTACTGGGGCCACCAGCGCTGTGGGAAGGACACAGGCCTGGTAAAGTCAGACCTGGGTGTGGACTCAGGCTCTGCCACCAGCCGCTGAGCTTAGACCCACGTCTGCAGAGTGGGGACAGTCACCACGCCTGTACCACAGGTTATCCCGCCGGGGCAGCAGGTGATGCATAAGACACACTTAGCGTCTGGCACGCAGCACCCACTAGAGAAACGGTGCTTGCTGGGCCCTCCCGCCCCTCTGCCCGTGGCTCTTCCACCATCTGTGTCAGCAGGGAGCCAGTGCAGGTCCTTGAGCAGGGACTGTGGGGGGGGGTGTATTGCGTGTCTATTCCTCTCCCTCGCCCTTGGCGTTCTGCCCCCTGGAACAGGGCAGCAGCACGTGATGCTCTCATTGCCAGGATCTGGGGAAACAGCCACCCTCCGAGGACAGCTCCTCCCTTCTGAAGCCAGGGACAAGACCCAGAGAACCACAGGAAGGACGTTCTCTGCCGTAAGCAGGGAGAGGGGCTATTTATAGACAGAGAGCACATGCTGGTTTATATCATCAATAAAATTCTGCAATTATGCAAAGCTACAATAATACAGCTCTTAACCTCGTTGTGTCAGAATATTATTTCCCGCGAACTACTGAGGAGATGAGATAAAATCATACGCTCTCTGCCCGTCACATAACAAACATCACTCTAGGTAAGAGAGAGTCTGCCTTCACACAAGTGGAAGCTGTTCTATTTATTTGCAATTTAAAAATTAATGTTAATTACGCAAGTGATGCATGAATACATTCCTAGTCCTCCATCTTGGGAAACTGACTTTTAGCTCCACATCCCTGTGTGAACACCTTCTCCTCCTACAGCTAACCCATAACTAACCAGGCTTTCAGTACCTCTCCCAAGCAGACAACACCTTGCACAACGCCTGTCACCTATAACCTCTGTGGTGAGCCTTGCCACGCTGTGCTGGCTTCTTACAAACACGCCAATGCACGTATTCCAACACAACTGAGATTGACCTGCCGGACGTTTGGTCAGGACTACTCCACGTTGTCCACCTGCCAAGGCCTCAGTGGCTCTTCTCTGCCTGTGATATTGGGCCATAGTTTTGCCAGATGTTACCACTGGGGAAAACTGGACAAAGGGTGCACAAGATCTCTGAGTTACTTCTTACAACAGCACGATTCTACAGTTCTCTCAAAATTGAAATTTAAGTTGAATATATATATATATATATATATATATATATATATATGTAAAATCTGTAATGGTTTACACACACATATTTGACTTGCCTGAAGTATAGGCCTTGGCTCATGGGGCCTGTGTTTCAGGCACTATCAAAACGTGAATTCTCCTGGGCACGATTATGGAGATATAGACGGATGTGTGACCAAAACCACTGGGAGACAAGGAAGCTAAATTTTGGAACTTTTGTTGAGACAACCAGAGAAGTCATGCACTTCTACCTGCAGGGTTCCTGAGAGGCTAGGATGCAAGCCTCACAACTTCTGCAAGACATCTTGACACCACGATGAACAATGTCTGAGAATGCCCCAAATACAGAGGAAAGAATAGTAAGAGGTGAAAAGAGAGAATTCTGAAGATCTCCTGGATCCAGCCATGCCTGCAGCTGACATACCTATGGATTTTTATGAGTCAAAAAAATTTCCTACTTACTTCAGCAAGTTTCAGTTGGAATTTCTGTCTTCCACACCTGAAAAAGTCCTGGTTGCCTTGCTTTATCATAGTGGTTAACACCTAGTTATCATCAGTGAATAACTGATTAGTAAAAGAATGAATGAAAATGAGCATGTGTGACCACCCCAGCATAAATTCTTGCTGAGCATTCAAGAGCGGACAGACAAGGCTCCGGAAGGACCCAGCAGATCCTGTCTACAGGTGGGAGGCTCAGGACTGGTGACTTCTGGAGGTTGCGCATGAGCTGGGACTTCACAGAGGGGCTGGATCTGGGGTGGGGACTCCAGACAGGCAGTAGGAGCAAAGGCCCCAGGGCTGATGTGGAAGATGCCAGGGAGTCAACACATGCTGGGCTGAGGGCGCATGAGGATCAGAGGAGATGAAGTGAGCAGGGGGTGTAGTCCCGAGTGTCCTGGCCAGGGGCGTGTCTGCGCCAGGATCCAACAGGGGAACAGGGATCACTGAAGGTGCTCCAAACCAGGAAGGGATGACACAGGGATCAGAGTGAAGAGCTGAGAAGGCAAACGGGGCTTGTGAGGTGAAGATCAGTTGGCACAGCAACCTGCCCTGACCCTGGGGTAGAGGGACCAGGGGGTGGGGTGGGATCCTGAACTTGGGGGCCACAGAGGGGGCAGGAGCCATGGGGGAGACACAGACACTGCAGAGAGGGGCCTAGGCTAGGGGTGGGGGTCCCCTGGGTTCTCCTGCCCCACCCTCCACGACAACTTCCTGAGACTGATCCAGGCAGAGACCAGCCCTGTCAGAGCCTGGGAAATGCAGCCCCCAGGGTTCAGCCAGGGTTACAAGGGAAGGGGAAGGATGGGGCTTGAGGGAAAACAGGCCCTGGGCAGACAGGATGACCCTCCAAACAGATCCTCCAGGACAAACCGAGAGTCCCAGAGACTTTCAGAAGCCCCTCATGGGGCAGCTCTGAAAAGAACACTCTTCATGAATGAGGCAGTCGGCCCTAAAAACAGCATTTCTCCTAAGAACAACAGGAAATTTAGTTAAATAACGAAAACTTAATTTCTTTTAGTCTAGACATAAATAACGAGATTTCACAGAATTATAATTTCAAGTGCAGTATACTGCACAACTACTGTCGCTCTGATGTGATTTTCTTTCTTCAAAATGCATTAGTGGATAGACTTGGCCTGGGTATAAATGCTTGCTTGCGGCTGGAGCACGGGGCAGAATGACGTCCCCCGTCTCTATGCCCACGCCCCTGCTGCTGCACAAATGGCACACACCGCGTCGTGCCACCCTGGGTCCCAGCATGTAGCCCGCCCGCGGTGCCCTGCGGAGGGCAAAGGGCCCACTGCCAACAACGCTGCCCGGGCCCTGTGCTGGGCACTGGCTGCCCCAGCTGAAAGCCATTAGCGTCCGATCCTCATCCACCTGCAGCCGCGGGCAGCTTATCCCAGCGACGCTCCCAGACAGAGGCTGGGATAGCCCAGGCCATTTCGCCTGGCCAGGGCTGTCCGCGCTCGTTCCAGGACTCATTGTCCAGAACTCGGCGGCGATTTCAGTTTCAAAGTCTAGCAGGCTCCGCTCCTTTCCGCAGTTCTAGGGACAGGAGACAGGGGAAGCCGGGGCGGGCTCTGCTTGTGCCTTTGTGGTTCCGTGTTCGCCTGGATACTGGGTGTGTCTGGGTTTGCACACGTGTGTGAGAGTGCGTGTGTGCGCGTATCTCGCGACAATGACGTGCTTCCTCCGGCCAGGTGCTGGCCTCCTCTCTCGCCGCTCTGGCGTCCAGCAGCAGGAGGACGCTGACAGGACGAACCAGACCGTCGCCCTGCCTGGGCGAATCCCGCCCGGCGTCTGCATCCGCGGGTCCTTAACTGTCAACCACAGAACCCCGCCCTCCGCCGGGCTAAGCAGAAAAACCACGTCACAGCCGCGCTTCCCAGACGTCAGCGCGCAGACCCCAGGGCTCCGGGCGAAGCGCGGGGGTGACGCCGCAGGGCCGGTCTGAGCGCGCGCCCACGGCCCGCGCCGCGTGGACGGCCGGAAGCCCCAGGGCCTCCGTGGGTGCAGACTCAGCTTGTGGACCGGAACGAGTGCTCGCGCAAGGGACTCCTCCAGCCGCACACACGGCCCGCCCAGGACCACTTTCCTTCTCCCAGGGCTGGTCCTGAGGGGAGGCTCGCGGGAGGTTCTGATTGGTGGGGCCGGGCCACATGACGGGACAGCGTCCCATGGGAGGTTCTGATTGGTGGGGCCGGGCCACATGACGGGACAGGGGCGCATGAGCGTCCCATGGGAGGTTCTGATTGGTGGGGCCGAGTCATGTGAGGCACTTGGCTGCAGGGGCTCCTGGGAAGTGGGCCTGGGGAGAGAGAGGAGCCGGCAGAAGAGCAAGCCACAGCATCACCCAGGTGAATGGAGGGGAAATTCGGAAGCAGGTGGGAGCAGAGGGGATGGAAGCCAGGGTTGGGAGAGGAGACAGCTCCAGAATTATGGGGAGTCATAGCTCCTGTAGCGATGGTGGAGGAGTCAAAGGTCACCCAGTGTTGAGTTTGAGGGAGCTGAGGGTCAGACCATAAAAGACAGAAAAATCTCAATTCCCAAGAGTAAGGGTCTCTCTTTTTCCTACCTATGAACGTCATATCACAGTAGATGTTTCTTTAGTTGGTTGTTTGAACAAACTTAGGTAAAGTGGGGAAACATGGAAAAAAAGATCTGTACCTCTTGAAAACATTCTAATGTAAAGCCTGCAAATGTACAATTGCTTGCTAATATTTTCAATATGGGTTTCATAACTGGATGCTTGCCCACTTGCTCGTACATCAACCACAGCCATACTATAGTACTTAGGAATTACAGTTTAAGGGATTTTTGTTCTTTTTTTTTTTTTTTTCAATAAATTTAGGGGGTACAAGTGTTTTTTTATATGGATGAATTGTCTAGTGGTGAAATCTGGGCTTTTAGTGTATCCATCACTTGAATAGTGTACATTGTACATGATAGGTAATTTTTGGTCCCTCATCCCCTTCTCACCTTCCCCTTTCTGAGTTGCCAGTGTTTTTTATGTCACTCTGTATGACTATGCAGACCCATAGCTTAGCTCCCACTTGTGACAATATGCTATATCTGGTTTTCCATTCCTAAATTACTTCACTTAGGATAATGGCCTCCAGTTCCAACCAAGTTGCTGCAAAAGACTGCTCTTGTTTTTATTTTTTTATTTCAAAATATTAAGGGAGTACAAATGTTTTTGTTACCTGGATATGTTGTAGAATGCTTAAGTCAGTGCTTTCGGTGTGTCTGTCATGAGAATAGTGTTCATTATACCCCATAAGTAAGTTTTTATCCCACACCTCCCCTCCCACCCTTTCCTCTCCTTGGTTTCCAATGTCCTTTATCTCTCTTTGTGCCCATGTGTACCCATCATTTAGCTCCCACTTATTAGTGAGAACATTTGGTGTTTGGTTTTCCATTCCTGAGATACTTCACTTAGGATAATGGACTCCAATTCCTTCCACGTTGCTGTAAACGACATTATTTCATTCTTTTTATGTCTGAGTAGTACTCCAGGGTGTGTGTATATGTGTGTGTACACACACAGACACACACATTTTCTTTATCCACTTGTGAATTGATGGGCACTTAGGTTGATTCCACATCTTTGCAATTGCGAAATTTTCTGTGATAAACATTCAAATGCAGGTGTCTTTTTGATAAAATGAGTAATTTTCCTTTGGGTAGACACCCAGCAGTGGGATTGCAGGATTGAATGGTAGGTCTACTTTTATATCTTTGCGGGCTCTCCGTACCATTTTCCATAGAGGTGGTACAAGTTTGCAGTCCCACCGACAGTGTATAAGCATTCCTTTCTCTCTGCATCTGTGCCAGCATCTATTGTTTTTTGACTTTTTTAATAATGGCCATTCTAATAGGGGTAACATGGTATCTCGTTGTTCTAATTTGCATTTCCCTGATGAGTGACGATAAGCATTTTCTTCATATGGTTGTAGGCTATTTCTCTATCTTCTTTTGAAAAACTTCTGTTTATGTCTTCTGCCCACTTTCTGATGCAGGTCTCGGGACCTTGGTGGGCACCTGGATGAGTCTCGGGAACTTGGCAGGTGCCTGTGCAGGGCATGGGACTTTGGAGGTCTCCTGGAGAGGTCCAAAGTCTTGGCTAGTGCCTGCATGGATTGTGGAACCACAGACAGCGGCAGGATAATTCCTTAGGCTGCAGGGCTGGGGAGACTCACGGCACTCTGCCAGGGAGTCATGGTGACTGGAGCTTTCCCTCTGCCTAACGGTGGCAGCTGCCGTGGTGCTACTCAGGTGGCAGCAATGGTGCTATAATGATGGCAAGATGGCAGCAGCAGAAGCTGAGGGCTGGTGGGTGCCTACTCTGCTCAGATCCCCAGGAGGCAGATGATGGGGGCTTTGGGTGTGGTGCACGGCACCCAATCACAGTGCACTGAGGGTGCCCACCCTCCTCCCTCCCTCCCTGACCTGGCACGGGTAATGGGGAGGTGGCTGCAGTGAGGCCAACCCCTCTGCAGACCGGGTGCTCTGGGACTGAGAGTGCAGATGGGCGTCTATTGAAGTGACCTGAGACCAGGAGTCGGTAGGACCCCACTGTGCTCAGCCTCTGGTTCTGTGCTGCTGCACAGCTCCCGTCAGTTCAGAGGCCTGCTGTGGTGGGGGGGCCCCCTTGCAGCTGGGGGGCTGCAGAGCCCTGGGGATCTTTCCCCTCACCCTTCCCCACGTGTGGACGCCTCCCCTCCAGGTACCTTCCGATCTTGATCAGTGGATCACCCCACCTCTCTCCCCCCACTTCGGGTGTCTCTGGTTGCTTCTCTGACAGTGCACAAGCTCTGTCCCAGACGGTCCATCCGTGGGCGAACCTCTGCCTGCAGCCTTTGATCCGCTCCTTGCCAGCGGGAGTGCAGGCTGCTCCTGGTCCCCCGTCTCGCCATATCTGTTCTTGTTTTTAAGTAAAACAATTCAACCTGGCATTCAAAATTCAGTTTTTTTACCCACTTCCCTGTAGTTGCTTCAACTACATTTAATTCAAAAGATTTTCTTAACATCTCTATTAAGTAAACCTACTGCTTTCAATTCAGGTTCCATAGAAATAACAACCCTGTTTTGCTCTCTTAGCTCATTGACTTATGCTGCTTTATTAAAGCACCTAAATTCAGTGCCATACACAACCAGCATAAGCAGGTCTGGGTTCAGCACACCGAGTCCCGGTCAGCCAGTACCTCCTCCGTCAGGGAAGGGAGAGAGGCTGACCCTGCAGTGGTCAGCATGCCCTGGGCTGTGGTCACATGTGCAGAGGGAACAGAAAGCAGTGTGGGGAGTCACTACGTGGATCTTGACCAAGGAGTCTTCTACTAAGTTATCACATGGCACAGAGTGGGAGTCTGTCACAGCCAGGTGATTACTGAATCCAACATATATACTCAAAAACAGAACGCAGGACTGAAGTGAGAGACAATGTAATTTGAACTCTTTAATTCAATTCAAGGAGCCCAACCTCCCAAATGAAGAGGAGTTGGGGGATGGGGATGCCCTCATCTGTCTCCCCAGGGGGTGAACATCTCACCACTCTGAGTGACCCCAATGTTTCAAATTAAAATTTCATTCAAAACAGCCCTACAAAGAGGAATCTACTTCACGTGATACTGAACAGAAAACAAAAACAAGTGATCTGTTCCAATGCTGGGCACACTGATTGTCAAAGGCCCTGAACTTAAACGGGAACCCTGAGTGACGTACAGGGCAAAGCACTGTCATGACTTTCATAGCCTGTGCGTTGGGTGTCACCCCCACACCATGCCACACGCTGGGTGCTAGGGACCCAGACCTGTGTGGGATCTTGGCTCCCCCCACTCCTCGCTGGATGTATGGCCTCTGCCAACTGTGACCTCTCTGCGCCTCAGTTTCCTCTCAGGTAGTGTGGAGGATAATGGTGCCTACCCAACTGGGCAAGGATTAGATGAAATAATCCATCTAAGCCCTTAGTACAAGGCCAGCCCAATGAATACCATGGTTATTACCTTCAAGTTCATAAGACCAGCTTTGCACTAAAGCATGCAGAAATAATTTTTAAATTTTTCATGCTTGTTTCAAGGCATTTTTGAGTGAAGCACTATATTTGAAGGCTTTTTTCAAATACTTTTCCATCTTTCTCATTAATAGGACCCTGGACTCAAATATTTCTTATGTTAAATGTACATTTTTATTCCCTCCCAGCTGTACCAGCCTATATTTCTTGTCACCTCAGCTCTAATGCTTCAACCTGGACTTCAGAAGAATAACAACAGGAACTGGAACTACCAGTGTATTTTTTTTAGATTAAAATTGATTTTCTGATTTTATATGATCTTGCCTTTCACACATGCCTATGGGTTATTAACATTTAGTCAGAACATCTGTTCCATTTCTTCATATCCCATTTCTCCTGCCTACCAGTTGGAAGGAGAGAGTCTCCTGAGTTCAGTCAACTCACTTTAGATGATTTTTAATTTATGCCTGAGTGAGAGTTGAAGTTGCTCAACCTTCCCTAGTGTTCCCTCAGGCTCTTGTGTCAGCCACTATCATTTTTCTCTCTCGCCCCTACACTTTCTCTCTCAGTTCCTCATACAAAGCAACTCAACTGCAAGGGGACGTCCCTCTAGGCTCTCTGTCTCAGCTCAGGCTGTGTAGCAAAATACCACAGACTGGGGGGGCGGGGAGGATACACAAAAATTTACTTCTCACAGTTCTGGAGGCAGAAGTCCGAGATCAGGAAGCCAGGAGGTCAGGTTCTGGTGAGGATTCTCTTCTAGCTGGCTTCTTGCTGTGCCCTCACATGGTGGAAGGCAGCTCTCTGGGGCCTTTTGGGCTTTTTTTTTTTTTTTTTTTCCAAGAGCACTAATTCCATTTGAGGCCTCCACCCTCACAACGTAATCACTTCCCAAAGGTCCCACCTCCTAATACAATTACCTTGATGGTTAGGATTTCAACATGTGAATTGGCCGGGGAGGGTCAAAAAATTCAGTCCAATGTAGAATCCACTTCATGATGTTGGGGCCTAATCAAAATAACCTCCCTCTGGCATCCAGATCTCTAACGTGTGTTGATGTGCAGGACCCGACCTTCCCTCTGAGGCTCACACCAGCACCCAGGGGAGGGCCTGGCCCACAACACACAGTGGACAAAGATCAGTTCACAGAATGAATGTCCAGGAAGTATGTGAGGGGACCAAGTTCCCAGAACCATTCAGCCAAGCCCTTGTCCTGGACACAGGCTCATACACAGGCTCAATATCGTAAGAACTCAATGTGGACTTTTCAGAGGGAGTCACCTGCCACAGGTCACAGACAACATTCTGGGATCTGTGCCAGAGCTAGTGCAGCTGGTGATAACAAGGGAAGCTGAGAGAAACTGCCCAGCTACTCCATAAATAATGGCGTGTGATTCAGACCTGCCAGTGAAAGGAAAATGACTTCTCCCTGAGAACCTTGAGAAAGTGTAAGATCACAGCAAGCCAAAAGCACTACTGTCAACAAAATCAATCTTTAGATGTATCATTTCAAAGAACACAAAAAGGACAAGCATGACAATTCAATAGAAAATAAAAACACTTCAGCAGATCCCACATTTTCCAAACTTGTTTCTTTTCCCATTTCCAGTGGGTGGATCTGCTGATCCTCTGCCAAGGTTACTAAGCAAATGGCAGCATCAGCACTCAAGTAAGTGGGTAATTAGCTCGCGAGAGTCCAGTTCATGGTGCCAGCGGTTTGGGGCTAGCTCACCTTGTTTTACCTTTCAGGACACTGGTGAACCCTACCAACCTCCTCCCCTGGGCAGGTGGGCACGTCCTTCTCACCACATCTTATCTCTACTCTCCATCTCCTAAGGTTAACACCCTCCCAGTCCCCTGCACACGGGCCCGGTGGAGCAGCCTTCCAGTCTCTGCAAGCTGACGGTCAGCTTTTCTTCACTCCCGGAAACACAGTCACATGCATTAGGCTCCCACGGCTGCCCTAACAAATTACCACAAACTTGGTGGTTGGACGACACAAATGTGTTTTCTGACAGTCTGCAGGTCAGAAGCCTGACCTGGATCTAACTGGGCTCAAGTGAAGGGTCAGCAGGGCGTGCTCCTTGCTGGAGCCCCTAGGGGAGGTCCCTTTGCTCCCTCAGGTTGCTGGCAGAATTCAGTTCCTTGTGGTTGCAGGACTGAGATCCTGTTTCCTACTGGCTGTCAGCTGAGGGCCTTCCCACCTTCCCAACTTTCAGCGGCCGTGTGCATGCCTTGGCCCTCGCCACCTCCTCTGTCTTCAAAGCCAGCACCAGGCCGAGCCCCTCTCACACTTCCCATCTCTCCTCCTCTGGCTCATCCCTCTGACCCAGCCAGGAAAGGTGGTATTTTAGGGTCATACACGATTACACTGGGCTTACCCGGATAGCCCAGGATTCTGTCTCTCAGGTCCACACCCCTAATCTCATCTGCAGAGCCCCTTTCCCACGTAAGGCAACGTGTTCACGGGCTCCAGAGATTAGGGTGTGGATGTATTTGGGGCAATTATTCTGCCAACCGCACCGTCACGGGCTCGCATCAAGGTTCTTCCCGCTCCTTTCCCTACACGGCATCTTGTCCCGTGGTGTGCTGAGCTCCTTGTCTGTCCACCTCATCCGACTTGAAAGCCAAACCGTCTCAAGGTCACGAACAGTCTCACAATTTCCAAAGCTCCACTCAGTGAATATGAGTTGATGCAGCGTTGGAATCCTCAGGACACTCTCCAGCAGGAGGGTACCAGACATGCTGGAGCAGGGGGGGCTGGGGGGCTGGCGAGAGCACGCCCCCACAAGGGGAGTCCACTGTTGAGCGCCAGGCCATGGCTGCCACATGGGAATGGGGCCTGGGGTTACCAGAGTCCTGACTGTTCAAGAAAACCAGAAATCAGAATTCCAGGCAAAACCTCTCACTTCTTAAGCACTGGCCACTAACACAAATGTTTTAAATCCCTGATCAGGTTAAGCAAACACCTGAGGATCATGCCCAGTGTGTGGTCCTCCATTTGCAGCCTCTTCCCTGTGAAACTTACTTACCAAACCAGCCCAGTGCCTCCCTCACAGGCCTCCAGACCAAATCTGATCTTGGTGACCACTGGCATCACCCCCCAGGACCCAGCCCTGGGGCAGAAACTCTCTCCTCCCCCCCCCAGCAGTTCCCACTCACCCCACTGCGTTCACTGGCTGAGCCTGGGCCTCCACGGGCTTCCTCCCCTGGAACGTGCTCTCCTGGTCAGCAAATCTCCCACATGGAGAGCCCCCTTCTCTGAGAAGGCTTCTGCGACCTCGCCAGGGGACTCTGGGGCTCTTCCTCTGGGCCAGCAGCCCCGAGACAGACCTGTCACGGTGCACGACAGCTGTTCACAGATCCAAGCAGGAAATGCTTAGTTACCACCTGCCCTCTAGGTCCTGAAGGTGAAGCAGTGAGAGACACACGTGGGCTCTGCCCTTGTGCAGACATGATGCCAGCTATGAAGGAAACCAAATGGGGTGAGATGTTGGGGGACTGGAATAAGGTGATCCCCGAGGGGCCTCTGAAGAGGTGACTCGCCCCGGCGAGGGTGATGGGAAAAGGTTGAAACCCAACTACCTGTGGAGAGGGCCTTCCAAGCAGAGGGAGCAGCAAGTGCCAAGGCCCTGGGGCAAAGGACAGGAAGAGCGTCCCGGAGGTGCCGCAGGCTGGGGGTGGGAAAGTCAAGACGGGGTGCTGAGGAAACAGGGCCTTGTGGGGCCTCACAGACCAGGAGAAGGGGCCACGGACTGTCCCCCAGCACGAGGGAACCGCAGGGCCATGGGGTCCGGGCCCCTGTCCCCCGAGGGCAGACCTAGCACGCGGCGTGCCCTCCGACGACGATGGCCGCCGGCTGCCGTCCCGCCTCTTGTCCCCCACAGCCGGTCCCACTGGAGACGGTCCCATCACCTCCCCGGCGACTCCAGAGCTCTGCCTGTCCTGAGGCTGCTTTTCTGGTCCCCAGACCGAGTGGAAAAGCCCAGCTGTTTCCGGCCGGCGCCACGTGCATCCCCCGCAGCTGGATTCCGGGCCCCCGGGAAGGTCCGGGGCTTCCGAGAGCGAGTAGGGCTCGAAACCCACTGGGCGCCCCAAGTCGGGGTGCGGCCAGCGATCCTCCAGGCAGGGGCAGCGCAGAGCCGGGCCAGGGTTCGGGCAGTGGACCGAGCCCCGCTCCCGAGAGTGCGGCCGGGGCACGGCCGGACGGGGCCTGCAGGGCCAGGCAGCGCGGACGCGGCTGGGGCACATCCCGCAGTGCTCCTCCGACCTCAGGCCCAGACTCCAGGGTCCGCGGATGGCGCCGCCCCTCCCTCAAGGACCGCCCGAGCTTCTGGCACCCTCGGTTGAGAGCAGCTTGTAACCCGGGATGGGCCCTCGAAGCCCCTGTGCCCTGGCTCCGTGATTGGTCCAGGGCTGGTCACATGGCCTCACCAAGTCCAATGGGAGTGAGTTTTAGAATGTGCACCAGGGACATTGGGAAAGGCTCTCACACTTTCCGCGGGCTGTGCCCTGGCTTTCTGATTGGTGCAGGGCTGGTCACATGGCTCAGCCAGTCCAATCAGAGTGGCGTCAGGAACTGCAGCAGGCTGGAGGCGGGGCCTTGGGGCCGAGGGGGAGCGTGGACGAAGCCGCGGCCATGTTGTAGCTGTGGCGCCTCAGCCGGAGGGCGGCGGGGGCCTCCCCTGGAGCCTGTTAACGAAGCCCGAGCAGCCGAGGCAGAGATGTGAGGTGGAAAGAAGGGAACGCGTCCCATGGCGTCACTGCAGCCCTGGCCGCAGCCGGGGCGGTGGACACAGCCGAGGGTCCGGCGCTGTGCTGTCCCGCACGTCGGAGGGTCTGTCGGCGCCCCTGGAGGAGCCCCGGGGCCCACAGGGCGCGGTCGCAGTGCGGCCCCTCCGCGTGCCTCAGTCCCCCTGCGGCTTGGTCGCGCCGTGGGCCAGACGGAGACCGGTGCCCGCTGCAGCCGAGTCCGGTCATCGCGCTGCCCGGGCAGCAGGAGAGCGGGCTCTGCAGCCGGGACGGCGACGGCGGGCTCTGCCCGCCACCCGGACTGTCCCGGTGGGCACAGCGTGAGGACCCGGAGGCCTGAATGCAGGAGGAGACACGTGAGTGAAACCCACCCGTAACATAGAGCGGCAGTTTTAACAGCAGCACACCCAGGTGAGTGCACGCGTAGTTGGCACACCAACAGGTGACACACAGAGGCAACAAATTCAGGTAACATGCAGTTATCACACCTGCTTAATACATGGGAGAACAAAAGGTGCAGCCATACGGTGCACACAGAGATCATACACACGCACACATACACCATTTAACACGAGGGAGCATGTGGTTGGGTGACACAGATGTAACATACAGCAGCATAAATGTAGCACACAGGTTACATATACAGACTGCAGTGCACAGGAGGCACTCACAGGTAACACACAGAACACAAGGAACAGCACATATATGGCACACAGGTGACACGGCATTACACATGTAGGAGATCCATAGGTAACACACGTTGGCAGCCCATGAGTCACACTCATGGGCAATTCACACAGCAAGGCACAGGCCACTCACACAGGTAACACAGACACCCACATACACACCCACACACCTGTAGATTACTGACACAGGCAGCACGCAGGTTTCATGTACATAGGCTGATTGTGGCCCCTGACCCAGACATAAAATTGAGGAAGGATCAGACACAGGTCCAATATTCCTTCTAACCTGAGAGTCAGATGCTCTGGGAAACACTGTTTGGAAACCATGGTGGGGGCAAGGAAGGGCAGTCAGCTTGGCTTAAGTGCTTGGTCCTGAGAGAGAGATGAGGGCTTTGTCAGGTCCGTGTGACCCCCTCCTTCGTGCAGCACATCACATTCTAAATCATCCTTCGATCTTCCACAGAGAATGCCAAAATGTTTAAATAAAATAACCCTCCTGAGTCGATTTCTTTTCCAGCTTCATGGGTGCAGTAAATATTTTGCAGTGAAGCCTTTTATCTCTTAGATTAAAAAAAGACCTCACATGAGCATCCCTCCTTGAATGGCTTCGTAAATCTTCCCAGGTTACATCCTGCTGCCAAATCCTGCCCAAACGCCCTCCCATTATTTGGAGTGGGGCGTAATTGGGATGTTATAACTGCCAAGCTGGAGGTGGAGAAACCCTGAGACAGAAGGCCCCAGGCATCTCTAGGAACCTGGATGGAGCTGGTGTTAGACATGGGAGCACTCCCGTTGACTACATCCATCCTGAAGAGCTAAGAGAAAAGACAAGGCCAAGGACTCTCGTGAACAGGCTCTGAATGAAAAGGTAGAAAGTGATGCTGCACCTGGACTTTCTATCCCAGGAGTATTTTCTATTCTTCACCTTGAAAGTGACTTGGGAGTGCTTTCCCTGCTGTCGGTGAGCCCTCAGGAAGCTGTGGATAACTCGTCAAGTTGGGGCTGATGGAAGATGTCCCTGGTGGTGGTATTTTCTGCCAGGTCCTCAAGGAGAACAACCACCCTGGGGTAAGGATGCAGAGAGGAGGCCCACTCTGAACCAAGCCCTCTCCTCCCCTTCCCTTTACACTGCATTCCCAAAAGTGTCAGAATGGGAGAAGACTCAATGTTCTGAGTGAAAATGCATTAGATTTTCAAGTGTTTCCAAGTTTTCTGATGCTTAGCGCTGGCCAGAGTCCATGTCTGCAGCTTGGACTGAAAGAACCATGACCTGTCCCTGACAGAGGCCATAGCCTGGTGGTGCAGCAAAGCTGTGGACTCAGGTTCCTCGGGAAGTGAAAAGCCCTTCTGCAAACCTCCCTGACTGTCATACTCAGCCATAATAGGACTGGCACCCCTCACTCTCTGCACCCAGACTCCAGATGCTTCCATTGCTGCCCGCCATGGCGCAGGCTTGAGAACTGGACCATCCCATCTGTGCCTGAGCCTGCCCAGACCTCTGCTACCAGAGTGTTACCTGTCCCCATTGCTCTCGGTGGAGCATAGAGAACTGAGAAAGGAGGCTCGGTGTGAATTAAAAATGAAATATGGATCTTGAAAGACATCAAAGTCTAATTTCAATTTTCAAGAACAAAATGCTTTTCATGGAACAGCACTGCAATTACCTTGCATTATAAATAGCCAAGCCCTTTCAGCACCATTTCCATCTTCTCGTTTCTTACGCGTGATCTCAGTGCAGAGTGACACCTGCCTTAGTTTTAATTAAAAGCTCATAATGTACAAGTGTATTTAGAAGGAAAAAGGACACACATCCCCTCTGAGGATAATTACGTGCTCATTACAGCCCATTTACTACGCCCCCGAGGTGTGTGGAACTCGGCTCATGTGCAGCGTGGGCCTCACTGGAGCCTTGTCGCCAGTTGCAGGTGTCGAGTGAGTCCAGCGAGGAGCACTGTCCTGGTTGGTTGACCAAGAATACGAACCACCTGCATACCCAAGACCACTGTGGGCTGAAGGGGGGTCTCTGTGCCCCCTCCTTCAGCCTGGAGGGGCAGTCAGGAAGGAAGTCTTGGATGGCATCTCCCAGCCTGTGCACCAGGGCATCCGTCAGCCCTGGAATCTCTGGGATGTCAGCAACAATGGGCAGTGTTTTCCCAGTGAAGAAGTTGCCCCTGAGTGGGCAGACCATTCTGTTTGTTCATTCAGCATATATTTCCCCAAAAATGTGCCAGGCTCTGTCCTTGGTACTGAAGATATAAATCATAGCAAAACAGACTCATCCCTGTTCTCAAGTTCCCAGCCTACGGGGAACACGGGAACTATTCTAAAAACACAGAATTGCAAACTATAATGGATATTGGGACAGAAAATTGTGGGGATTTTTTGGAACACACAAGGTTTAGGGAGCTGACGTTTGAAGGATGTCCAATCAAAGGATAAGCATTCCAGGGCAGAAGGACCAGCAGGTGCAAAGGCCCCAAGGTAGGAGGATGCAGAACTTATGGTTGTAGCAGTCGCTGACACTGACAGGGCTCACTGTGTCCATGCTTCCCACTGCTTTAAATCGATCTCCCCTTTAATGCTCAGTCTGGCCTCAGGAGCAAAGACAACTTGATCCAGCGCAGTCATCATTCCCATACTGTAGATGAGGACATTGAGGCCTGCACAGGTAAGTAACTTGCCTGAGGTTACAGAGCTCACGAGAGGCAGGGCCAGGATTTGAACCAGGCCATCTGGCTACCTGGGCTGAGCGTTTTAAAGATCTCTCAGAGTGATTTGAGCCCCAAGATGAGGTGGAGCATGGTGTGCCAAGAAACTAGGTGTGGGTGGGACCGCAGCCAGGATGTGAGGACCTGTAGGCCGTTGGGTCTGTCAGGATTCTTTCTGTCATGAGCAACAGCAAACCAAAACCAAACCAGGTTAAGTGAGAAGAGACGTTAATGATGTGCTCACCTGGGAAGTGCAGTGTAGGTTGCAGGCCTGGCTTGACCCATAAGTTCAGGTGACATCACCAGGGTCCAGTCTCTCCTCTCCTTCTCTGTGCCGGCTTTATTCTCAGAGTGGCTCTGTTCAGCAACCCTAGCCTTAATATCTCCCCAGTTCGCAGTTCAGAAACCTCAAGAAAGGTATACCACCTTTCCCCAGCCATTCGAATAGAAGGCCAGGGTCTCCTCTGTTTGGGCCCTGAATCCAGGTTTGAATCACATGCTTCTCCTTGAACCCATCACTGTGGCCCAGATGGGAGCTCTGATTGGTCTAGACCAGGATGCATGACCCCGTCCCTGGACCTCCAAGAAAAGTTATATCTCGAGTCCTGAGTGGGGGAGAGTGTCCAGAGGGGAACGGAGACCCGGGTGTGAAAGAGGCTGAATGTCCAACAAACAACTGTCACTCTTCAGGCCCATTTAGGGCTTTGGCGAGTAAGAAGGGCTTGGCCCCAAGAAAAGGGTATTTTCCAGGTTTTCTGTTCAGCAGACAACATGTCTCGGGGGAGGAAGGAAGATGGCTTAGAGGAAGCAGCAGCTCCAGGAGCAGGAAAGCCAGAGACCACCCCTGAGATCCACCCGCCTCGCGCCCAGGCTTGGATGGGGCAGAAGCCCCCAGAGCCCAGTGGAGAGGGGACTGTAAACTAGTGGTTCTCAAAGAGGCTTCCCATTGGAATCATATGGAAGGATCTGAAATGACTAGATCCTGGCCTCACCTTCAGAGATCCTGGTGTAATTGGCCTGGGGCACAGTTAGGAAGTCGGGAGTGTTATGTCTCCACTGGTGACTTTTATGTGCAGCCAAGACTCTGGTCTACAGTCTGAGTCATGCTCTACATGCACCAATGGTGTCTCCAATCCCCGAACACCACCCAGAGAAGCCACTCCATTCTAAGTCATCTCGTTTTAATCCATCTAGTAAAAAAACCATTGTTTCCACCTCCCACTTAACTATTTATTTTTCAAATCCTCCCTGTGGTCTCTTCAGTGTAACTAGGGAAGAAATCAGTGTCTGACTTGGAAGCCCCATTTTTCCTTTTCCTGTGCTCATTTGCTCAAGATGTTTTGGTGGCAGCGAGGCTGTGTACACTGGAGCTGGATCAGACTGACACTTATCTTTGGCCAGAGAGGAAGAGGTGATTATTAATCCCCTCCAGGGAATCTCTGACGTGGAGCTTGTAGGGGAGGACCTAAGCGCATTTGACACAGCTGGTCTGAGCTGTCTCTTCCTCTTCCTTCCATTCGTCCATCAATCCATCCATCCATCCATCCATCAACTCAGAAGGACCAGCTTATGATGGCATCTCTGCAGACGTCTGTGAGGGAGGGAGATGGTCGGCCAGAAGCCAGATGCACTCAGACCCACGCCTCCCAGAGAGAAGATGGAGAGAGGTGCATCCTGAACTGACTGAACCCAATATGATATAACCACATTTATTTAGAAATGACTAAGATTGGATTTCGTGCAGTTATTTTGGATGTAGAATTAGATTAGGCTGGATTCCAAAAAGATAAATTTCAGTTTTGCTTGGCCCACAATTTGAACCTACTACATGTTTGGGTGAATGGAGGGTGATTCTTGAAAATGTGTCTGTGCTTCATCATGAACCAGATCACCAGGTGGTTTTCCTTGACCAGGTTAAAGTATGGATGGAGGGGAAAAGCCAGGACGTGAGTCTTTGAGGGTCCAGACCCGTTAGCACCATGCCCTGAGATCCTGGAACTGGGGATGTGCATAGTAAGTGCTTAGCAGTGGTCTGACACCATGGATGTACACAGTAAACACTTAATGATGGCATAGCACTGTAGAGGTACGTTGTAGATGTCCAGTGATTACCGGGCATTAGGGTCAGTGCTTAGTGATGGCCTGGCACTGTGAATGTACACAGTAGGTGCTCAATAATGGCTTGGCACCATGTTTGTACACAGTAGGTGCTCAGTGGGGACCTGAGATGGATTTGCACCATAGATGCTCAGCAGTGGTCCAATGGGTTCCTCTCCATGCCCAACTGCTCACTAGATACTGGTGAGGGGCGCCCCGATGCAGGTGGCCACCCTCCAGGTAAGGAAGGGGTTCTGTGAACACCACCAGCAGAGGAGATCATTGAGGAGGTGTCAGCAAACCGACAGCCAGAGGCACAGAGACACTTACAAGTCACATGCTCCATCACAGCTTACCCGATGATGAGCACCTGCTCTTGCTAGGTGCCTGCGCTGTGCAGGCCCGTTTCTGAGGACAGCTGGCCTCCGTACCCACGGTTTCACATCTGCAGATTCGCCCACCACAGATAGAAAATGTAGGTGGGCCTACAATGGCTGCCTCTGAACCGAACACCGTACAGACTTCTCTCTTTTGTCGTTATTCCCTAAACAATACAGCATAACAACTATTTACACAGTGTTTACATTGCATTAGGTGTTACAAGTAATCTAGAGATGATTTAAAGTACAGACAGTCCCTGACTTACAATGGTTTAACTTACGATTTTTTAATGTAATTATGGGTTTTGGGGATGTAACCCTACCGTAAGTAGAGGAGCATCTGGATATACAAGGGTTCAACTTACAATTTCTCAACTTTACCAAGGGTTTATCAGGATATTATTAATAAATGCAGTTTCAACCTATGATATTTGCAACTTACAATGGGCTTATCAGGCAGGACCTCATCGTAAGTTGAGGAACATCTGTATACAGGAGATACACACAGGTCACATGCAAATACTCCACCGCTTTGTATGAAGGACTTGAGCATCTGTGGGTTTTGGTATCCGCAGAGGGTCCTGGAACAAACACCTGCAGTTGCCAAGGGGCGGCTGTGCTCTCTCACTGCACGGGGAGCCGCGAGACCAGCGGTCGTGTCTGTTTGCAGTCACTGCGGAGGCCCGGAGTGGCTGAGCTAAATAGACCTACTATTGAAAGAGCGAATAAGGGACCGAATCTATAAATCTGGAAGATAGTAAAACAGTTTTAACACCAGTGCCAGGGCTGGCCTAGCTGCAGGCAGTGCGCACTGCCACTCCCTGCTGTTCCGTGTTCACCGGTCTTGTCTTTCTGTAGGGCGAGTGACAGTTTGTGTCAGGACATGATAAAGGTCCTTTGACTCAGTGATCCAGTTTCCAAAATGTATCCACAATATCTGATGTATGCAAAGATGGCAACAACATTTACTACAAGAAAACATTTGGAATAGCCTCCATTTTCCACAATATGGCATGGAATGAACAGAAACTGAGAAATGAGGTGAGATGCTCTGATCCCATGTCAGATTCGCTGTCTGCAGAGCCCAGGGATCTGTTTATTAAAGACACTTTGGATGATTACGATTTTCACCAGAGGAAACCGTCATTGTCAGAGGAGGATGTTTAATGACTAAGACAAAATCACATATCATTGAACAAAAATACAGGTTACAATAAAGTGTGCATAAAGTGAGCTAATTTTCATTTGAAAAACCACTGGAGTACATCATATATACACAGACACATACTCACACACCTGTGCACACTCACGCAGGTAATCTGAAAACCCCTGCACAAAAATATCTCCAGTGGTCCTCTCTTGGTGATAGGATTATGGGTGATTTTTTTCTTCCTTTTGCTTGTATATAGACTTTAAATTTTTCATAGTAAAATGTATTGTATAATAAAAAGTTATTTTTAAAAATAGCAGCTGACTGTCCAAACATAGTGATTGGCAGCTGGATAGTGGGCAATACACAGACCAATTGGAACAGGAGCAGACCCCAAAACCTTGGTGTGACACCTTGGTTAGCGCCATGGCAAATGAGAACTGCAAACACATTTAAAGCAATAAACCTAGTAGAAAGGTGATGCTCACAGGCTGGTTGTTAAACTGCTCAAGCACCTACTTTTTAAAATTAATAATAAATTGTGCTGTTGGCATAAAGTTAAAACTTGATTCAGTTTTCAAAAATAAAAACGACGTCCGGGAATGTTTGGCTCAGGCAGTAGCAGAACCCATTTGAGCCAGCCAGGAAGACTGCACCGGACAAGCCGAGAAGCCTGAGGGTGCGTCACAGAGACCACCCGCTGCCTAGGCAGGGGCAGTGGGTGACCAGGAGAGGACTCTGGGAACTGCAGGCTTCAGCTGGAGGGAGGCTGGGGTGAGAGGTCCGCTGAGCCCCGCCCTCCGGCCCAAGACCTGGACCTTCCCCACCAGTACAGCGAGGCTGCAGGAGCCCAAGGGAGGATGGCGGGGCGTTGGGGCACCCTCTGATTCCAGTGAGACCTGCTGTCTTGAGGAGTGCTAAGCCTCCTCAGGAAAAATCAGGGTTCCTGGGCCGTAGCCTTCGATTTCTCACCAAGCACTAAGAAGAGATAAGTGGAGCCAGTGTTAAAACAGCAACCTGATAATCCACCTGCCAGGCTAGGCGAAGCAGGACTAGACTGTTAATGCATCTGCTGGCTCCTTGCTGGGCCTTTAATATGTATCACCCACTGATGCTCTAACTTCTTGTCTTACATGTGCCAGAAGATTGTGCTGTGGAGTGAAGCTCACAGGGCAGCCAGCTGAGGAGAGGTAATATATCACCTGTCACTTGAGGCTGAAGAGTGATGAAGCAGCCACCCTCCAGGACCACAGTCCTTACAGAGCCCGCAGCCCCACCAGGTACACCCACATTAAAATACTCTTTGCTGATTGCTTTTCTCTGGAGGCAGCTCTTGCAGGCAGCGGTTGGACAGAAAGTGTCCCGAATGTGGCAGGCGAGGACACCTGGGCTGGGGCCCAAGGGGGCAGGTGCATTCTAAGCCCCAGCTACTCCAGGTGTGGGCAGGGGCCCTGCAGCACAGAACACCCTGGGAGCTTGTCAGAAATTCCGAATCCCA
>CM052452.1:992401-1023255 GCA_028533085.1 Varecia variegata
GAGCACAACCCACAGGACCCCCCGCCTGGCTTCTGTGTGGGGACATACCGGGGAGAACTGTGCTCCCCGCCTCTCCCCATCAGGGCACACCTGACGTCACAGCAGGTGACCAGTGGGGACCTTTCCCCCAGGCCGCTCCTCGCTGGGCAGGGGGGACATTTGACCCCAGCTGGCCTGGCCCCCCTGAGGCAGAGCCCTGGCCAGGGTGAGGGGTCGTCTGTGGGGCGTGTCCAAGTTTCCAGGGACCAGAGAAGACAACAGTCATTGCAGCAAAAATAGCCGGAGCCACCTGGGCCCCGACAGCTCCCTGGTCAGTCACGGGTCCCCTTGGCCGCTCGTTTTGAATTGCGAGACGGGACCTGGGCCCACACGGAGTAGAAGCCGGGACCCTGAATGGACGAACCCCTCGCCTGGCCGGGGGTCACCCCGGGCCGGGTCGGGGGGAGACGGCCCATCCCGGCCGTTTACGGTCGGCTGAGCAGGCGCTGGGCAGACCTGGGAGGACACGTGACGTCCTCCACGGTGGCCTCACCAGGGCGAGAGTCAGATGCTGCTCCCCAGCCCCACCCCACCCGGGCCGGCCGCGGGGCAGGTGGGGCCGCACTCACCGTGGGCGCGGAAGGCCTCCTGGGGGATCTCGATGTAGCTCTGCCCTTGGGCCGGGAAGCGCAAGTGGGAGAAGTTCGTGGCCCCGGGAAGGACTCTGGCCACCGCGAACTCTGCAAGGAGCGAGGGCGCAGCCACAGTCAGCAGCTGGCAGGACGCGGGGACCGGCCGGGAACCCAGCTGCTCCCCCTCTTTTAACAGAACGGGCTCCCCAGGGAGAGTGACTCCGTTCGGAAAGCACAAGCCGGAAGTAGCCGAAGTAACCGTGACCCGGAAGCTAAGCCGTGGCCGCCCACCTGTGGGGACCCCCCACCCATCCCCCAGCTCCCGGCGCCTGGAGACTGAGCCAGGGATGCGGGAAGACCCCAGGCTCTGGGGGGCACTGTTCCCCTCCAGGCTCTGGGGGACGCGAGAGACCCGGGGAACTGAAACGCCCGGGACGTGTGCTTGGCTCTCGCGGTAAAGCCCCGGCACCAGGACGCTCCGCAGGTAAAGGCCTAAACCGCAAGGCCGTCCCTGCCTCTGTGTGCAGCCTGACGGTCACCCGGTCACGCGTGTGTAGAGCACGCCGCCCGGCTGACACCAGGAACCCGACCCGCCCCTCCCGCTCCCCGGACACTTCAGGAGCTGCCGCGGCCGACTCCCACTCCGACCTGAGGCCCAGTCCCCACGAGACACATATGTGGCCCCGTGTGCACATTATGGCCCAGCCACCCGGCCTGACCCCACCCAGGGTGACTCTGCACAAGGCAGCACGGGGAGGAGGTGGCCAGGCCCTTCCCCGCGGGAACCCCACGGCCGGTTGCTCCGTGCTGCCCGCGTGCTGCCCGCGTGCTGCCCGCGTACCTGCCACGGAGGAGGAGCCCTCGATGGTGACCGGGGGCTCGCTGGCCTGCAGGTTGGAAGATATGTGGCCCATGACGGTGTCGATGGTGTCGACCAAGCCCAGCACCACTCTGCCGTCCTGCAAACAACGCAAGCGTGAGGGGGCCGTGAGGCCCACCCTGCTCAGCCGGCGCACGAGGCGGGTGCCTGGAGCCCACGGAACCAACTTCCTCACCCCAGCCCCACGGCGGGAGAAGTCACACGACGGCCCTGGTTCACAGACCAGGAGGACCACAGAGAGGCCACAACCCGACCGAGCTCGTGGAGCAGGGACACAGGCTGAGGTGGACCCACTGCCCAGGCCACGGGCCCGTGCGTTTCTGTGCTAAGACGCGGTGGCAGGTGGCCCGAGCTCCACCTGACTCACAAGGGGCCTTCAGCAAGTCCTGGACTTGCCCCCGGGCCCCGAGTGCCTCAGGAGGAAGGGCCTGACCGCCCACGGGTCCCCTCCAGGTTGAGGACACCAGCAGTTCCAGCCCATTCCCCATGAAGGGGCGTGATGCTTTGGGGGTGCAGCACCCCAAGTCATCTCTGGGCTCATTGGCCAGCCGGGCGCCTCCCTCCTCCTCCCTCCTCTCCCACTCCGAGTCCTGAGGCAGAGGGGTCCCGTGTGCACAGCCCCAGGAAGGTGGGCCCGTCCTGACACCCTGGGCAGACTGTCCCTCACCCTGGGACGCCCCGCACGAGGCTCGGCCTGGTCTCTGCCCTGCCCCGCCTCCCTCCGCCTCTCTGAGGAGGCTGGTCCCCCGCGCTCCCCCACAAATCCGAGCTCCCTGAGAGCCTGACGAGCTGGAAATAGAAATCCGTGGCCAATTTTAGGAACTTGCAGGCCGGGGCCTGATTTCCCTCAGCCAAGCACAGTTATGCACACGGAACTGCGTGTTTCTGGCGTGCAGCTCTGTTGGGAGGCGGCTGGTTCATACATTCTCTTTAGTGCATGTCAGAGCCTGCCTGAGTCTGAACAGTCCCTGGTTATTCTTATTTTGTGACAGATTTGCATATTTCGCATTTAGAAAATGTTAATTTAAAATGATGCCGCAGCACGTCTGCTCAGGGCCCCGTTGGTTCCCCAGGCCGCAGCCTCGGGCATGGAGCCCCTGGAAATCTGCAGCCCTGAGGCTTTGTGCTTTTTCAAAAAGAATGTTTCTGGATCTCACCTTTGTGACTCTGTCTTTCTCCTTTAGCCAACGTTAAACCTCATCGCTCCTCATTTGAACTTTTTCAGACGACAAGCTTCTCAAATGTAAACCCTACAGCAATCTTACTAATAATGAGAGAGTGAGATGTCATTCTGTCTCAAACTGGCAAACATTGTTTAATATTTATACGGGTTTGGGAGAACGAGCCCTTAACATCTAACACCAAGTCCCGCTCATCCTTCTCCGTCCCGCCCCTGATCTCGGAAGCCACACGCTGAGAAGGCAGCGTCGGACGGACAGAGCCAGGGTCCCTGGCCTGTGGGTGGTGGACGGTGTCCTCTGACCCGCGCTAGACTTGGACGGGTGGGAAGCACATTTCCACTGCGCTGAGCCGGGAGCTACAGGGCTGTTTGTTACTGCAGCTCGGCCTCGCCCGTCCTGACTGCAACAGTGTTGCAGACGAACACTCACTATTGCTGGAAACTGTTCTCCACGTAATTAAGGAAAAACAGGTAAAATTGGATACACAATGTTTGTAGAATATGTGTGTGTGTGTGAGAGTTGAAAACTAGATTGTAACGGAAACATACAAGAGTGTTAATAATAACCCCTCAGTCTTGGGATTTTGGCACATTTTGCTTTATATGTTTTTTATTGTCTGCACTTTCTAACTTCTCCACAGCTATTTATTTGCTTTATTTTTTAAATAAGTAGAAGCAATAAAGCTATTTTTAGAAAGAAAAAATTGTTCCATTCTCCCTGCTAACTGTTTTGAGCGCAGAGGACAAGAGAAGCTTTCTTTCACCATTCCATCCTGCAGGACCTATTGTCACGTGTTCTACTTTTGTCACTTAACTTTCACTTTCACTTAACCTTCAACATAAAACAGGTTTTTGTTACCATTCAAGAATGGTGTGAGGGTAAAAAATACGCTCTGGAAAGTGGTAAAAACCAGCCAGATGTCTCTCCTAGAAAAAAAAATCATTTCCTTCTCCGGAGCCGAGGACAGTAACGCATCACGGATGGTCACGCGTCCCCAAGCCCTGGGGAAGACGAGGCGTCTGAATCCCGCACGTCCAGTCCAACTGGGCTCTGACACCCCAGACATCGGGACTGAGACGCGTCGTCCTCTTAGAGGTGGGAATTGGGCCAGATGATGCCACTTCCAGGAAGACAGGATGACTCCCGAGGTGCACACGTTTTTGAAGACGGAAACGTTCTTTTGTCTTACCTCTGCCGCGTCCGGCCAAGCGGGCAGTAGCAGGACCCCTCCCACGGCCTGTAGGAAGGTCTACGGGGGGGAAAAATGACACTGCTTAGCGCTGTCTCGCCTCCAGTCCCAAGACCTTCCATTCTCCCCACATCTCCCAGCACAGATGGGGCCTGGACCGTGTCGCTGTGCAACCCCCACCCCGGACGCTTCCCGGCCACCAGGCCGGTGAGAGGGACGCCAGTGCCCAGAGCAGGTGGGGAGTATCTCGGGGAGTGAAAAGAGGAAGGATCTTGATGTTAATGCTGTAAATGTTGACCCACTAAGTGCTTCAGACGACTCTGGGAACCACCACTGGGCGCAGACTGTGGTCCACGGCCCCGTGGCTGAATCCGCCGGTGACCCAGCTGCACCTGGTCTAGACTGGGGGCTGCCAACCCAAGTGCGCAGGGGCCAGGTGGCAGCTTAACAGACCAGACTGGCCGGCGCTGGGCAAAGTGAAGCCTCAGGCCCCGAAGGGAGGCCCCAGTGAGGACACAGAGCCGGCCAGAGAGGCCACGCCACCCAGTTGTCCAGGACAAGCCTGAAATCCAAACTTTTAAGTAACAGTGCTGACTTTTTAACTCTCTCTAGGTCAAACACAACACGTCTACGGCCGGGCTTGCAGTGCACCAGACACGGAAACCGCACGGTTCACCTCAGTGAGATTCAGCGCCGTTTCCTCCGACAGGGATTTGTTGGGTAAACTGAGGGACACGTTCTGAAGGTAACTCAGCACAATTCCTGGGCTTTGGAAGTTTCTCCTCTCCTCTGTCAGGTTGGTTATGATGGGGTGGTAGGCGTCGGTGGGCACCTGGAAGGAGGCAGTGGCGTGAGTTCCTGCTCAGAACCAAAGCCAGATACTCCACAGAGGTTCATGTGTCCGACTCTGGGTCCAGCACTTTTTATACCATGATAATAAACACATAGGCCAGGTGCGGCGGCTCACACCTGTGATCCCAGCACTCTGGGAGGCCGAGGTGGGAGGATCACTTGAGGCCAGGAATCTGAGACCAGCCTGAGCAAGAGCGAGACCCTGTCTCTACTAAAAATAGAAAAATTAGCCAGGCGCTGTGGTGCACCTGTAGTCCCAGCTACTTGGGAGGCTGAGGCAGGAGGATCACTTAAGCCAGGAATTTGAGGTTGCTGTGAGCTATGATCGCACCACTACACTCTAGCTGGGGTGACAGAGTGAGACTCTGTCTCAAAAAACTAAATACATAAATAACAATATAGTACCCGCTACATACCCAGCACTTTTGTGACTGCTTTGCATACATTAGCATTTCATCCCCATGACAACCGTGAAGTGGGAACCCGCTGGGTGGATGAAGCCAAACACAGAAGGCTCCACCCAGGGTAAGTGGTGGAACCGGATTCGGAACCGGTAGGCTGAGCCCACGCGAGAGCTCAGTCTGTATTAAAGTTCTCAGGAAAAGGAAAGTTCTTTGATTACACCCACTGATTCCCAAGGGGAACATTTTCTGTACGACTGTTTGACGTCAGAAGAAAAGGGCACAGACGGAGGCCGAGCGTCCAGGCAGCCCCTCCCCACCCCCACCCACCGAGCCCTGCCCAGGAAGTGGCCTTGGCCTCCACCTGTTCCCAGGAATCTGGGTCCCTCCTTGCAGGCACCTGAGCTTGCTGGGGACAGGAACCAAGGGGTTCCCCAGCCTCGACTCAGCACCAGAGCCGGCTTCCCGTCCGTCCGCCTGTCATCTCCCCCAGACGGCACTCTGCCCGCAACCAGAGCCCAGCCCAGCCATGGGAGTCTGTCCCCGGCAGACAGACGTTAGCCGGCGGGTGACAAGAGCCAAAGGAAATGCATCTGCTCACCGCGGTGCTCGCCGCGGGGGTCACGCCGAGGCTTGGCGGGGTGGACAGCGACAAAACATGCTTTCCTGTGGGGAAAAAATAATGCTTAATTAAGGATTAAAACACGCCACCTTTTCTCACCCCGAGGAAGGCCTGTCCTTATTCAAAAGTTTCCTGGCTCTGAGACTCTTTGGAGCAGGGACGTTGCCGGGGAGATAAAGGCGAATAAGTCAGCGTAATGGGTGTTAATAGATAGTATGGATTTTCCCACGTCGGATTATTTTCCCATTTATACTGTAAATTGCTTTCGAACACCCTTCATGCAAGTCATCATATAAAAAGATGATTTTATTCAAGCTATTGCTGATTTCAAATAAATGAAGAACCCAAAGAAATAGATTTCCGTGGCAGCCGTGGAGTGGTGTTAATCACGGGGCGAGGACACCCCGGAGACCCGAGAGCGCTTTCCTGTGACACAGACGGATCGAGACGAGACCTCAGTAAAGTGGCCCAGGAACCCCCTCCCTGAGGACTCTATCACTCTGTCCTCGTGGCCCCACGGGGTGAACGGTGAGTCTGTGTGATGTGAGCCTGTGAGAACCCTGCCTTGCCCTGGTATGAGAGGTGACAAGACAGGGAAGCTCCCTGTCTTCTGTGGTGGCTGCTGGGGGTAAGGATGCAACCCTGGAGGGATGGCAGCCACCTTGTCACCACGAGGCAGCCCACACAAAGGAAGGCGGGGTGAACCCGGAGATTCCTACTAAATCATCTGCGCACCTGGACCAAGCCAGTTCTGCAGCAAGCTCTCCCCTAGACATTCCATCGTGTGAGGTGGAAAAAATGCCCTTCTTGGCCAAAGTTATTTTGAGCTGAGTTTTCTCTCACACAATCAACAGAGTCCTCACAAGTGATGGACTCAACGTCAGAACCTGAGTGGGGGCCAGTGGGCGGGACCCAGGCCTTTCCCCTCCCGGTCCCAGCACCGATGGCGTGAGGCGCCCACGTGGCCGCTATCGTTTCTTGACAGATTATTTTATGTGGACATAAAGAAACTGGGTTCACTTGCAGGCAAATGAAAACAAAATTGTAGGGGGAAAGTGAATATTAACTTTAAAAACTGGTCAGGCATCACGGCTCAGACCTGTAATCCCAGTACTTTGTTTGAGAGGCTGAGGTAGGAGGATCACTTGAGGCCAAGAGTGTAAGACCAGCCTGGGCAACATAGCGAGACCCCATCCCTAAAAAAAATGGAAAAATTAGCCAGGCGTGGTGGTGCACCTACAGTCCCAGGTACTCAGGAGGCTGAGGCAGGAGGTTTGCTTGAGCCAGGGGTTGGAGGCTGCAGTGAGCTGTGATCGCGCCACTGCGCTCCAGTCTGGGTGGCAGAGTGAGACCCTGTCTCTAAAAAAAAACAAAATAAAAAAGGAGAAACAGCTAAGACCTATTGAAAACTCGCCACATGCCAGATATGGCACTAATAGCCTTGCACATCTTTTCACATTTAATCTTCACAACGTCTCCCAGGAGAGACAGGTGCAGTATTGCTTTTATCCATTTTAAGAAGGAAAAAATGTGATTTGAGCTGTTGAGACAAAAGGGCCACGCGCTGTGTGATTCCGTGTCTGTGGCGTCTCCAGAAGGGGTAGATCCGCGGAGACAGAAAGTAGCTCGGCGGCTGCCGGGCGGGCGGAGGACGGGAGCGACTGCTTACGGGGTGGGGGTTTCTTTTGGGGGGTTTCAAACTAGGCAGCGGTGGTGGTTGCACAACACTGAGAACGTACCAAACGCCACCGAACTGCTCACTTCTAAATGCTTGAGTTTGTGTTGCGGGAATTCTCCTCAGTTCTTACAAATCTGACTTCCCAGCGCCCCACGGCTCATTAGGGCAGAGTGAGATTTGAGCCCGGGTCCACCTGCCCACGGTCAGCCCCGCCCCGTGCGGAGCTGGAAGGGGCACCCCGGGGGCTCCCCAAGGGATGAGCAAACACTGGTTGGTGGAATGCACTAAAGACCCGGAACATTCCTTCTCCAAAGCCTCCCCCCTCATCCGTCACACGTGCTGGGGAGCCCCGTGGTGACCAGCAGGAGAACGTGGACCTCGGGAGTCCCTGGGAGAGTGTACACGCCTCTGTCTCAGGGAACAGGTGTTCTACAGACAACCGTACCTGTGAGGTGCGTGGGGACACAGCTCACGCCTGCAGGCTGACGCCGTCTCAGGGGAGGGGAGGAGGGACGTGCTGGGAGGGGGACACGAAGGGGCCCCAGGGACAGACGCCAGCCCCCCCGCCCCGCTCACTGACCGATGGCGGCTGTGAAGTACATGGCGATCTCGTCCGGGGTCAGCGCCCGCTCCCAGATGATGAACTCGTCGAACGCCCCGTTCTCGTAGCGCTTGGTCTGGTCCTGCTCCGACCCTATCACCAGGTTGACGTCGGGGTCCCCGTAGGCGTGAGACACCTTCCCGCTCGGGTCGGAGGTGCTCAGGGTCCCGTTGACGTAGACTTTCAGACCCTCCTTGGACTTCCAGGTAAACAGGACGTGAGTCCAGTAGGGACCTGCAAGAGAGGGAGGTCTGCGTGCCGAGCGCTGCGGGGTGAGCTCCCCGTGCGGTGTCTCCCGCCGTTAAGCGCATCCGTCTCTCTTGAGAGGACCGTCACTGTCGACCGTGGCAAGTCCAAACACGGGCCACCTGACCCTCCTCAGTCCCTCCAAGCACAGGAGAGAAATCACCTTTTTGTCCCACCCCCAACATTCAAAAGCAGCTCAAGGAGACACCTTGTCATTTTAACCGAGGAGTCACAGATCTGAATGCTGCAAGGCAAGGTGGGCGCACCTGCCAGGGCCGGCTTCCTCCAGACACAGCCAGGGGAGGGGACAGAGGGGCCGGCAGCCGCCTTTCCAGCCTAGCAGTTTGGTTTTGCTCAGTAAATAATGACTACAAAACAAACAAACAAACAAAGCTTGTTCTCATCAAGCCCCTGAGCTGCGTGTACAAACACTGGCCCCTGGGGACGTTTCCACCCCACGGAAGGGAGAGAGAAGAGGCTGCAAAGTGACCCGGCAGATGCGTCCAAGAGGAAGCTGGTGGGTGACCCGCTGCCAGAAACAAGGCAGCTGGCAGGTGGCAACGACCTGAGGGGCAGCTGTCACCTCCCTGAGCCATCTCTCCTCATCCGAGAACCAGAGAGTGAGGCAGGGCTGAGGCAAAAGTCACCGGCCAGGACAAAGGTCCCTCCACCCTCCAAAAAATAAAACATAAAACAAATCCAAGAGAGGAAGAAAAAAAAAGAAAGCAAAGGTGATAAAATATTTGACAAAGGCCAGGGTACAAGCACCAACCAATGAGACAGGAGCCCAGTAGAAAAGACCAGTGTGGTCAGGAACAAGGAGGAAGGTCCCTCCATTCCAACATCGCACGGCAAGTCCTAACTATGCAACAGGGCGAAAAAGTAATAATGATATTAACAAAAGTCTACAGACTGGGAAGGATGCAATAGAATTATCTCTGTTTACAGAGAACATGATTTTCTACGTAGAAAACACAAAAGAATTAACAACAACAAAACCCTGAAACTAATAAATGATCATAGAAAAATTGCCAGATGCAGGATTAATATACAAAAGTCAACCACTCTTCTGTATACCAGCAATGAACAAATGGAATTTAAAATTAAAACAGTAAATTTTCGTTTATACTAGCATTCCAAAAAAAGGAAAAAGAAACACTTAGGTATAAATCTAACCAAAGATGTGTCACATCTCTATAAGGAAAATGACAAATCTCTGATGAAAAGATGTAAACAAAAGCTACATAAACAGAGCGATGTCCCTGGTCCCAGCGGGGAAGACTCAGGGTCGTCAAGCTGTCAGACGGATCTACGTGTTCGACATGATCCCAGGCAAAATCTCAGCGAGTTATTTTGTGTCTATCAACACCCTATTTAGAGCTTCAGGACTGACGGTTAGAACATGTCAATTCTGAAGTTTATGTGGAGAAAGCAACAGACCCGGAGCAGCCGGCACAGAACCGACGGCAGAGAACCAGGTCTGAGCACCGGCACCCCCTGACGGGTGAGACTCTCTAGAACCTACGGCCGTCAGGACGGTGGGATTCGAAAGGAAACAGCAGACAACTTCCCGCTCCGCCTCCGCCCATAACGCACTGGTCTCCAGCCCTGGCAGGGCCCTGCCTCCACGGCCCTGGCACCTGTCCACCCCAACCTCACGCCGGCAGTGAACACGATGCCACAGGGAGACGGGATCCCCGACAGGACACAGACACCTGCGGGCTCAGCACAGAGGTCCCCCTGCACCCCGACCCCCCTCCACCACGGACCCTCCTCCACCCCAGACCCCCTGCCTGGCCCTTCGTCCCTCTCCCCCCGGCTCCCTGAAGTGACATCCTCTCTTTGCAAGAGCGTTTTCTCATCTTATTTAAAACCACGGCGAGTCACACCACTAAGGAGGAGGAGGAGGAGGAGGAAGGGGAGGAAGAGGGAGGAGAAGTGCAGCCACCGTGTGCACTTTGTGCCCAATATTCCATTTAATCTCCCCCAAACCCTGAGGTTAGTGCCATCGACGTCATCTGAGCTTCACAGACGTGGAAACCAACGCAGCTCAGAGCAGTCGGGTGACCCGCAGGAGTCACACAGCGCTCGGTCAGGTGGGACCCCGGCGCTGCCCACCACACCACACGGGGTCGTCTTAGCAAAGGCCACGCCTGCCCTTCCCGAGCGAGGACAGGCGCCCACACGCCAGGAGGCCAAGCACCGTGGGCTCCCTGCACCGTCGGGCCCCCGGCGTCCTCGGCTCCTCCGGGCGGAGCTCTCGGGGCCGACGCCGTCACTCACCTGGCGGGCTGAAGGTGGCCTCCCACGTCTTGGAGTTGTCCCGCGTGTACAGCTCCACCGAGCCTTTGCCGCCGCTGGAGCAGACTTTGAACCCGTCGGAAATGACCTGCCCGCCGTACGCAGAAGGGACCGGTCGGGACTGTTCTCCTTGCGTCTTCCAGAAAAAAGAAAAGGTGACCCCTGCGGGCAGGAAGGGACGCGGTGAGCTGCTGATGGGAACAGGCGCGCGTGACTCTCCGGAGCAGGTGACTCCGCTTTCTACTCGGCATCTGAAGGCACTTTTCCCTCAAAGGCAGCGTGTGTTCGATTCAGAAAACACGCGGTGCTATTAGCTAGCGCGTATTAAGGGCACTTCTCTAAAAGCTTTAAATGAACTGTCTTCTCTTAAATAGTACAAACGCCTGTTCCTGTCCCCATTATACAGATGAGGAAACCGAGGTTAACCTGCCCAAAGTCACTAAACCAGGGACCGACTCAGATCGGTGCAAACCCAGGCAGATCGGCAGGGCGGGCGGACGCGGAGACCTCCCCTCCTCCAGACACGGCGTCGCGGTAGCGCCTTCCAAAGCTGCCGCTATAAATATATTTTACAGAGAAAGGAGCCATCTCACGCATACCGATTTATAAACAACATTCTTCTAAAAATTTATTACACCGTGAACTTCCTCCCGTGTCCATAAATACCCCTGCACACCGTCGTTTTTACGTCTGTGCGACAACTGTCCCAAACAGGCGCGGCTTTCTCTAAACAACAGCCCCCTCTTGCAGGGTCTGAAGGTTTTCCTTGGCTTTTTGAAGAAATGTTTCAAACAGAACTTGAAGCAAACTTTCTCGCACAGCTCGGTGGGGAGTTTCCTGTCGAAGCAAAGTGCACTTTCAAGGGCTTTGATGTTGCGACTGTCCGTTCCCGACAGATGACCGCATGCAGTGCCCACAGGGACAGGGGCAGCCAGAGCTTTTTTCCAGACACCCGTCTGCAGACTGTCAGTGAGCTCTGACCCCAGCTCCACACCAGGGAAGGTGGTGTCCACGCGGACTGACGGGGCCACTGCTCATGTTGGTGTGACCGAGCTGGCCCACCAGCGGACGTCCCTCCGTCACCGGGAGTGGATGGAGCATCCTTCAAATGCCCGGTGACAACACAGTACGACCGTTGTGTCACACTGCACCTTTGTCAACACGG
Source organism: Varecia variegata (assembly GCA_028533085.1). Classification (NCBI taxonomy): domain Eukaryota; kingdom Metazoa; phylum Chordata; class Mammalia; order Primates; family Lemuridae; genus Varecia; species Varecia variegata. The sequence goes on from CM052452.1 coordinate 1,004,129, forward strand.
AGAAGAGAGAGTAATTTTTATAATCCTGGTTTTGAGTTTCCCTGTTTTATTTTTTAAGGTAAGAGGAAGCTCAAAAGCGCAGCTCCTGGCGGTGACTCTCGGTCCAGAGTTCCCCCTCGAGGGTCTGGGGGCCCCTCGCTGGAGGGCGACCACGGCTCAGACCTGGGTGGGGGGCTCTGGGGGGCTCTGGGGGGGCTGGGGGGCTGGGGCCTCACTGCCGTGACACTGCAGAGCTCTGATTGGCTCTATTCTGCCTCCAGGAACACTCACCCCCCCCCGTCTTTGTGTGTGACAAACGTGTGTGTCACATGTGTGCACGTGTGAGCTAAGCCACCACCTGGCTGGACTCTGCCTACGAAAGCCGGGAGCCAATCCGGCTGCCCCCCACCCCCACCCCCAGCCGGCCCGGGCTCAGAGGTGAGGGGGCCTCAGGGACGCCGAGAGAGGACCCGGGTGGGACGGGGTGGGTGGCAGAGGGAGGAGAGAGCGGCACACTCGTCCTGGACCTTATTTATGTAGAAGGAACCAAGTTTAGACTTTAGACTTCATCTTCCAATGAGGTTACGGACGTGGCTAGAGAGTCACTGAATTAAAAGAAGACACTTGTCATTCATGTAGAAACTGGTGTTTCATTACCAGCCATCCTTACTGAGACGCCTTAAAAATTAATATACTTGTTACAAGACCTTCAAATGCTTTGTGACAACGTCATCTTACGACAATTGCATTGTGCCTTTGCTGGTTCAAAGCCCGAATATGATTGACAGAAACATGGAAGACTGCATGATTTTTATAATCCTGGTTTGGAATTTCTCCATCTTATTTTTCAATATATGAGGAACCTCGAAACTCTACAAGGAGCCTGGACGTTTCTGGATCTCTGAAGGCTCCAAGTCACGAGGGCACGTGCTGAGGGCCACTGAGAAGAGCAAGAACCCCTCCAATTGCCCTGGGATGGGGGTCCCTGCTGCAAAGGGATGCGGCTTCGGGAGGCCGAGCACGGCCCAGGGTGCTGACGGTGGCGTCCCCGGGCCCGGCTGGGCCTTCCCAGCTTCCCCTCCTGAGCCGGATCCCTGCGAGGGCCGAGTAGGGGAAGGGGACTCGGGGTATGCTGTGCGCTGTACTCGGGGGCCACAGCAGCCAGGAACCCCCAGGCCTTCCGGCCGCATCTCCCGCGCTCAGAAGCAACCAGATTCACAGGGAAATGAGCACAGCCCGTTGTGAAACTTTCGTTATGAAACACATTCCCAGTAGGATTCATGAAAGTTAATTTTTTCCAAAAACTTTGCTGTGTTGAAAAATTCCTTTCACTCAATTCAAAATGATCCTGTCTTGGCCAAACATCTTTCTGTCCAGAAAGAAAAAGAAAAAAAATAACAACACTGCATGTGGTGTTAGGTGCGGGAGGATGAAGGCAATCTTCAGGGCCCAGACCTCGCTCTCTGCTTGGTTAACCCGACCCGCAAAACAATGGCTTCTGTCCAAGGAACAGCTTCTATTTAAATATTAATTTGTGTCTTCACGGAGTCTTAAAAGATTCACAATGTGCCTTCAGCATTAGCATTTGAAGGAACTCTGCCTCTTGGATTGGGACGTCAGTACAAAAGGGACAAGCTGAAGGGAAAAGAAATAAGCGCGATATTGACAAATTGATTTGATTCCTCCTGTCGTGAGCATTGAATCCTCATCCATCCAAAAAATAAAACGAGGACATGTCTTTCTCAACAAGACAAAAAAAAGGAAAAACAAAAATCCAGACATCACAAGAAAAGACTGATAAATTTGAGTGTATAAATATTATAATACTCTGCAAGGCAAAAAAAATTACCATAACAAAGTCAAAAGACAAATGACGATGTGGAGAAATAAATTCGCAATAAAAAGATAAGAAATTAATTCCCTCAATATATAAATAACACTTTAGAAAGAAGAACATGACTTCCAGCATCTACTGAGAACCAACTACGGGCAAGGAAAGCTGTGCTGAGGCTTTTACACGTATGAGCTCTTAGTCCTCCCAACAACCCTATGAAGCAGGTGCTGTTATTGTTCCCATTGTACACATGAGAAAACTGAAGCACAGAGAGGTTAAGTAACTTGCCCAAGGCCACACAGCTAGTCAGCAAATTCGGGATGTGAACCCAGGAGTTGGCATTTGTGATCAGCGTGTGATGCCATCCTTCCCTTGGAGAGAGCGTCTCCCTGGTCACCGGGGTCTGTGGGCTGCACCGTACCCGTCCCCAAACGAGAGCAGTTCTGGCGCAGTGGCTGGAGCTGCAGGGACACCTCTACCCCGAGGAGGAGGAGCGGTTCCCTAGAACCAGGGAGGGACAGCTGCAGAGACACCCGCCCTTCCTGACCGAGCGAGGATGGGACGGAGCACAATCGCTCTGTTTGTCCTCCTTGCGGCTGTCCCTGCGCCCGGGGGTGTTTTCAATTTGGAGGAATAAATAAGCCTGGTGTGTTTACGGGGCTCTTTGAACTCGGAAACGGCCCAAACTACAAATCTGTAAACCTGGCTGTGGTTCGGAACCTCAAAACCATTTCTCAAAATTCTGGTTTCCACAAAACGTCCCCTCCCACGTGTTTGTGGCTCGTCAAGCTTCTGTTTATTTTTGCTGGAACGTGGTCCGCATTGTCCCTGCATTGCGCACAGTGAACTCATCGCTTGGGGCCCTCTGATGTCCAGAAAGCCCTGGAGCTTCAGACCAGGCCTGCGTCAGACTGTTTTCCTCTCTGGAAATGACAACTTGTCATCTTCCCAGGAGAAAGGATCTTGAGGGCCCAAAGCGGGCTTGGGGGGCAGAGAGCACCTCCCCAGAAAGTGTCCGACGGGCCAGATGCTGCAGACAAGTTACTTTTCACATGAACAAAAAGGAGCAGGTCCCTGATTTTTCTCTTCTGCGAGTATGTGTCCTGTCCGCCACACGGCTTTGGCCACAGGCTGTGGCCGCTTTCTGGGGCGGTTCCGCCCCTGCCCGGCCACTCTCCACGGCCACGGAGGAGGCGCAGCCGCCCGCGGGCGCTAACAGGCCCCGCCCTCCCCGCCACCCGCACCCGGAGCCAGAAACAACGTTTCGTGAGCCGCACGGTCGATTTCCTTCCCGCAAATGCTGTGCTCTGTCAAACCCTGCCGTGACATTGCTGCGTCTATTTTTTAAGGTTTTTCTCCCCCCTTTACAAGGTTAAACATTTTGATCTCACGTCTCTGCGAGGCTACGTCACACCTCTCAGCCCCCGGGACAGCGGCTGCCTGTGTCCCTCCGCTGCCCCCCAAGGTTTGTGGGTGTCCTGCGTCCTGCAGTGGGTGACAACCTCGCGCTCACACTGCGCTGGCCGGGGCGGGGGCTCCCCGACAGCCACGTGCACCGGGGAGACACCAGGCACGGCCACTCACCTTCAGGGCCACAGCGCGCCGGGTTGCTGATGCAGGAGCTCTGGTACTGGCCGTAGTAGAGCAGCGTGACCCCTTTCTCCTCCTTGAGGTAAATGCCTTTGTTGACCCGCCCTTCTACGATATCTGAGAGAGAAGCAAGGCCGTGTGTCAACGCTGCAATATTAAAAGCCTAGAGACACATGTCAGACGCACAACTTGTATATCATACACACTAGTATTTATCTTCTAATTTTATTATATATTTATAATCTATATTATTCTATGATAGTATTATAGAATGGATTAATATGTGATTATTAATAATTAAATTATAAATAATTTATGTTGCTGTGTTAGATAATAAATTAGTATTAAATCCTATTAATATTATATTTGCATAAGATATGTAATAATATTATAGTTATTATATTGCCCACAGGTGCACTCTAAGAGGGACATGACGCTAACCTCCTACTGTCCTGAACTTTGGTGGCATCGACATGTTTTATGAATCCTTCCGGCTCCCAGCCTCCCACGAACTTCCCAAGTGAAACACTTCAGCACGCGTGTGAATATAAAACTACGAGGCCGGGCATGGTGGCTCACGCCTGTAATCCTAGCACTCTGCGAGGCCGAGGCAGGAGGATCGCTTGAGGTCAGGACTTTGAGACCAGCCTGAGCAAGAGCGAGACCCCGTCTCTACTAAAAATACAAAGAAATTATCTGGCCAGCTAAAAATATATATAGAAAAAATTAGCCAGGCATGGTGGCGCATGCCTGTAGTCCCAGCTACTCGGGAGGCTGAGGCAGCAGGATCACTTAAGCCCAGGAGTTTGAGGTTGCTGTGAGCTAGGCTGACGCCACAGCACTCACGCTAGCCCGGGCAACAGAGTGAGACTCTGTCTCAAAAAAAAACAACTATGATTAAACTCCTCTCCTTTTGAGTCCTAACTGTGAAAGCCCCTGATCCCAGACATGTGTACTCAGGATTTAAAAAAAAAATAAACAAAAAAAACACCCATTTTCAGCCTGTACGAGGAAAACCCAGAGTTACGTTTTAAATGGCCCAAGAAGAGGCTGCCGAGTGCACAAAACGGCCATGAGTCCAGGGGACGGGCCCTGCCCGGTGCAGCCAGTCCCGCAGCGCACCCGTCTGATGCCGGGAGTGTGAGGTCAACGGTTTGCAGACTAGGTAAGTGAAGACCTTAAAAACCACGAGTGAGCATTTATGGGCGCAGTGAGCGACTGGGGTCACAGTCGCTCAGCATCTCTGCCGCCACGTGGCCGGGCAGGGGGTGCCCCAGGCGTCCCCCAGCCGTGGATGGACCAGACCTGCACGATCTGAGCCTGCACACACCCGTCAGATAAACACCTCAGCTGCCGTCAGCAAACTGAGCTGTGCAGGAAAAGCAGAAGCTGCATGGGCTCTGGGGCTTATTAAATAAGACAACCTAATCGTGACTCTTGTGGGTGTGTCTCCTACAACAGCCTCTAACGACTCTTTTTAAATCCAGCTACAGAAGAAATGCGGATTTTAATGTTTGTAAGGGATCAAATGTTCGATGTGGCATTTTAAACTCAACTTTGCTTTTCCATTAAAAGGGCCTGCTTTTCCTACCCCAAAGGACATGCTCTATTTAAAAATCCAAACAATTTCTATGTTTAGAAAAGGTCTTGTCTTGTGTCTGTTTGGTTCTGAAAATGAGCAGCTGGTTCAGAAAGTGCTGGTAACTTGAAAGACTAGTCCCACCTTCTGCTGTACCTGGACCTGCGACACCTGCCCTTGGGTTAGCCCTAAGCGGCCACTGCTAACACCTGGCTCTGCTGCGGCTGACGTGGGCTCTGCTCGTCTGCCAGCCACGGCAGAGAGAATTCACGTGCCACGGCAGTGCCCTGGCCTTAGAACTCGCTGCAGGTCCAAACGCGACAGAACGCGGAGCAAACGTGCACATGCTCACCTACGGTTGCAGAGAAATTTGAGTAGGCAGAGTCATTGGTGTGCACAAAGGTGGAGTTATGGGGAGGGAGCACAGTGAGGTTGTGGGTTCGCAATGCTGGGGGAAACGACAAAAGAGAAAAGCACAAAACATGAGTGAGACAAAACACGGATGGATCGACGTATCTCTCAACCCGCAACACGCATCGGGAGGGCCCGTCCGGCCGAGGGACACCTCCATCTTCTCTCCCGCCTCCCCCCCTGCAGCCCCCACGGCCGCACCTACGCAGCCCGCAGGACGGCCCCCTCCCAGCCCCGCGGTTCCCAAAGCCGGGGCATGGTGGCTGCGAGTTTGGCGCCAGCACAGTTCCCATCAGCTGGCTCCAGCTCCTACGCAGATTCTCAGTTGAGAGATACGAACTTGAACTTGGCCCTTTACAAAACGGCCTTCACAGAAGGGTTAATGGTGATGACATCACGAGGACCGATGAGACAGAAACACAGCATGAGGACAGCCGCGTGGGATGCGACACACGGATGAAACACGGAGAATTTGGCAACACATGACAAAGCCGCACATCCGGGAGGTGCTTTTCAAGGCCACCGGACTGTCCCCGGCCGGCAAAACGTGCTGATGGAACCTATTCTGTTCCTTTTTCCCTTAAGAAGCCGTAATCAAAGTGAAACGCGCCAGCACAGCACTGTGGCGTGAGGAATGGTTCCCACAGGGAAGCACCGTGAAACTGTCACCACGCCGTGAAACTGTCACCACGCCGTGCTTCAGAACAAACACTGATGTATTAGAGTTTTCCTAGAAGCCGATACACTCAGCAAACAAAATTCCCCTGCAGTGTGTAACTACATGCGAGTAATTATAGCACCTTCGGAGGAGACTTTTTCATGAGTAAAGGTTTTCCAAACGCCAAGAGTTACTGATTTAATCCACAACCAGGAGCTCAGATGGGGCTGTGAGGGGAGAGACATGCTGATAGTTACTGGAGCTCTTGTTTGAAATAACCCCTAAAGTTTGAGTTGCTGGGTCCTGACAATGAGCTATTTCAACAACGCATTTCCAGTTGGGGAAATGATCCCCTTTCAGTGGCTTTAAATTAAAGGCCCTGAAAAACAAAAACTAGATTATGACGAGGGGACGTGGTTTATTTTAACCTGCGCCAGTCACAGAGCAAACTTGCACAGGGACGTTTGTTACCCCTGCAATGCAGAGTGTTCGCAGGAACGAGGAAAATGCCAGCGTGCTGGTGTGGGAAAGACAGTAACCAGCAATAAATGCATGACACGGAGCCAGTGTACAGACAACTGAAGCGGGAGCTGGGGCTGGTGCACAGTAAGACTCCTTCTGTATACCTCGGCCGTCTGACATGTCCCACAGCACTAAGTCAAGAAATACAAAACCATAAAACCATCCCAAATCCTTCAAGACTTACAGTTGGAAAAAGGTTCTTATTGGAATGGGGAAAAAATGCTCAGGGACATCTTGGGTTTCTCCTACTAGCAAATGTAGGAGTTGAGTCAAATAGAGACACTGTTCTCCAGGGAACTGGACCCCATGGGACCGTCTCAGGTGATGTTTAGTCTTCTCAAGGGCAGCTGGTGTGTGGGAAGCTGACGGGGAGGTGTCAGTGCCCTTGCAGGTGACACAGTGGCCCACGAGCTTGTGAGTGAGTCTTGGCTGGCTCGACCTTTGGCGCCTGCTGGAAACAGGCCCCTGCTTTGGCGGGCACGGAGACCGAGCCGGTGTGGTCGGGCTAGAAAATGTGCACCCGGACTCACCCGCAGACGGATCCATGACAGCAGCTTCTGTTTTGAGGTTGGGGGAAAATGCACATTTGAAGCATATTTTGAATCAGAAATTCTGTCCTTCGATATATAATAGTTCTAGACATAAAAGTTCTAGTAAAATATTTGCAATAATTACGAGGCGGAAGCTACACAAATATTTGCTCATCTCTTCCGTCCCAGTTTCAGCTCCTCCCACGTCCACCCCCGATGGCGCGTGGCTTCCTGCGACCACGGCTTCCTCGCCGCCTGCGTCTACCTCCGGTCGTGTCCTGCAGTTCGCGGATGCCGTCCACGTTCTCCAGCGGCCAGTAATGGGAAGCAGAGGCCAAGACCTCAAACCCTCGGGGAAAGAAGAGGAAAATTTTAGATCACATTAGGGAGGAGAGAGCTGCAGACGCAGAACCGCTCGGCACACGCTTGGAGAGGGAACAGGGACGCACCGCCATGGCCCAGGGCGACGTTGAAAAGCACCGGGTAAAAGCCAGTCCTCCTTCTCGGTTTAAAAAAAAAAAAACCTCTTAAATGAGAAATTGGTAAATAGTTCCATAAGTGGACAAAACAGGTTGAGTAGGAAAAGGTAGATACCGCTCACCTCAATGAGACCAAAGCCACTGCGCCTGACGGTGGGTCAGGGAAGGCAGGTTCATCATCCTATTCGTATTTCACATGGTTTTAGAGAGAACGTCTGATGCAAACAGACAACAGAAAGAAATAAGGTCAACAATCATTTTAAGGCCGGGCGCGGTGGCTCGCGCCTGTGATCCCAGCACTTGGGAGGCCGAGGCGGGTGGATCGTTTGAGCTCAGGAGTTCGAGACCAGCCTGGGCAAGAGCGAGACCCCGTCTCTACTAAAAATAGAAAGAAAACATATGGACAACTAAAAATATACGTAGAAAAAATTAGCCGGGCATGGTGGCGCATGCCTGTAGTCCCAGCTACTTGGGAGGCTGAGGCAGGAGGATCCCTTGAGCCCAGGAGTTTGAGGTTGCCGTGAGCTAGGCTGACGCCACGGCACTCTAGCCCAGGCAACAGGGCTCTGAGACTCTGTCTCAAAAATAAAAATAAAAAATAAAAGAGGAAGAAACTAACATCAATATTCTGCAGACATCGTTTGAGGTACTTAAAAACACTTCCTTGTTTCATTCTAAGGAGCATCTGTAAGAGAATTGTCCGCTTGGCCTGAGAAGACGAGGAGTGAGGTCTTGCTCGGAACCGCACAGCGTGCTGTGCGGACGCAACACACACCCTCGAGTCTGGGGTCCCTTCTGCTCTTCCCTTCGTCCCCATGTTCCCCCACCACCACCAAAAGTTACTCGGTTCGAAATTTCCTTTACGCCCCTTGTACTCTGAGCAGACAGAACCTTTTGCAGATCTGTTATTGTCTATCCTGCTCTTCTCATCTGATACTGTGTGGATGATTTAACTTATCTGTGTCCTGTCCTCACAGTCGGTGTGGGAAACATTCCCTCGAGTGGCCGTGCCACCAACAGCCGCCCTCACCACCCTCCTACCGACGGAGCATCAACAGCTTCGCGTTTGCTCTCACGGTAACTCTAACGCAGGTGGCTCTGTGCATAGAATGCTACCATTCATCTTTCCTGGATTAGTCCCCTGAGACTAGTTCCCAGAAGTGGAGATACTGGTCCAGATGACTAAATAACCATCAACCGCCCTAAACATCTGCTAGATCATAGGAAAGTAAAAATAAAGTAATCTTTGTGCTATTCTTTGTAAAAAGATAAAATAAAATAAACTTTTTAAAGAGGAGATAATATGATCATTATTTCCAAATGATGTCTGCCTGATAACCAAAGTGAAAAACCATTACACATAAGAAAAGAATTTGGTAAGTGAAAAACTATTACAAACAATAAAAGAATTTAGCAAAAGGCTCATACAACTTTAATATCCAAATGTCAATAGCTTTCCTGTGTTCCAACAACAGTGCTAAGAAAGAAAAGAAGAAGAAAAGTTCTCATTTATAAGTGTAGCCAATAAAGAGAAAACATTTAAGAGCAAGAATGGCACAAGAACAAGAATGGCACAAGATTCGCATAAAGAAAACAAAAAATAACAACACAGAGGGGTGTTAACCCTTCAATAAACGAGCGACTTAACCTATTCTTGGAAAAGCAGACTCAAGATCATAAAAATGTCAACCATTCTTTAATTAATCTATAAATATTAAGAGATTTTCTGTAAAAAGTCTAAGAGAATTTCTTGAGACAGAAATCTGATTATGGAGCATATACATAAAAATAAATCAGCAAGAATAACCAAGAAAACCTGAAGAAGGAAGATAAAAGGTTAACAAGAGAGGTGGTGCACTCCAGGCAGGACATCGTACAGCTGCAAGAATTAAGGTGACTTGTGACACACGAATAGACAGTTCAGTGGAAGAAAAACCCACCAACACTCCCGAGTACATATGGAAATTTGCTTATGATGAAGGTGGTATTTTAAATCAGAGGAGAAATATTATTCAACAAAAGGTATTGGAGCCAGTTAGCCCTCTGGGAAACATTAAGATCCCTACCTCACTCCTAACACTGTAACAATTTCCAGATGTATCAAAATTGAAGTGTTACAAAATAAAACATAAAAGCTTCTGAGGGAAACAGACTACAAATTTGACTGCATACATTTTTTTTAAATTTCCGTTCAGAAAAAAAATCAAGCTAAATCAAACCAAGGAATTATGTTTACATAACGCATATGACAGAAATGTACGGATTTCTCCTTAGCTGTGTTAAATTCATTATGCTAATAAAACTCCTGCTATTAAGAAGAAATAAACCAACATAATAGTGGGCCAAAGGACACAATTGGACAAAGCAAAAGAAATACGAATTATTTTTAAATACAGGAAATGATGTTCAGCCTTGCTCATAATTTTTAAAAGCATGTTAAAAACCACAATGACATAGCCTGTCAGAGCTGCCCTATCAGTCCAGCATACAAAAAGTTAGATACGCCAGTTGACAGCTTCTACCCCATTTCTGATGGGAGTTCAAATCAGTACAGCCTTTCTGGCAGGCAATTTGGCAATATCTATCCAAATTTTAAGTGTATGTTTGTTTGCTTTGATCTAGCGATTCCACTCCTAGGAATTTATGCTAGAGACATACTCACGTAAATGATCAAAGACCTACATACAAGGTTTATTTGTTGCAGAATTTTTTATAGTGTCGGAAGCCTGAGAGTAGCTTAAATGTTTGTGGACAGAGGGCTGGCTGGACAGACGCGGCAATCCGCACAAGGCACTAGTGTGCAACCGGGACAGACACCGAGGCTTACAGAAGGATGTAGAATGTTCTTTGATTGACATTGTTAGGTGTTGACAAATCAAGGTGAGAAAAACCAATGCGTATGCCAGGAGCTATCTGTGTAAAATAAAGGTGTTCAGGGCAGGGAGAGAGAGAGAGACAGATGTTTGGATGGAAACCCCAGAAACCGATGCCAGTGTTTTGGGCATGAAAAAGTTGAGGAACTGGGTGTCACGTGTAAGAAGAAGGTTTATATTGCATTATCTTTCTGTTCTATTTGAATTTTTGGACCTGTATTCCTACAAAAATACTTTAAGACCTGCTGTCACAGTGAAAATGACCATAAGTCGTGTCCATACTAAATTGTCAGATAAGAACTGAGGCATCTGCCTAATATCTGAATTTTTGCCTCCCGGTGCCCAACATCTGCACACGTCCGGATCAGGGGCTCCTTCTCCAGTTTGCATCTGTGGCTTCAGTGCTACGTACACGAGCCCAAGCTGTGACACAGGAACAAAGCTCGCTCTGAGGCATACGCCAGAGAGAAGTATCTAAACAACACCCGACTCTCCCGTGCGGTCAAGAAGTAATGCCCGACTTCAGTGGATTTCCAATGGGAATAGTCCTACTATTGTAATGCAATATTGAGAATCTGAAATGCAAAAATTGAAAATATTCATTTTCATTTCTACCACGCTTTTTTCCCCCCCTAAAATCTAGGATATTCATTTTGAAGAGAAGAAAACCTCATTGACTTGTTATTCAATCCATCTGGGGAAAAGTCGCAAAAGAAAATAACATCTGTTATACAAGGAACAGATGCTGTGTCTTCGGAACTGTCATCTCCATAAAATAAGCCCCGTGGACATGAGATTCTTTCTGTCGTTTCCGTCTGCAAGTGGCCACAGTCAGTTCCAGGTACAAAGGCGGACGGAAGAAAGGGGGGGTGTCCCGTTCACCTCGGAAGATACACCCTGAAGCCAGCCAGTGTCCACAAGTGACGGGGGCCTGGGGAGGGGGCATTGGGACCTTCCATTGCGTGTCACTGCACATCACACACGCGCGAAACACGGGGCTCGTGTGACAGACGGGAAACAGGTGCGGAAGGGGCTACAGACAGAGACGTCCTCGGGGCAGGGGAGGCAGGAGGAGTTATCTGACAGAGGCCGGGATGACGCTCCAGGCAGTTAACAACCTGGAAGGTGCAGCCACAGACCCCCAAGGACAGGTGCTGGACACAGACGCCAGGCATGGCCCCACGTTGCCCACCGCAGGGTCCGGGGCCGGAGAGGCTGCGGGGACCGGAGGGCTGTGCCCGGTGCCAGTAAAGCCACCACCTCCTCTTGCCAGAGAACTCCTGCTCTGTCGAAGAGTTTGCCCGGATTGCCAGGTATCCCACTCTTTGAAGAGAACCCGGACATCCTGATTTTTTCATTTGAAATCTCCCAAACTTTTAATGTTAGCAATTTTTTAAAGATTAAAACAGTGTGTGGCACTACTAGATGTAACAGAGGACTGAGTTCAGCCCACAGGTTCCCTTTTACCACCTAAAGAGTAAAATGAACTACAGTCCCGACAGTTTCATCAGAACAAGAAGATCTCACTCTTTTGTGAAAAAGACACTCTGTGGCTCTTTCCCATGGAGACGGTGACATGAGACCCTCGGGCTGTGCAGTCACCTGGGTTGTCACCAGATAAACTCTCATAGAGAATAAACGTCTGCTCAGACAGGACGGCCAGGCCAGCAATAATGTGGCTTGTTCGGGGACTTCAAAATATCCCCAGGCCTCAAAAAATTGAGTAGGAGGGGAAGGCAGAGAGGGAGAGAACGCAGAAGGCACGGAGGGCGGGAGGGTTCCAGCTGCACCACAGTTGTAAACCGGGTCTTCAGGACTGATTTATCGTCCGTACACAATGGCTCATCGATTCGGTTTGGGTTGTGTGTGTGTGTGAGAGAGAGAGGGAGGAGAGACAGGAGCATTAACACTCAGAAAAAAGTTAATTTCCCCTTTTCAGTTTTTCTTCCAGATTTCCCTATTCTTATTCCTTCCATATTACTTATTCCTCGTGTCAGTCAAGGAAACAACATCCCTTGGTTTCATTTAGGGAAATACATCTTCTGCGTCCATCGACTTGATTAAACCAAAATCCCGACACACAAATCTCACTTTCCCCACTGGACTTTGCCTGCTGTTCCCACTGCCTACAATGCTGTTCCCTGCACTTTGCACGGCTGACCCTATAATTCAGGTCTCGGCTCGCACGGCCCTCCCCTCGGACCACCCTCTCATCACACCACCGTCCACCCTTTCTCCCACGTCCTCACGTTGCTTTCTCGTGCCATTTACTGTTATCTGGATTTCTTTGTCAGTATGTCTGCCTGTGGTCTGTCTCCTGTGCCAGACTCTTCCTCGACTGCTCTATCTGCCCCGTACCCTCGTGTCTGCAAACCAGGCCTGGGGTGGGTGGGAGTGTATCGGAAATTCATATTTTTGCATTTTAATTCTCCCAAATTTTTGATCTTAGTAATTTAAAAAATAACTATACCGATGAAATGCAAAAATGAGCAGATGAATACACATAGAATATAATTATATATATAACTCTTGTATCCCAGAGAATCTCTATTTGCCAAATTCCCATTTGTTCAATGGGTATAAGCATTGTTTTAAAAAATCCCATCATAAACATATTTTTTCCACTGGGAATATGAAGTTTCTGCCGTGACTAGTGGTTGTGACAGTCCTTTATAAACTGTGCAACGTTATGTAAACACAAAGAATGATAATCACTATAATTATCCGCCTTGGCCTCCCGGGTCCCTAAATAGGGAGGTGAAGTGACTGCCCGCCCTCCTGGGAACGGACTGGAACCAGCCACACTGAGTACCCCAGGACTAGAAACTTCTGGATAAGGACGTGGCTTGGTTTTTTTCTTTTTTTACATTCCCTTTTCCTCATTATAAATGTTATCTATAAAATGGCTTGTTTATAAACTTTAAAAAACATGGCCTGCAGCCTCCTGGCCAATGCCATTTATGGATTTAGATTAATCAAACATCACGGCTTCCCGGGGAGCAGAGGCAGACGCCGGCCGCCGGGCCGTGGAGACAGCCTCGGCTGTGGGTGGGTCCGGACTCGGGCAGCCCGGCGGTCCCCTCTCTGAGCCTCCCCTTCCTCTCCCGGTGTCCCTGTAAAGGGGCGGGCGGCTGACGAGTCTCTAGGGCTCCTTCCAACTGTGACCTCCCACCACTCCTCTGAAACGGCAACCTGCGCTCACAGACCAACACAGGTGCTGCAAAGGCGCAAAACGATTCCAAGTGGATTTGCGATTCCTTACAAACCGAGCCCCTATCTGTAGGACGTGGTCGAGCTGAGACCTGGTGCAGAGCAACCAGACGGTGCCGGGGCGGCCGTGCTGCCTGCCCGGCTTCCGATCGCAGCCGGCTGGCGAGCCTTCCACTGTCTGCGTGGACGGGTCCACACGCCCTGAGCACCCGCCAGGCGCGGGCCGGTGCTGGGCCCCAGAACGAGAACGCAGGGAGCCCCACAGCTCTGGGAAAGCCCTGTATGAAGTTTGGTGCGGTGGTGGCGGGAACGGGCTCCGGAGACCAGGGTTCCCGCCCTGTGCCGGCCCTCCGCGAGGCTCACCTGGCACCTGTGCGCACCTGCGCTGCCGTGCTCGCCACTCGCTGTTATTTTCCGGGAATCTCCGTCCGTCTCCCCAACGCCCTTCGCCTCGTGAGTCCCCTGAGCTCGGTGCTGTGCCCTGAGACCTAAGCAAGTCCCTTAATCTCCCCGGAAGACACACGTCCTCGTCTGCAGTGACGACACCCGGCCGGGCTGGCAGCGAAGGCCCCGGGCGCTGCCATATTGGCGCTACATTTTAGCGCTCCCGGAGCGAGAGGCCGCGAGCTGTGCGGGCTGGTTCCCGCGTCCCTGTCCCAGCAGGCCGCGCGTGTCGGGGGCGTCCACGTCATCAGTGGGCGCCTCGAGATGGCGCCGGGGTCAGGCTTCCCCCAGGGGCTCAGGGTCGCGAGCAGGAGTGTGGCGGGGGCGCCCGGCTGGGGCCCCCAGAGGCCGTGGAGGGGCCGTGGGGAGAGGAGACGGGCAGAGAGGACCGGGCAGGCGACTCGAGGGGAAACTGAGGAAGGAAAAGCAGACAAAGCCCGGGAGGGGGCAGGACGGAGGACCCTCCGTGCTCAGCCCTTCACTGTTCTAGAGCAGGAAGTGGGGAGGAAAAGGAGGAAATAAAAGGGAAAAGAAAGAAAGAAAGACAAATCCACAAAGCTGAAAGCAGGGCAGGCGAGGAAGGGTCAGGAGAGGGGGTGGCTGGGGTTGGGGCAGTCGGGGGGCACCTGGGTTCCAGGCCCAGAGCTCGGGAAGCACCACCGCCCTCCCCAACCCCCCGCGCCGGCCCCGGCATGACAGCATCTTTCCAACGACATTTCTGTCATTATCAGATTGTCACATGGCCAGTTGATCAAGAAACGTGGTTTTCTACCCTAAATCAGGATGTGGGCGGAGCACAGTTTCTATATGGAGCAAAGACTGAGTGCAAACCGCTGCTTACGCTCAGGGCCAAGAACGTAAGTGCTGCAAATTAAAAAAATCAGTGTGCAGGTAGAAGGGTTAAAAAGTTTTTAAAAATAAATTTTAAGAAAAGAATGTGAGTGCATATGTACGGGCATGTGTGGACATGTGTAGGCATGTGGGCCTGCATGTGGTTGTGTGTGCATGCATGTGAACACATGTGGGCATTGAGGGTGTGCGTGGACATGAGTGCAGGTGTGGATCATGTGTGCAGATGTGTGGTCATGTGTGGATGTGTGTGCGTGTGTGAGGGTATGTGTGGTGCATAGGGGTACATGTGGAAGCTTCCACACCTACTACACAGGGGACTTGAGAAGCTCCTGGAAAATGTGGGTGACAGAGGAACGGCAGCATCCCAAGCCCTGTTGCTGGCGGGCTGAGGGGTGGCGTGGCCCCACATCACGGCCAGAAAGGAGACCCCCGCCAGGGTCCCGGGCTCTGACCGGGGCTCTCTCTGGGGCCTGGGTGCAGGCTGAGCCCGGTACTGGCTGGTGGTTAGAGGCTGTCCCCGTGGTAGACGGGCAGGGCCACGGGGGCGAGGCTCCCCGGGAACGGAGCCAGCTCCCCAGCAAAGGCTCAGGCGTCAGCGGTGGGGGGCTCCCTGCCTGCAACTCCCAGCAGCCAGCGACCCCCGCAGCCCCAGGACGCCTTCCCTCTCCCGCCTGCTCCTGCCCCCGCACACCTGCCGCTGGAGGGTGGAGCCTCCGCGTCCAGCCAGAGAGAAGCCTCGTCCTGACGCTTCTAGACTGAGCATCGAGATAGGAAAAGGCCCCTGGCCGGGTGGGGACCGGGCTTGCTCTGCGTCCGGTGACGGCTGCCGACAGCCTCGGACGGGCCAAAGCTCCCAGTCAGCGTGAGCTCACTCACACGGGGACACAGGATGCGAGTTGACAGGGACAGAGGGCTCTTGGCCCTGAGGAGGCCGAATTCCCCTAATCACAGGTTTCACATGACCCAGAGCCAGGGCTGGCAGGGCTGCCGCTGTGTCCCAGCTTGGACATCGGGAGGACAAAGCTCACGGCCGGGCAGAGAGGCTGGGGGACCGAAGACCCCAACAAGGGCCCTTCGATGACAGCCTCTGCAATAAACAAGCCGTTCCCAGGACACCCGCGGGGCAAGAGGAAAACATGTTGAGAACAAGGAGGAGACGCCCTTACCTGGGTGGTCCTGCGATCTGGAGTGGGCTCCGCGCACCTGCACACAAAGACCACATGGTGAGACACTCGGGGACACCTCCCGGCAGAAATCCACCCGGCACCAACAGTGGCCACGTGGGGACGTTACCTGAAAGTCACAGTCGAACAGCAGCAGCCACGAGCACCAGCAGCAGAGGGGCAGCAGCGTCCTCATGGTTTCCTGGGAGGGTAGCGCGATCCAGAGCAAGTCCCACGGGGCTGGGAGGAAGCGTCTTCAGCGGTCACCTCCCCGGGAGAGGGGCATCTTCACAGGTTCCGGGCAGGAAAAGCTTTTGTCTCCTTCAAGTTTGTGAGACGCAGCTGTCCTGGGGGTTAACGGGTGTTTCTTCCTTGTCTCAGAGCTCCAGCCTCTCGGGTGATTGGCAGGTTCATTGCGATGACCAGACCTGCCGCGGAACGCAGGGACGGTCCCACGTCCCAGTCACAGCGCCGGGAGAGCAATCGGAACCGTCACCGCGTGCGAGGCGGGGACTCCGTGTGTCCTCCAGGGCTTCCTGTATTCCAAGAGCCTTCGTGTGTCCCAGTCGGGTGTGAACTGGACTTTTCTCCCTTTTCTTGAGGCGGGAGAAAGCAAGGAGCCTTCGCGAGTGACTCTCCCCCGAGCTCCCGGCCGCGGCTGGAGCCCGTCCCGGGCCGCCCGCTAACTCCTCCTGGTCTGGCTCGAGTTTAGGACGGCCCCACGCCCTGGGTGGAGAGCAGTGATGTAAGGTTCCCTCCTCAGACCTTGTTCTGCTCCTTCTCTATTTATATCCGCGGCTGCCCCGTCCTTCCTGGGTCCTAACACCGGCCCGTTAAGAGCAACTGGAAACGTGTTCAGGATCTCAGGCTCCGACGCGGCTGGGGACGCGGGTGCCACAGATGCTTCCAATCAGCACCGCGGGGGCAGCGCCAGTGTTGGAGACATCAGGACAGAATGTAAAACAAACCCCAAGCTCCGTTTAGAGCCGAGTCTGGTTTGCCCAGACGAAGGCAGAGGGGACACAGGGGTAGGAAAGGAAAATAAACACGCCCACCCTCACCCTGCCCCCCACGTTAGGGGCCGACCACATCCCTCCTTAACTCTTTCAGCAGTCGGCGAAAGCCACAGGGTTAGTTACACGGAGCAGTTACACCGGACCCCACAAGCGTCCCCACCCGCACCCAGGATAGCGTCTCAGTGTGATAGCAAAGGGACCCGTGGCCAGGCATGCCTCAGTTTACCCTACACCAGAGTTTCTCCGATCTACCCAAGTGTACACGCACACACACACCCTGTGATCACACCCATGTTTGCCGCGTGATCTGACCGACACTCACCTGTCTGTGAACTGCCCGACGCGCACCAGCCGTGCTCTCAGGCAAATCACCGCGTTTCTCCCGGTGGCAAATTCCCCATCTGCCAAAGGGAGGTCGTGGCTCCCCCTCGGCAGGGTCACACGTGTCAGGCTCCTAGAGCAGCGCTCGGAAAACACGCGGCGCTCAATAAGTGTTATTTTTTATTAAGGAAAATTGTCAGTCCATAAATGTTGGCTATGATTGTTATTATAAAGTAGAAAATAACACCCAATAAATGTTCGCTGATAGTGCTATCTCCACGGTCCTGACTTTAAATGGGAATTAGGAGCCTCGAATCCGACCGACTTCCTAAAGAGGAGAAGAAAGCGACTTCCAGTCTCCACGCGCAGGAAGAAGGACGTGCTGCCCAAGGGGAGGTGACTGTTTTTAACTCGCGCCTGCAGCCGGCGGCCGCTCGGATGCTCCGACAGCCGGACCCCCCGGCACAGCTGGAGGAGACAGGTGGTTTCTTCCCGTCCCCTCTCCTGCCACCTCCAAAGCCTGGAGCTGTGATCGTGGCCTTAGGCCGGTGGCCCAGGCTGATCTGCCTCGGGAGAGACTCATCCACGACCTTTATCTCTGCGTGGCACCCGCTGTCCAGTCCTTCCTCGGGGGAGCGTGGAGGGAGGGACGGTGTGGCAGGTTCTCCCCGCCCCGGCCGGCACGTCAGGAGAACTGCACGGATCCCCGAACACACGGGCCCCGCCCAGCCCCAGACCCGGCAAAGCCGACGTTTCTTTTCCATCATAAATCTGTCATCCCATGACAGACGGCACCCAAGTCCAGGGCGGCCGTAAAACCGGGTAGAAAGCAAGTTGAGCAGAACCTGCCCCGCAGGCGTCTACACGCACCCAGATGGGTGTTTGATCCCGATCCCAGACTATGGGATGGCGCCGGCACACGGCCTCCCCTCTCTCACCCAGTGGTGCGGAGGGAGAGCCCACCTCCCCCTGCAGCGGGTCCCCAGAGAGCGGGGACTCTGGGAACGGGGTGGGCCCCAGACCAAACAGCTCGGGTCCCTCTGTGCGTCCCACCCCCTCACCCCGTCACGTCCTCCTCAGGTGTCACCTGGCAGCACGCTCCCCCGCCCCAGCGCCCTCCCTGCCGTGTTGCTCGCAAAGCCCCCGTCGCCGCGGGGGACATGTCACATCTCAAACACTGACCTCGTTTATCGTCAGCCTCTCCCCACGGAGACGCCCACGAGAGCGGGAACTTCTCCTGCTCGTCTCTCCGCAGTCCCGGCCCCCAGAACAGGGCCTGGCAGGTCGCAGGCATTCAACACGCAACATGCAACACGCAACATTCAAACGAGACGTTCTGAGCGAGGGCAGCCCGCTTACCTTAGGGATGGAGAAACTTGTCATGCTTTGGGGGAATGTGTCAGGCTTCTGTTGAGTAAACGCTAATTAAATATTTAAAGGGGCTTCACGTTCCGGCAACGCTTTACTCGACAAATTCCTACAGGGATTTCCACCTCAGAGTGGGACGGCAGCCAACCATGGGGGCGTGACTGGATTATTCACGCGGGTGACACCTGTGCACACCTGACATGTGTCCCCGTGCCGGGGTCGGCGGACGGGCTGTGACACGGGAGCTCCTGAGTCCTGACCCCCCCCAGCCGCACCTGCCTGTGCCACAGCCCCCCCC
>CM052452.1:1023755-1041378 GCA_028533085.1 Varecia variegata
GTTCCAACCACGCACACGTGCCGGTTATTCCAACAAGCCCGTGTGGCCTCCTGCCTCGGACTTTGTACACCTGATTCCCCCTCTCTGGAATGTTCCCTCCCCAGCCAACCCCCTCCATCCCTGGGACCTCCCCTCTCGGGGTCCGCCCCGCTCTGGGGGCAGCTCCCGGCCCCTGCCAGTGACTCCACCGCCCTCAGCTGTGCCTCATTGTTGCGCAGCAGTTGTAAGTTGGGAATTATTAACACCCATCTGTGTGACTCTCCCAGACTAAAGTAATAACAGGACGGGGACCAAGTTCACTTTTATTCACCGTTTCTCCCCAGCCGCGGTCTAAGTCAGGGCTCCCAACACAGACACAACTTTCTCGAGTGAACGAATGAGCAGACGCTGCAGGCAGCTGCAGGGTGGGAGCTGGGCTGTCGCGCACAGAAGTGCTCTTCTCAACACACGTGCTTTGCACCCTCACGCTCCCGCGTGGCCCGAGAACCATGGCGTCAGTCCCCCCGGGAGCTGGTTGGACATGCAGCCTCTCGGGCCCCCGCCCAGACCTGCCCATCAGGGTCTGCACCTGGGCAGCTGCCTCAGGCGATTCCCGTGTTCATCAAAGTCTGCGGGGCAACTTGCAACACACCTCCGCAAAGCATGCATGCAGAGAAAAACTCTGTAACCTCAGTCCCTGTGCTAAAATCTCGCCCCTTTCTTCCTGCCAAACATCAAGCCCCAATATACCCTCTAAAACATCAGGAATCCCGATAGCAATAGCATTTGACAGCGTTATGTCACAAACCACCTCGTTATCCCAAACGATTTTTCAGCTTAACACACTGTATCTGCTGCTCCCTTCACAGTTAAATGAGCGACCGTGACAGGTGCCAGGAATAATTGCCACATTAAGAGCTGCCACGAGGTCTCCTTGTTTTGTTGAGTTTTATTTCATATTTTCAGTGATTGATCTTCCAGAGACACGATTTCATGTGGGCTTAGAACATGAGATTATTTCAGGATGCAGGTTCACACGGGCACGTTAGTTTTCCTAAAAACCTGAATATTAAGGGCATCTGAGCTACCCTAAGCACCCAGACGCACAGCATCTGCCTCGGCCCGAAATGCGACTTCCCAAGGACGCTGTCACTGCTGCTCTTCCCTCGCTGTGCGCGCAGACACCCGGGGCTTCACACGCCTCTCTTTTGTGCAGGCAATTAGCCGGCGTGGCCAAGTGTGAACACGCTTCCAGCGTGTGCCTCCCGGGGGCATCTCAGAAGACACGCCAGTCTCTCTTCCACTATGTTGCAATGCTTTGAGGCACGAAAGGGTTTCATTAGCAGCAAACAAGACCTAAAAACTGTGACACAGAAGAACACCCGCCTTGGGCACAGCTTAGGAAGCCAAATCTGCCCTCTTGTTCCCACAGATAGGCATCTGCTGTGGCTCATCTCCCGTAATACCTGACAAACCTGCATCGTGGTCGTTAATAACGAGGGGCTCACTCACGCCCCCTTTCTGGGAAGGTAAGTTGGAGCAATGATTGATTACCACGGACCATCTGAGCAAATGCCCAGAAAAACGCGTGTGCGGCCGCAGCATGGAGCGTGGGTGCCCCCGTGTGGCTAAAAGGGGGACGTGTTCCATGAATGCTGGCGCTGTTCCTAATTGCCCGGCAATTAGGTGCCCGGCCACGTCCTGGGCGCTGGGGACAGATAAGGTCCCATGAGCATCCATTCTAGGGGGACGGCACATAAGTAGGATGTACATTGGACAGGCGAGTCCCTGCGGACAGGGACCCCCTGCTCCTGAGCACCTAGCAAGGGCCGGGCACAGGTGATGGCCATCAACAAACAGGTGGAACCATTCTAAAGGCTGCCGCGGCTCTCGGAGATGCCGCTTGGACTCAGACGGGGACCACGAGCCTGCAGAGATCAAGGCATCCCTGCCTTGTCCTGATTGCAGGAGAAAAGTCTTTAACTATTTCAGTAAAAATATTAAGTGTAAGTTTCCCATTGACGTCTTTTCTTCAGATGAGGAAGTTTCTAGCCACAGTTTCCTGACAGTTTTAATCAGAAATGGATGTTGGATTCTGTCAGATGCTCACTATGCTTCTGCTGAGATGATCATATAGTCTGGTCCATGATATGTTTAATTATAGTGATTAGGCTGGGCGTGGTGGCTCACGCCTGTAATCCCAGCACTCTGGGAGGCCGAGGCAGGAGGATTGCTCGAGGTCAGGAGTTCCAGACCAGCCTCAGCAAGAGCGAGACCCTATCTCTACTAAAAAAATAGAAAGAAATTAGCTGGACAACTAAAAATATATATAGAAAAATTAGCCGGGCATGGTGGCGCATGCCTGTAGTCCCAGCTACTCGGGAGGCTGAGGCAGAAGGATCGCTTAAGCCCAGGAGTTTGAGGTTGCTGTGAGCTAGGCTGACGCCACGGCACTCTAGCCAGGGTGACAGAGTGAGACTCTGTCTCAAAAAAAATAAAAATAAAAATGTCTTCATTTCACCTTTGGTTTTGAAAGATATTTTTGATGGCTGTAGAATTCCAAGTTGACAGTCTGGGAGTTCATTTCATGTTGAGTACCGTGAAGATGTGGTCCTACTGCCTTTTTCATTGACGTTGTTTCTGATATAAAACCTGCTGTCATCCTCATCTTTGCTCCTCTGAACAAACACAATGTGCATTTCTTTCTCTCCCCCAACCCCGGCTGCTTTGTAAGATTTTCTCTTGCTCACCAAGAGAAATTTTCATTTTAAATGGAAGCATTTTAATTATAATACAACTTGCTGTGGTCTCATTCGGGTCTCTTGTGTTTGGAGCTCAGTGGACTTCTCGGAGCTGTGGGTTCATAGCTTTCATGAAATTTAGAAAGTTTTCAGCTGTTATGTCCTCAGATATTTTGTCTGCCCACCCCTTCTCCTTGTGCACATGTAGATGGTCCCCGACTTACAATGGTTGGACTTGACATTTTTTGACTCTATGATGGTTTGTTGAGACATATATCAACCCATCAAAGGTTAAGCAACATCTGGACTTATGATTTTTTTTTCAACTCTAAGATGGGCTTATCTGGGCATTAAATGCATTTTTGACTTATGCTGGGTTATCGGGACATAACACCAATGCACGTCAAGGAGCATCTGTGTATTAGGACATTGCACTGGCCCCACAGGTCACCAAGGCCATGATCATTTTTATTCAGTCTTTTTTAGCTGCTTCGTTTTGAACATTTTCTAGTGCTATGTCTTCAGTTCACTAATATTTTCTTCTGCCATGTCTTCTCTGCCATGAATTGCATCCGATGTGTGTTTTAACCGAATTACAGTTTTCATCTCGAGAGATCACGTGGGTCTTCTCAATGCCTTCTATGTCTCCGCTTGCCATGGGCCGTCTGCGCTCTAGCTTCTCTGTAGAACATGCTTAGAATAACTAATGTCCTGCACTACCAATTCCATCATCTGTGTCATTTTCTAGGGTTTTCTTTTCGGGGGGTTGGTTGATATTTCTCCTCATGGGTCACAGTTTCCTGCTTTCCTTTGCATGCCTTGTAACTTTTTATTGTTTGCTAAGCAGTACAGATATTACATTGTTGATTGGTGGATATTTTTGTATCCCTATAAATATTCTTGAGCTTTGTTCTTGGATGTTACCTTGTCCTGGGATGTTACTTGGAAATAGTTTAATCCCTTTAGGTCTTGATTTTAAGCTTTTAGGCAAGGTGAGAGCAGCTTTTAGGTCCAAGTCCAATTTTATACCATTTCTGAGGCTAAAAAAAAAAGCCTTCTGAGTGAGTACTTTACCTAATGCCCATAAATATGACGTTTTTCATTCCAGCTGGGGGCACAGGCACTATTCCCAGCCTCGTGTGTCTCTGAGATCTGTCCTCGCTGATGCTTTCGGGGGGTTCTTCCCCTGGCTCCGAGGGTTTCCTGATGTGTAGTCGTCGCTGCTCAGGTGAACACTCGAGAAGGACGCTCTGCAGGTGGATGCAGTTCCCTGTGCACAGCTCTCCCCTCCCCCGCGTCCCGCCCTGCGAGCTCTGGGGCTTCCGCCTGCCTTGACACCCCAGTCATCTCAGCTCAGAGCAACTGCTGGGCTCCCCCCGGTCACTCTCTGGGCCACGGCCGGAAACTCTGCAGGTAGCGAGCTGGAATGTTTGCAGGGTTCGTCTCATTCACTTTGCATCTCTCAGAGATCCCTATTTCTATCACTTAAAGTCCACTGCCTTGAAAACCACTGTCTGACCCATTTTGTCCATTTTTCTCCTTTGTTGCATGTGTGAAAACAGTCCCTGCTGCTCCCTCATGGCTAGAAGCAAGTCTGGACATTTCATTATATGTAAATAACCCTCTTTGGTATTCAAGCCACTTTGATTTATATTTTCCATCATGTGCAGTAAAAAAAAAACACACACACACACAGACAAATACAGCCATCCAATTGGAACTGTTTTGCTTCACTTTGTTAATGCGTCTTAAATTGTGTCAATTAAAGATTCATTCAGGGTTACCAGAAATCTCTTTTAAATGCAAATACCTCCCCATAGGAACAAAGAACTATCTGTGGTTTCACATATTAATACAAATAGTTTCTGACTGCTTTGCACGTAACAGCTAGCTGAGATTAGCCCAACTGAAAATGAAAAGTTTAGTTGGAGGGAACGAGAGAAAAGGTAAAAAAATTGGGGAAGAGGTGGGGTAAGCTTTGGTAGAATAATACACCTGGATGGGAGGAAGGAAGAGGTTTGTTCTATGTGAGAAATATTTCAACAAAAAACCAGGAGGGGCCGGGCGCGGTGGCTCACGCCTGTAATCCTAGCTCTCTGGGAGGCCAAGGCGGGCGGATTGTTTGAGCTCAGGAGTTCGAGACCAGCCTGAGCAAGAACGAGACCCGTCTCTACTAAAAATAGAGAGAAATTAGCTGGCCAACCAAAAACATATATATAGAAAAAATTAGCCGGTCGTGGTGGCACATGCCTGTAGTCCCAGCTACTCAGGAGGCTGAGGCAGGAGGATCGCTGAGCCCAGGAGTTTGAGGTTGCTGTGAGCTAGGCTGACACCACGGCACTCACTCTAGCCCGGGCAACAGAGTGAGACTCTGTCTCAAAAAAAAAAAAAAAAAAAAAAAGCCAGGAGGATGCCAAATTATTAGGATCAAACACGTGAAATTTCCAGGCTATATGGTCCGAATGTTCATGTGCCCCCAAAATTCATATGTTGAAATATTTTTATTTCAGGAGCTGGGGCCTTTGGAGGTAATTCGGTCATGAGGGTGCAGCCCTCCTGGATGGGGTCAGTGTCCTTAAAAAAGAGGCCCGAGGGAGCTCCCTCGTCCTTCCCACCACGAGAGGACACACAGACAGCACCAAACGTGAGCGGGAAGCAGCCCTCCCCAGACACGGAATCCGCTGCTGCCTCGATCTTGGACTTTCCAGCCTTAGAACTGCGAGAAATAAATGTCTGCAGTTTATAAGCCACCTGTCTCGTGGTATTTTGTTATAGCAACCCAAACACACTAAGACATGCCATTTCGTAGGCCAAAATGTTAAAATATTGGCCATTTCATACGATTTAATGAGACGCTATTTTCAACATGGTGCAGTGAGCTGGCTGGCCCGCTGCAAACCTCCCTGCCCCCCGGGATGAAGAGTGCGGACTGCCACGTGCCAGCCGCCCTGCGAGCCCGTTCATTTATTCAGCCACGATCCTGAACGTTAGGGATGCATCGGTCAACAAGACAGAGCTCTCGTGGAGCGTGTGGCAATACCACAGAAAGAACAGCCAACAAGTGCGTTTGCACAGAGATCTGAGCACTGAGAAGGAACCAGAGCTTCCAAACCCTGGAGCAAAAAACGCTTTTAGGCAGATGGAATGAAAAACATACAGGTCCCCAGGAGGGCACGAGCTTGGCACACTTAAGGAACAGACAGAACGATGGCACGGCTGCAGCAACGTGGAATCACTTACGGTGACAGGAAACCGAAATGTCAAGATAAGAAGTTTAGGTTTTATTCCAAGCGCTCTCCGATGCCATTAGGAGTGATTAAGTGACGTGATTCGGCCACCTCTAAAAACTCACTCCAGCGCCTGGTCCAATAAGATACTCAGAGGCTAATTTAGGAACTTCATTCCCCCTTATCACTTCCCTGTTTAAACACAACGTTATGTTTAAGGTTGTCTCAGTGTGAGATTTCATTTTCAAAGCACAAATATGCCCCAAACTTATAGAATGGTTCTCTCAGTTTGAATAAAGAAAAGAAAGGGAAGCCCCTTCTCTTCCCAGCGTGAATTGCTATTTAACAGCCCACGGTAAAAAGGTCTGAATTGCTAACGGGGTCTTACAGGATGAGCGATGCACCGTGCGCCAAGTGGTTTTGCAAAAAACCTGAGCGTTTGGGGGAGGAATGTGCAGCTCGCCCCCCAGGCAGGGACACCTCGAGTTTCTCCCGTCCTTTCCTGAGAGGAAGAAACCGCATCGCTGCGCCGCGTGGACACTTAGAATCCTGGAGGTTCCCGTCCGCCTGCAAAGGTCAAAGACGGCCACTGATGACCCTGCCGTCCCACACCCGGTGTCCCATCGCTCCGAGACCACTTGACATAAGTATTTTGTGCCTCTGGCCCGGCTTGAAATCAGTAGATAAATTCCTTAAATAATTCCAGACTACAGAAAATAAAGCAAGGTCCTCATTTCATTTTCAGTAGGCAGCACAGCTTGTTCTGACACGTAAGAGTGTTCCATGTGCCAACACCGTTCCGACTCACTCAGTCCTCACCGCAGTGCCCCGGGGGAGTCTAAGCACTGTCCTCAGCTCACAGACAAGGCAACTAAAAGGAAGAGGGTAAGGGCCACGGGCCACGGCCAGCACGGGTGCTTCTGAGGTCAGACCGGCCAGCCTGTGCCCACGCCGGGCTCTGCACGCGTCACGCTACTGTCTGCACTGAACCCCAAAACCGGACGAAGGTAACAGAAAACCAGAAAACGATCCATCAGCCTCCCATATAAACACAGGCATAAAAATTAACAAAGAGAACACAGAAATAAATCAAATAGACACTATGACCAAGCATCAAACCTAAGCAGGGTTTATTCCAGAAATTCAAGAATGATCAATGTTCAGAAATCTATCAACACTAAAAAATTTACATCCAACAGCTAAATTATTATACAAAGAGACGCTGAAAAGGCAGTTGATGAAGTTTAGTAATAATTTCTAATAAAATCTTTCTAAATAAATTTCTTAACTGTGTTAAAAATTATTTGCCAAAGCCCAAGAAGAGAGATCATTTAAAATAGTAAAATACTAATGCCTTTTTCATTAAAACCAGGAGTAAGACAATGATATCCTTAATAGCCAGTATTATTCATCATTGATGAGCAGTTTCAGCATACTCAAAAATATGAGGAAAATAATTGGTATAAACATTAGAAATGTGATAATACAATCTCTTTTCAATATGTATGATTACATACCCAGAAAAAGCAAAAGCCTTGTAAAATAAATTGATGAAATAAATTAAATAAATAAAGGAGTATGTGGAGGCAGTTGGATTCAAGGGAAATACAGTCCTTAAAAATTTTTTCTTTGTATTAGCAATAACCAGCTAACATTTAAAAATAAGAAAAGTATTTCCTTGTTAAAAGTAATACCATTTTTAAAAAAGTTAAAGTGGACCAGGCGTGGTGGTTCACAGCTGTAATCCCAACACTTTGGGAGGCTGAGGTGGGAGGACGGCTCCAGGCCAGGAGCTCGAGGCTGCAGTGAGCTATGATCGCCCCACTGTACTCCAGCCTGGGTGACAGAGCAAGACCCTGTCTCAAAAAAAAAAAAAGTTAAAGTTAAAGAATATGATGAATTTTAAAATATAGTATCTTGGCCGGGCATGGTGGCTCACACCTGTAATGTTAGCACTCTAGGAGGCCAAGGCTGGAGGATCGCTCGAGGCCAGGAGTTCAAGACCAGCCTGAGCAAGAGCAAGACCCCGTCTCTACTAAAAAAATAGAAAGAAATTAGCTGGACAACTAAAAATATATAGAAAAAAAATTAGCTGGGCATGGTGGCTCGTGCCTGTAGTCCCTGCTACTCGGGAGGCTGAGGCAGGAGGATCGCTTGAGCCCAGGAGTTTGAGGTTGCTGTGAGCTAGGCTGATGCCACGGCACTCTAGCCTGGACAACAGAGTGAGACTCTGTCTCAAAAAATAAAAATAAAATAAATAAAATATAGTATCTTATTGGACGACATGAAACAAGATCTACACAAATGGAAACATATACTGTATCCTTGGATAAGAAAAACCAATTGGAAAAGATGGACTCTCCTCTGATTATTCTAAATATTTTTTAAGATTCTAATTGAATCATGTTTTCAATCAGATAAAATGCTTTTAAATATGTTCGGTATAAGAAATGCTGAAGACGTGCCAAGGAAATTGTGGAAAAGGGAAGGGGGTTTGCTGCCAGGGAGTAAGACAGAGAGAGAAGCCACCGGGACTCGTGCAGACCTAGGACCAGAGAAACAGACCGCAGAGCAGAGCAGACAGCCCCGAAGCAGAGCCCGCACCCGGCCACGGTGCTGCCGCTGAGGACGCAGGTGGGCAGTTGCTTAGTAATGTCGCCGGGACACGCGACACGTGTGATCAGTGTGGGAGAAGGAGGGAGAGGCTGGACCTCGCTCACTAGATCCAAAGTAGATTCCAGACAGTCACACTCTAATATAGTATACACAAATAAAAGTAACATGTTAGAATCATGTATGAAACTAGACACAACTTAAATTTGGGGAAAATATTCAGACCCAGAGGCTGTGATGAAGAGGAAAAATATTTGACCATCATTTTAACTGCACTGCAGAAAAGGCGTCCAAAATATCAATACGCAAATGAAAGATTAATAAAATATTTGCAAGGCGTATAAAACGCCAAAGATTATCTTATAAATCAATACCAAATAACGACCAAAAGATAACCTTATGTTTTAAAGAATCAAAGAAGAAATATGCTAAAGTCAAACTAAATGGCCTCTATCCAACCTTCCTGGAAGTCAGCAAATGCAAATTTAAGTAATAATAAAATATCACTTGATACCCAATACATTTTTAAAACTTAAAAGAGTAATTAAAAAAAAGAGTGATACTACTTTTGTAGGATGCAAAGAAAAGGGTATTCTTAGACAAAGCTAGAAATGTGAGTGGTTACTTTGGGAGAATAACCTGGCAATATCTGTTAAATTATTTCAATTCCATTCTGGGAATCTGTCTCACAGAAACGAAAGCATATGAGTATACATATTGCAGACTGACTTGCAGTCAGGAGAAAAGACCGGAAATGAAGTGAATGTCAATCAATAAACTATCAGTTTAATAAACTGCGATCATCCCACACAGGGAAACATTACGTTCCCATTAAAAAGAACGAGTTTATGGATAGAGAGATGGGTAGGTAGACAGACAGAGACAGACAGACAGACAGGTGGTAAAACAAGCGCAGTAAAATGTTGGTGCGTGAAAGTTGGGGGAAGCTGTTGACCGGAAGGTTGCTCCCCTGCCAAGTACTGCTAAGTGAAAGCAGCTCAGTGTGGGTGAGGGTATAACAGGAGCCCATTTTTTGGTAAAACAAACAATGGGAAAACACTACGAATACAAATGTAATGAACTTTCGTATATACGAAGAGGTATCACTTAATAGACAAAAGTAAAGTTGACTCCACTTATTGAAAAAGCATCCCCTTCCCCCACTAAAGATTTAAAATACCTAGAAAATACGGGTAAGAATTATACAAGCCCTGAGTGAAGAAAACCTTTTATAGACTACTTTTTAAAAATGGAAAACCTAGAAACATCCTATTTTCGGACAGAGGACGGTGTCAGTTTGCTGGCGCTGCCAGAATGAAGAACCACAGACCTCGCGGCTGCAACAACAGACATTTATTCCCACAGTTCTGGAGGCCGAAGTCCAGGATCAAGGGGTCAGCAGGGCTTGTGTCTTTGGCGGCCCCTCTCCTGGGCTTGGGGACGGCCACCCCCTCGCGGCATCCTTTCCTCTGTGTCAGTCCATCCCTGGTATCTCTCTGAACGTCCAAATGTCCTCGTCTGTGAGGACACCAGGCAGGTTGGATCAGGGCTCACGCTGAGGGCCTCATTTCAATGTAACCAAACCTCCCCAGGCCCCGTCTCCAAACACAGTGACAGTCTGGGTGCCGGGGCTGAAGGCTCCAGCCATGACTTTCAGGGGACGTTGGTACAAGTCCAGTCCACAGCAAGGACTCACTGTCACAAAGATGTCATTCCCCCACGGTCGTTTATAAATATGACAGGTTGCTAATAAAAATATTACAGGCAGATTCTTTTGTTAGGTTTTGCTTTGTTGGAACTAGGCAAGCATCTGATTCTAAAAGTCAAGAGGAAAAATAAACAAGCAAAAATAGCTGGAAAAAATATATTATATGTGTGTGCATATGTATTATATATATATAATATGTAATATATATGAGAAGAGGGTACATTATAAAGCCACAAGAATTTAAACCTTGCAGCACTGACACAAAAATAGACCATTGCAAAGCTACAGAAACCACAGCAATACGCCTGTATATTATAATAATTAATATATTATGGGACTATGATATATGATAAGGATGATAACTCAGAGAAATTATGGGCAACTCTTCAATAATGGTGTTGAAACATATGCATAACTATATGGAAAAACAAAATAAAATTAGACCCATACATTATGCCTTCTATCAAGATAGATTTCAAATGACAAAAATGTAATTATTAAAAAATGAGATCATAAAATTTTGTGGACAACTTTCATTATAACCTTGGAAAGGAGAAGGTCTTTCTAATTCTGACTCAAAAGCCAGAACCATAAAGGAAAAAAGAAATGATAAATGCAAGTACATTTTAAAATGCAAAAGCGAAAGATAAATAACAAACTGAGAGAAGTATTTGCAGCTCTTTGCAAAGGCTGCTCTCCGTGATAAGAGCTCCTGGAAATGGATGGAGAGGAAGACAACAAACAAGGAAAACAGAGGAAGGATCTGAGCAGGCCGTTTACAAAGAAAAGGACCAGGGACTCTTGGATCTCACTTGTGATAAGAGAAATGCACATTAAAACCCCACGGAATTACGATCCTTCACTTATCAGAACGGCAAGATCCCGGAGTTTGACAACACCCGTTACTGGAGCTGCAGGAGAACAAGCTCCACAGCTTTGTCAGAGGAGCGTGAGCCCACGGCAGCCAGGGAAGGCCACTGAGGAATGATCTGTGTCCCAGCAATCCCATTTCCGGGAATTTATCCTGCAGATGTATTCGCACACATGCAAAATAACAAACGGACAAGAATATAGTCACAGCAGTGTTTGTAACGGTAAAATTTTACAAACAACCCAAATATCTTCAATAGGGGACTGGTTAAATAAATGTTCATGCATCCATACAGGTGCAATGCTATGCAACTATTTAAAGATAGCGGCGGGGCACGGTGGCTCACGCCTGTAATCCTAGCACTCTAGGAGGCTGAGGCAGGAGGATCGCTTGAGCACAGGAGTTTGAGACCAGCCGGAGCAGGAGCAAGACCCCGTCTCTACTAAAATTAGAAAACTTAGCCAGGCATGGTGGCGCATGCCTGTAGTCCCAGCTACTCGGGAGGCTGAGGCAGGAGGATCATTTGAGCCCAGGAGTGTGAGGTTGCTGTGAGCTAGGCTGACGCCACGGCACTCTAGCCAGGCAGGCAACAGAGTGAGACTCTGTCTTAAAAAATAAATAAAGACAAAGAAAAGAGAAAGATCTCAACATACGTCATGAAATAATCTCCAAGATATAGTGTCATGTGCCAAAAGCCAAATGCATATTGTCCACATAAGCTAATTTTTGTTTTTTTAAAGCTGTAGAAAAATAAAAGTCTGTATTCTTATTTTTTGATGCATAAACACATTACGGCAGGACACACAAGGAACCTACTGGGGCGACACAGCTGCCAGGCTGGGAGAGGCTTCTCCCCATGTGCCTCTTACTGCTTCTTGCTTTGTGGACCACGTGAGTATTCCCTGTTCAAATAATCAAAAGTATTAAAAACTCATTAAACTGGGGTACACACGCACACACGGTGTGATCATGGAGAAAGCCGTGGAGCGGTACTGCCAGGCTGTTACCATGGGTTACCTGGGCGGGAGGTGGATGGAGAGAAAATGAAGTGACAGCACCTTTTAACGTGCGTGAGAAACAGATCACACGTGATGACCTGAACTGCGACTTGGGCGGGGGCTGGTCTCAGGGTATTTGAGATGCCTTTTATGCTTATATATCATCTGAATTTTTTTATAATTAACATCCACTCTTGTATAATCAAAAAACGCTAATTTTCATTCTTAAGGAAATTCCCAATAAATCAAAAATACCATTTATTCCTCAAAAATAAAAACCACATGAACAGATTTTATTTTGTGGAGAGAGAACGTGATCTCTTCTTTAGAAAGAAAATACAAAAATCAGAAACACAGGTATCTTCTTCAAGAAAGGGATTTTTTTTTTCTTATTGAAAACATTGCAATGGAATATCGAATTCCAAATTCAGTGGCATTTTTATCTTACCCTGCACTTTGCTCCTTTAAAAACCACCTCTTATGCCTGAGAATTTCAAGGCTTTTGAAACATTATTTAGTTAGTGACATGGTCACAAAACAAAGCCTGCTGGGAAGCGAATGGTTTATCAATGTGTGTTAATTGTTGACACTCCGTGAGGCCGCACGGGGTTCGTCACACTCCCAGCTGCTGTGTGTGCCAGGCTCACGGGTCTCACATGGCGTTTGAACCTGTGTCTTTCCATATCTGAAGCATCCTCTTTTTTCTACACCCCACGTCACCTTCTATGCAAGATTACTTATAGTAAGTGACAATAGAATCAATATTAATATGAAGGCCGGGCGAGGTCACATGCACCTGTAGTCCCAGCTACTCTGAGACCAGCCTGAGCAAGAGCGAGACCCCGTCTCTACCAAAAATAGAAAAAATTAGCCGGTGTGGTGTTGTGCCTGTAGTCCCAGCTACTCGGGAGGCTGAGGCAGGAGGATCACTTGAGCCCAGGAGTTTGAGGTTGCTGTGAGCTAGGCTGACGCCACGGCACTCTAGCCCGGGCAACAGAGTGAGACTCTGTCTCAAAAAAATAAAAATTAATAATAATAGTAAAAATCAGTTAAAAGAGACATTGCAAATCCTACAAAAGACGCAACGTTTGACACACGGGACAAGAAGGTCACTTTGGAGAACTGCCCACGTCTCAACAGGACGAGTGTCCACCAGAGTCTGCTCTGAGCCCTGAAGACCGGGCAGGGCTCTCCAGGAAACTGATGAAGCCCTCAAACATTTTTACACAAATCTTCTTTTAATGACCCTCCTGTGAAAATCAAGTGTGAATTGAAGAATACACTACAATTCTTCCATGCAAATTATGTTCCTCCCAAATTAACACAATTCATTTATGGTTTGTTCCAAGAATTGGCCTCAAATTTCGATGATAAGCTCAAGAGCATTAAATGCAAAACTTGTCACATCTTCACTCTGAAATTTGGTCCTTAAGTAGACTCATTTCAAGGGACTACTTTTAATACCAATTATCTTCAGATAACAAGGCCCTCCTACACCATATGTTAAAGAGCTTTATTACACTAGAGTCTTATTAGGATTTAATAGGATTAAATATTTGGCGGTTTTATTTTAGAAGAATCACTAGCCAACAAAATCGTATCTTTCTCAACATCTCAGTGATAATATTGCTACCAACAGCACCATCCACACGGCCCTCTCCCGCTCCTACAGCAATTCTCAGTTGTTTGACATAAAAATCCAGACTCCTGACAGTGGCTTCAAGGCCAGGCTGCAGACACCACACACTCCGGCCTTCATCTCTGCAAAAACCCTTCCTCGGGGCCGGTCTCTTATTAAAATGAAGGTTACGGGTCCTCCAGCTATTTCAAACCCAACTCAATTTCTGCACTATGAAAATAATTAAAAGAAAAAATAAATCCATGGGAGAGGCAGTGGGGTTCAGGGGAAAAAAATCCTGGAGAAAGAATTACAAATTTAATAACAGGTTGATTTCTACATTATATGAACATTTTACAGACTGCACTGAGACCTCTCCACACACAGCAATCCCAGAACTTTGGGAAGCTGAAGTGGGAGGATTGCTTGAGACCAGGAGTTCAAGACCAGCTTGTGCAACATAGCGAGACCCCATCTCTGCAAAAAATTTAAAATAGCCAGCTATGGTGGTGAGCACCTGTAGTCCCAGCTACTCAGGAGGCTGAGGCAGGAGGATCGCTTGAGCTCAGGAGTTTGAGGCTGCCGTGAGTTGTGATGACAACACTGCACTCTAGCCTGGGTGACAGAACAAGACTCTGTCTCCAAAAAAAAAAAAAAGTTGAAGATCACATGGCAAAAACAAACACACACTTTAAAATACAACTTTGGCTTTCCATCTAGTAGGATTTTATAAGACAAGGTACACCTCCAGCGTTAAAAGTAAAAATGTGACAGTTTGGTAGCACGTGGAAGGGAAAGAATATGGAAATTTTGGGCACTGGGAAATAAATTTCCCGGGAAGAGTTAAACCCCTTCTGAAAGCGGCACACAGCGGAGCCGGACGCAGACAGAAACACAATCTGACAAGGACCAAAGAACTTGTCGGACTAAATGACGGTCCGGCCGCGCTGTGGGTCACTGGATAATTAGGAAAAGTGGCGTGAAACTCACTGACAGAGAAAAGCCCACGATAAAAAGTGAAAAATGGTTATGAAACAGTATCACGGTGTAATCCCATCTTCTGAGAAAACAGCTGAAAGGGTGTATGACAAATGTCAACAAGGTACCGCTAAGCGACGGGAAAACCCGCTGACTGTATGTTTTCACCAGTCAATCCGTGATCTTCTGAAATACGACGTATGTGAGTTTTTCACTTTGGGGAAGGAACGTTCAGATGTGGGGGGAGGGGAGGAAGCAAAAAGCAAATGCTGCTCACCCCAAAATGGCCCGCGGTTCACGCTGCCAGACTGGCTCCCATCTGTCTGCCTAAAGATATTCTTCCTAGCAATTTGGTTGCCCATCCTTCGTGCCCCGGGGCAGGTCACCCCCTGGACCACCCTGCCACACCCACCCAACCACTTGTCACTGTAAACTTATCAGTGTTGAACAGGCTATTCAGCTCAAATCTTGAACCTACTACTTGGGGAAGTTCCTTAATCCTGTATCTACGCACCTAAGAAGCAAACCTGTGGACTGAGACGGTTGGTGCCTGGCATCACTGTCTCTGTCACTCAGGTGATGCGCCTGCTCAGTGTCTGCCGGACAAACAGGAGCCCTGGTGTGACTCTCCCCTCCCTGGAGGAAACGTGGCAGGCGAGGGTCTCTGGGCACCCACTCCTGCTGCCCCAATCTGTAAAATGATACTGACCCTCCAGTGGCTTCCCTTGTGTTCTGAACATCCAATCTGTAAATTGGCGTTGCAAGAAAACAAAAGCGCACCAGCTCAAGAGCCTCCACCTGCCTTCCCTTCCCCTCTGCAGGGACGCTGCTGCCACAGGCATCACCCTCGTGCCAGGGCGCCCGGCTTCAGGAGCAAAGCTGACTCATCCTTGTTCCCCGAGCGAGGCACTCACAGAATGGATGAACGGCCCACATCGTGGAAGGATAACTTACATGGGATGGTTCGTATTTTGTTTCTTAAAGGGGAATGAAAACCAGTTAAATCCAAGCTTCCTCCTCCAATGTCGAAGGCTAAACGCAGAGTGTCACGGACCCAGCACTACAGACAGCACCGTGTCGACCCCACGTTCCACGGGCAACCTTCCCGACCCCCATGCTAAAGAAACCAAGCAGAGTAAACGGATAAAGGATAGCGTCAACTATTAACACACGAACCAGGAAGGAAATACCGTACTTCAGATTAGCTACTGACGGTGTAATAAAATTCGCTCAGTCCCTTTCTACTCTGCCACCACCAATCCCACCCCTGCCTCTAGTGCCAGGTCCCCTTTTCTTGCTCAGAACATTTCCTAACACTGCGGACACCCGCGGGCACAGATGGGGCCCTTGGCCTCCTGGCAATTAGATTAGCAAGGGAGACAGACACAATGGCAAACTTACCGTGTCAACCAGGGCTACGGGGGAAAGTCTGTGCTGTATCCACAGTAGGGACATTTGACCCACCTAGGGTGACAGTGTGTAAACTCTAAAGGAGCATTCTGAAAAACAGCATATACACACGTTCGTGATCTTAGGGTGCCCAGGTGACCAGAGCACCAAGTTTGAAAGCAGGCAGAGCGGGAGCTCGCAGGCCCTTGTGGGCAATGTGGGGCAGGGAACGGGTGTGATTTTTTTTGTTTTTTTTTGGAGACAGGGTCTCAGCGTCTGCCGGGCTAGAGTGCAATGGAGTCACCACAGCTCACTGCAACCTCAAACTCCTGGGTTTGAGCAATCCTCCTGCCTCAGCCTCCTGAGTAGCTGGGACTACAGGCACGCAGCACCACGCCTGGCTGATTTGTCTAATTTTTGTACAGACAGGGTCTGGCTCCTGCTCAGGCTGGCCTCAAAGGATCCTCCTGCCTCAGCCTCCCAGAGCACCACAAGCACAGGCATGGGCCACTCCCACTGGCCAAACCTTGCTTTTTGAATAAACTCTTAACTAATGGCAAGGTTTAAGTGATTAGGTGCACGTTTCACTTCCCCAACAGGACCTCAAGCTTGAAGGTCAGAAGGTGCTGGGATGATTTATTATGAATAATGACATTGTAGGGCAGTGCCTGCCTCCCACAAGGGGAGATTTTAGTCTCAAGTTACTTGGTGGGCAGGACACCTGCAGCCCCAAGGTGGCTGCAGGTATCACCCAATGAGCATAATGCCACAAGCACAAGTAAAACCTGACCTCATCCCATTTGCCCAACACATCTTTGTGTTCCTGACCTGTCTTTACAAAAGAAACCAGAGTCCCTAAAGTTACTTCAGGTGAGCACAGTCAGCTATCAGTCCTCTTCTCAAGTATTTTCGGGAGTCTCTGACCTTTTCCTATCCATCAAGACTGGCACGATTAAAAACTCCTTGGTTTAAAGCTTGGCTCTGGCACAAAATGAAACCTCTTCAAAAACATTTCACCCCTACCCACTTTCCCAGGGCTTCACATTTTGTCTGCAAACCACATGGACTATGCTGCTTCTTTGGGATCCTGCTCTAATAAGCCTAGTAGTCACTGGTTCGCAGTAACTGTTCAATATGAACTTTCTTTCAAGGCTTACTCCATTAGATACCAGATTTCAAAAAAATGAGAGCAAATTTTTCCCGCATGTACAAACTGGATAGAAGTGTACCTTCCCCCCCCCAAAATGATAATCTCTGCTATTTGGTATTTCCTACAGCAAATACTAGAGATGATTCAGAAAATCCAGGCAAAGTAGAAGCAATATATTTTGCAACAATTATTCTTCCAATGAGTGACTTGTAAATTCTCTCCCACCCCACATTAAACAGGTAAGTGAAGTAGCTTCCAAATTTCAACTGTTACATGTAAGATTCAGATCGTCAACACCATACTTGCATTCTACATAAGGGTTACAAACAACACATACACCTTAAATCCAAA
>CM052452.1:1041878-1058191 GCA_028533085.1 Varecia variegata
GCTGCACCGCTGACATCACAGGACAGCCTATAAAACTAGACTTCTGACGCTGGGCTCCAGCTTCATTCTCACAGGTCATCATCCTCATCCGGGAGAGC
The DNA here is from genome assembly GCA_028533085.1 of Varecia variegata. NCBI lineage: Eukaryota > Metazoa > Chordata > Mammalia > Primates > Lemuridae > Varecia > Varecia variegata. Next base: position 1,041,977 of record CM052452.1, read on the forward strand.
AGTTGTCTGAGCCACCTGGACAAAGATGAAAAATGGTGACACTCCAGATTACAACCACAGAAACAGAACAAGCCAAATCTAACTCCTGAGCAGCAAAGCGGACGTGATACCTCTAAGTCATGCTCATACTGCGCTGCCAAAGCTGGGTCCATGACAACCTCTGGTGGGGCAAGAGCAGGCATGGCAACAAACTCCAAGTTAGGGTCTCCAATGAGCTTTCTAGCAAGCCAGAGGAAGGGCTTTTCAAAGTTGTAGTTACTTTTGGCAGAAATGTCGTAGTACTGTTTAAAAGAAAAGTAAAATTAATCCATTAATAAAACAATGATTATTCTGAAGACATTCCAAGCTACAACATAAAATCTTTCGATTAAAAGAAAATTAATATGAATCCGTTAATGAAACAATTATTCTAAAGACATTCCAAGCTAAAAAAGATTCTTTCAATCATACGTATAAAGAATCAATAAACTTCACAGTCCTATATATATATCACCTTCTCTAACAGTCATAATTAAGTTAATAAGAAGCTTTAATTTTTAACATACTTGAAGATTCTTCTTTCGGTGGAAGACAATCGATTTTGCCTTCACTTTCCTGTCCTTAATATCCACTTTGTTGCCACACAACACAATGGGGATGTTTTCACATACTCGTACCAGATCTCTATGCCAGTTAGGCACATTCTTGTAGGTAACTCTTGATGTTACATCAAACATTATAATGGCACACTGGGCTGAAAGAAAAATGTATAGTAATTTAGTACAAACCTACAGATCACAACACGGATGAACAACGGATGGACGAACCACAGGCCAGGACTTGGTCTCAGTCTCACCCTCATCACCTAGATCTCTCCCCCAGTATCTCAAAGTCTATTCCAACTCTCAGTGTTGAATTATTGTAATATACAACATAGCTCAGTTTCTTTTCAAAACAGAGCTTGAAAAACCAGCTTACCCTATCACATCTCTTCCCCTGAAATACATCATTAACACACCTCATCCCAAAAAAGCATCTAAGGTATTTTAATGATAAACCGCCATTCCAGAGAATCCACCTCCCATATTCTGAGAGTGAGGCCTAGAAATATATTCTTTAAAAGATCTTTAAAAGGCAGAATATACTAGGGAGCATACCTCAATTTAAAAAAACCCAGATCAAACCTACACTGACCTGCAGGGATAGCTGCGCTGTAACTAATTAGGCAACTCACCACAGACTATGTACAGTATAACACAACTTTTGGATTAAAAAAATCTGGGGAAATAAAAATTTTTATTTGTATATGCTCAATGAAAGCAAAAGGAAAGGTTCCCAACAATTTTTCATTAAGAAAGTGAGATTCCAGAAGATAACTTTATTCATCTTTATGTGTGATACAATGAACATTCACTTCCTTTTTCTACCAAGCCTTCTGAAAAAAACATTGTGTGAAACTTAGTACAAACAATAATAAATCAGCTGGGCTTATATACAACTTTTGTAATCTAGAGAACAGCTACCTCTTCTGGTTTAGTATCTGATCAAACCATTTATTCACCGATCACCACCAAAATATACATACCTAAACCCAAATTTTTGTATTTTCAACATGCATACCTAAACCTAAATTTACTGAAATTGCACCACCACCAGCTTTGTGGGACACCATCATTACTGTTTTGAATTATAAGACTTCGAAGTCTCAGTGTAAGCCACACAGTGTGTGCAAACCATGGCCAGCATGCAAACAAATGACACAAGACAACTTTCATAAAATTTTCTCCTCCTCCACCCAGATGGTCATCGACTCCCTCAAGGCAGCATGTCTTTGACTCAAAAATCCCACCATTTCCCTTACAGTGCCTATCCAGCATGCCTGCTGGAATAGACCAGATGATGTTTAAATGACCTTGGAGAATCGGGTCCGAATTCACGCAAGCACTGTTGAAGCGACAAATGCGAACGCACCTTGGATGTAATAGCCGTCTCTCAGCCCCCCGAACTTCTCCTGGCCAGCTGTATCCCAGACGTTGAACTTAATGGGTCCTCTGTTGGTGTGGAACACGAGCGGATGGACCTCAACACCCAAGGTGGCTGGAACGGAAACACTTCACATCAGTGGGGGCCAATTCGTCCATTTCGTACAAGTTTCCACGCACGGTTTTTCCCCACGTACCTACATACTTCTTCTCAAATTCACCAGTCAAATGACGTTTCACGAATGTAGTTTTTCCAGTGCCACCATCACCAACCAATACAAGCTGTCGGACGACAAATTTTGGAAATAAACCCAAAACATTTCGCATCTTAGGACCCCCCCCCCAATTACGGAGCTGTTGAAGGGCTCCGGACAACCATGTCCCCTCGAGTCACAGAACTTTAAACCCCCGAGAGGTGCCCGTAAGACAAAGAACGGGGACCCGGGGCCCGGCTACACCTCGTGGATGCCCTGGGCCCGGGAGGCGCTGCGCCCCCTCCCACCCCGCGATCCGCGGCCCAGGGGCCCGACACGCCCGGGACTCGCCGCCCCGCAAGGCTACCTACTTTGAACTGGACCTGCGGCTCTCCCTGGGCGGCCATCGCGGCGTTTCTGCGGAGGAGAGAGCGCTGCAGGCGGGCCGAGCAGGCCGCGGGCCACATGGCGGCCCTGCCCGCGCCCCCCGCGCCCCACGTGCCCGCCCCACAAAGGCCGCCCGCCCGCCCGCCGCGGCGCCATAGCGGCGGCCGGGCGCGGACAGGGCCGGGCGGTCGGGCGTCCGGCGGCGGCGGCGGGCGCGGGCGGCGGGGCCGGGTGGGGCCGAGGCCGGGCGCGGCGGGATGGCAGGGCGGCAGGGCGGGCGCCCGACCCAGGCCCGCCCCGGCCCCCGCCCGGCCCGGCCGCGCTCGCCGCCGCTCCCCAGCCGCCCGCCGCTCCCGCCGCTCCGCCTGGGCCCCCTGCGCCCCACGCCCGCCGCCGCCGGCCCGCCGCCCCCGCCCGGCCCTGCCAACGGCAGCCGCTACCTTCCAGAAGCGTCTCCGCGCCCGTCCGACTGAGGCTGGGAAGATGGCGGAAGCGCAATTCAAACGCCGGAGACGCAGCCGACGCCGGCGCGCGCGCAGGGCGGGGCCGACGCGGGGCGGAGTCGACGCGGGGCGGGGCTACGGCGCGGCGCCCGCCCACGTGGCCTGCGCGCACGTGCACGCACGCAGCCTGACTCGGGCGGCCGCTCCCGCCGGCCGCGCGTGTAGGTCTGGGCGGGCGGCGGGGCGGGCCACGTGGGAGGGCGAGCCGGGCGCGCGCGCGCACGCCAGCCCGCGGAGCCACGTGCGCCGGGTCCGAGGGCGGGCTCCCGGGCGCGCATGCGCCAGCGGATGGGCGGGCGCCGGGCTGGCCTGGGCTGGGGCCAGGCGGGAGCGGCCCTGCTTCCTTCCGCGCCCGGGGCGGGGCCGGCCTGGGCGGACAGCGCGCTGGCTCTGTCGTGGGCGCGGCCCGAGCTGAGGGAGGCGCTGGCGAGTGCGCAGGAGGCTTGACTGAGTGAACGAATAAAGGAGTCCTAAGCGGGGCCTCCGGCGTCCAGTCTGCGTCACGATGTCTCCACAGCCGGGTCCGCGCGCCGGGGCCTGGGCACCTGCCGGAGGGTCCCAAAGCTGGGCTCGCCTCCGCGTTTGGGGGTCGCCGGCTGGGCGCGGGCTGGGGTGGGGGCGGGGTGCAGGTGAGGGGGCGGCGGGCCCCTCACCTGGCCGCGGGCCGAGCCCTGGGAAGTCAGTCAGGGTCCTCGGAGCAGAGGCCGGGACAGAGCCCGAGCGACCCGGCGCGGCCGGCTGTCTGGCGCACTTGCAGGTGTTCGGCACCTGTCAGGACGCGGGTCGTGGACCCCCAGAGAGCCCCGTGGGCTGCCGCTGGTGGGAGAGCGGAAACATAAAACTCGGCCGTCTGCCCAGGGCCCTGCATCTGTGGGGCTGCTCGGGGCGGAACTTGAAAACGTGCGGCAGACGCGGGGTAGACGCGGAAATCGGATACGGACCCTCGTGGCCCTTCTGCCCAGGGTCCCGCTGGACTCAGGGACACCTGTTCCCAGGAGCCGCCCTCGTCTCCCGTGCCACTCCCTTGTCTCGGGACCCCGGGAGTGTGCGGAATCGGCTCCGTGTGACCCCTGCTCTTTCCAGGAATGTGGGGACCTCTCAGCCCACACTCCCAAAACTACCCCTTGGGGTGCCTACTCCGAAGTCTCAAATCATTGGATCTGGCTGATGAGGTCCAACCAAAACGACTTTTACTGTAACACGGCCGGGCACAATATAAGTTAGATAACTGCAGTGGCCCAAACATGGAACGTTTCGACCCCCTCGATTGCCACCCACCGTTCCCCCATCCAGATACAGTCATTAGTTTATACATGCATACAGGGTCTCTGTCGCCCTGAGTAGAGTGCGGTGGCGTCAGCCTAGCTCGCAGCAACCTCAAACTCATGGGCTCAGCGATCCTCCTGCCTCAGCCTCCCGAGTAACTGGGACTACAGACACATGCCACCATGCCCGGCTAATTTCTCTATTTTTAGTAGAGATGGGGGTCTCGCTCTTGCTCAGGCTGGTCTCAAACTCCTGTGCTCAAGGGATCCTCCCACCTCGGCCTCCCAGAGTGCTCGGATTACAGGCGTGAGCCACCGTGCCTGGCCTTCTTCCAGATACATTTAAAACACCCTTGGTTTCCTCGCCAGGCCCCATGCCCGGTTCCTTTACAAGGCCTTCAGCAACTAAAACCCGTCATTACTCGACTTTCGTCCCGAGGCTAGCTTTGTCCTACCACCTTCCCATATAGCACCCCCATTCTGCCTGCAAAGAAGCCTGATGGATCTTACCGCCTTGTCCAGGATTTAAGACTCATTAACCAGGCGGGAAGACCCATCCACCCAGCGGTCCCTAACCCTTACACTATCCTGTCCCATCATTCCACCCACCACCAGCCACTTCACAGTGCTAGACCTAAAAGATACCTTTTTCACCATCCCACTGCACCCTGACTCCCAGACGTCTTCCCATTCGCATGGACTGACCCAGACTCCAGTCACAGCTCACTTGGACCACACTCCCCCAGGGATTTAGAGACAGCGCCCACATCTTTGGACAGGCATTAGCCTCTGACCTAACCAACTAAACCTCTCCCCATCTTCTTGCAATCTGTAGATGACTTGCTATAACGTAGTCCCGCGGAGGCCATTTCCTGCCAACGTACTATATACAACTCCAGTTTTTTGGCAGAAAAGGGCTATAGGGTGTCTCCACAAAAGGCACAGATTTCCTTACCCCCGGGTACCTGTCTAGGGCTAGCCCTCTCCCCGGAAAGAGGGAGATGAGGGTGGATAGGAAAAATCTTACTGCTTCTCTACCTACCCCCACCAGTAAGACATCTCCTCTGTTTTCTAGGATTAGCCAGATATTTTCGTATCTGGGTCCCTAATTTCAGCATCCTAGCTCGACCTCTATATCAAGCAACCAAAGGGGATCTCAATGAACCCTTAGATCCTACTATAAATATTTGGCCTCCCTTTGAAGCCCTGAAAAATGCCCTGACCTGTGCTCTGACACTCACACGTCCCGACCTCACCCGACCTTACCAACTGTATACTGATAAGAGACAAGGTACAGCAGTAGGAATCTTAGCACAGAATAACGGCCCAGACACACAGACACTAGCATGCTTGTCCAAACAGCTGGACCTAACTGTCAGGGGCTGGCCAGCCTGCCTGAGAGCCTCAGCCTCGGCCGCTCTCCTACAAGGGAGAGTGAGACACTCACTCTGGACAGCCCATGACTGCCTGTCCTCTCCCCACCTTGCCGATCTCTCACACCGGGCCCCACAAACCCTGAGGTCTCCTTGTGTTCAACAATTGCATCTACTCTTTGTAGAATCTCCACATACATCTCTTGCCAAAGGCCTCCTTTAGAACTCGCCACTCTTACCTACCTCTCACCACCCTTCCATACATTCTTGCACAGATGTGCTGGATTATAAGATTCCACATTTTCCTAATATCTCCCAACAACCCATACCTAATTCCATTTACACCTGGCTCATGGATGGCGGTTCCTATATACGTGAAAAACGGAGGCGGGCGGGGTATGCTATAGTGTCCCAAGAAAACATTATTGAAAGTGGGTCACTACTGGTAAGAACGTCCTCTCAAAAGGCTGAGTTAGTGGCCCTACTCAGGGCACTGACACTCTCAGAGAATGCCATAATCAACATTCATATAGATTCAAAATGCGCCTTTCACATCCTACATTCATGTGCTGCCATGTGGGAAAATCGAGGTTTCCTCAGCACAAAGGGCTCCCCAATATTCAATGCGCCTCTTATTCCTAAGCTCTTATGAGCGACCCACCTACCAAAGGTGGCGGCGGGCGCGTAATACATTGCAGGGGACACCAACAGGGCCAGGACCCATGACAATTGGCACTAACTTAGCAGATCAAGAGGCAAAAAGAGCAGCTTTACGAGATCCTCCCACTCCCGCCAATCAGATGACAGAGCTCTCATGACTCCAGTCATTATTCTCCTAAAGAAAACGTTCTTTGCTAGAAGCTGGGGCCACTCCAAATGGCCCCTGGTTATTAAACCGAGGAAAATACATCCTTCACAAGAACAAACATACGCCATACTAAAAGCTATACATGACTCACTACACGTAGGGTTTAAACCTTTACTCCAACTTTTAAAGCCACTCAATGATGGTTCAAACCTACCTTCTCTTCTGCAAGACGTAACCCATAAATGCTCTATGTGCTACTCAGTCTCCCCTTGGGGTAGCCAGGCCGCCCGCATTTCCCATGCCCCACACGCATGCCAGGATTGGCAGATCGACTTTACTCTCATGCCTCCCATCGCAAGGAACAGATACCTTCTCACAGTGGACACATGAAGGTGGAGTCCTCGTGAACAATACTAGTGCCCTTATAAGAGGAACCCCGGAAAGGTCCCTTGTCTCTTCCCCCGTATGAGGACACAGCGAGAAGGTGCCATCTATGAACCAGGAAGCGAGTCCCGACCAGACACTGAATCTGCCATACCTTGATCTCGGACTGCCCAGCCTCTAGAACGGTGAGGAATAAATGTCTGTTGTTTATAAGTGCCCAGTTTATGGTATTTTATTATAGCAGCCAGAGCAGACTGAGACAGCCTCCCCTGTTAGGAACAACAGCATCTTTCAGCAAGAGGGATTTTAAAAGCAGATTGTTGGTTGTCCATGATAGGACAGACCCTGTCTATGAAAGAAACTTTCATCCAGTGTCCTTTGTCATTTTAGGAGAATCTGGTCTAAGAAAGGAAGATAGAAAACATAAGAATACACCAGGACTTCTCAGAGGTTGAGAGATACCTGGGACACGTCAAAGATATAGATATAAGATTTTTAAAGGATATATATTAAATTTTATAATATATATTTAAATGTTTATATATAAATTCTAGGGTTTCAAAAATTGTGGTACATTTTGAATGCTTGCTTTTGACAAACTGACTCTTCTGAGACATACCAGTAGGCGATGCAACATAACTGCTATTTATAAGATAATTGCAGGGTGTAATTGGCCTCCCAGGGCTGCAACCACAAAATCCCACAAACTGGTTACCTTAAAATAACAGAAATTTATTCTCTCAGAGTTCAGGCTTAAACCCGAAACGAAGGTGTCGGCAGGGCCATGCCCTCCCTGAAGGCTCCTGGGGAGAATCTGCTCCCTGCCTTTCTCGTGGCTCTTGGTGTGTGGGCAGCGTTTGGTGCTGCTCAGCTTGTGGCCACGTAGCTGCAGACACATGGCCATTGTCTCCCTGTGTGTCTTCACGTCACCTGTGACTGTGACGTGTCCCTGGGTCTCTCCTCTCCTTGCAAGAGCACCAGTCGTTGGGTTAGGGCACCCCCTAAACACCTCATCTTGACTTGACCACATCTGCAAAGACCCTATTTCTAAAAAAAGTCACATTCACAGGGACAGGGGGTTGGAACTTCAACACATCATTTTGGGTGACACAATTCAACCCATAACACAGAATTTAAAAAAATATATGCATTAATTTATCATATACTTTGGTAGAATGGCTTAGAACTGACACGAGGTTAAGGTTGCCTAGCGACCAGCAGGTGTGTGGCCTCGCTGGGTTGGAGGAGGTGAAGTGGGAACACTACTGGGTTGTCTGATGTTGCCGTCTGCCCTGCATAGTAGCCCCCACCGATGAAGCCCAATCATTCGAACCTCCCACTGCTAATGGACACTCAGGAGTTTATTTCTCCACTAAAACAATGCAGCAACTAATATCCTTAAATGTATATATTTGCACACTGGGGCTTTTATTTAATGGAACTTTAGATTCCTAAAGAGGAGTTGCTAGGTCAAAAGGGGTGTGTATTTTCTATTTCTGTTTTCCCTAGAAGCTGGGAAAATGGTGTCACACGGTGGTTTTAATTTCTAAATTCCGTGTTAAATAAATAGAAAATATTTGATTGGTTAAAGTGAATATGTAACAGAGGGAACGGCCTAAAAAAGGGTGAAATGTTTTACCACTTGTCTCTTTTTACTCCTTTTAAATGCTCTGTATTTCTGCTTCTAGAGAGTACTATGTTACCTCGAGATGAGAGTCTGCCATTCTCCTCATTTGCTGGGAAATTAATAAACTTCTCTTTCCTTTTTCTCAAAGCACTTGTTCTCCTTCCTCTGATGCGACCTCGGAGACAAGTGCCAAACTTTCGGTAACGCAAAGTCTACGGTTAGGGATTAGTTGGCAATTTCTGATCATTTACACTTGAGTTTCATTTCACTGTTCACACTGAGTTGGGGATTGGTGGGAACCCAGTGCACTAGAGCCATCTTACCATAATTAATTTTTTTATTTTTTATTTTTATTATTTTTTTTTTGAGACAGAGTCTCGCTTTGTTGCCCGGGCTAGAGTGCCGTGGCATCAGCCTCACTCACAGCAACCTCAAACTCCTGGGCCCAAGCGATCCTACTGCCTCAGCCTCCCCAGTAGCTGGGACTACAGGCATGCGCCACCATGCTCGGCTAATTTTTTCTATATATATTTTAGTTGTCCAGATCATTTCTTTTTATTTTTAGTAGAGACAGTGTCTCGCTCTTGCTCAGGCTGGTCTCGAACTCCTGAGCTCAAAGGATCCACCCGCCTCGGCCTCCCAGAGAGCTAGGATTACAGGCGTGAGCCACCGCGCCCGGCCAATTAAATTTCTTTAAAAGAAGTTTTCTAGAGGTGTATACACAACCACCGGTTAATTTTTTTCAACAATGCTAAAACTCCAGTCATGTGTGAAGAGTATCACCCAGTTTCTTTCATGCACATATGCGGACACATTGAATAAGTCCCTGAGAAAAAAGCCAGGGTGTGTGGAGTCGTTGGAATAACGGCTCCCAAGGCGCCCCGGCCCTGGGCCCCAGAACCTGGGAGTTGGCACCAACGTGGCAAGAGTTTGCAGATGTGATTAAGGGTTTGGATTTTCAGATGGGGAGAGCATCCTGGTTTATCCACAAGGATTCAATCGCATCACTTGAATCCTTAAAAGTGGAGCCTGTTTCTGGCTGTGGCCAGAGAAAAAGATGTGATGTTGGAGAAGGGTCCCAGTGACACCGCGTTGCTGGCTCTGCAGACGAGGGCGGGGCCCTGCGCCAGGGAGTGTGGGTTTCTCCAGAGGCTGGAGAAGGGACGGGAACGGATTCTGCCCTACCACCCCCGGGAAGAAGCCAGCTCTGCTTTCAGTCTTTTGATACCCTGCCTGACCTTTGACCCCCACAACTGTAAGATAATACGTTTGTCTTGCTTTAAGCCACTAAGTTTGTGACAGTGGCCATAGGAAACTAACACAAGCGTGTGACATCGTATTTTGAAAGCTATTTCCAGGTAATGTATTCAGCCCCATCTTAAAAGGGTAGCCTGTATCTAAACTTAGCATAATGATGAACTAAACAAGGCTACTGCATTTCCAATCCCATTAGAGCTTCACACTCACTTAAATTTACATTCTGTATGCAGGATCCGAAGAAGACAGAAATGAGTTCTAACCCAGACTTCAAATTATGAGCAGAATAAACACTCCTACGGTCAACTGACGATAATTCTCATTTCTTTAGAGCTGTGAATTTGAATGGATTTAAAATTCTTTTTCCTTGCTATTTCATTAAGTCCACTAAAAAGAAATTAATTTAGAATCACAGAATTTTTAAAAAGGCAGGAATCTTACTGGGTTTGCAACCAAACTCTGTTGCTGACCAGAAGTGTCACCCTGGTGAGCTGTTCAAAACCTTCTGCAGGCCAGGCGCGGTGGCTCACGCCTGTCATCCTAGCACTCTGGGAGGCTGAGGCGGGCAGATCGTTTGAGCTCAGGAGTTTGAAACCAGCCTGAGCAAGAGCGAGACCCCGTCTCTACTAAAAATAGAAAGAAAATTATATGGACAGCTAAAAATATATATAGAAAAAATTAGCCGGGCATGGTGGCGCATGCCTGTAGTCCCAGCTACTCGGGAGGCTGAGGCAGGAGGATCGCTTGAGCCCAGGCGTTTGAGGTTGCTGTGAACTAGGCTGACGCCACGGCACTCTAGCCGGGCAACAGAGTGAGACTCTGTCTCAGAAAAAAAAATAAATAAATAAAAAACCCCTTCTCCTGAAGGCTTCCCATGACAGATGCCAACGGGGCCTTCTCCCAGGGGTGCTGTGAGGCCGGATGAGGCAGAGGCCACGTAGCACGGGGTGAGCGCTCATTAAAATCCAGCTGTTCGCGATCTGACCCATCTACTCATTCTCCAAATAAAGAATGTGAAGTTCATGCACTTGCAGTTTGCTGTAACTCACTCACTGCAGTAGTAAGGTTTACTTAAAAAAAACAAAATCTTTTTAGAGACAAGGTCTGGCTCTGTCACCCAGGCTGGAGTGCAGTGGTGTCATCATTGTTCACTGTAACCTCCAACTCCTGGGTTCAAGGGATCCTCCTTCCTCAGCCTCTGGAGTAGCCGGGAACCACCCTCCTGGCCTGTATCTGCCACCTGCAGGTTTGGTCCCTGCCTAACAGGACTACAGGCGTGGGCCGCCACGCCCAGCAAAGTTTTACATTTTTTAAAATTTAAGATAAAGTACTGTTTCCTTGTTTTGTTTTGTTTCAGAGTCTCACTCTGTTGCCCTGAGTAGAGTGCAGTGGCTTCATCACAGCTCACTGCAACCTCAGACCCCGGGGCTCAAGTGATCCTCCTGCCTCAGCCTCCCGAGTAGCTGGGAGCTGGGACTATAGGTGTGGGCCACTATGCCTGGCTAATTTTTCTATTTTTAGTGGAGACGGGGGTCTCGCTCTTACCCAGGCTGGTCTTGAACTCCTGAGCTCAAGGGATCCTCCTCCATTGGCCTCCCAGAGCGCTAGGATTACAGACCTGAGCCACCACACCCGGCCAAGGTTGCCTTTTTTTTTTTTTTTCCTTCAAGACAGAGTCTCACTCTGTTGTCTGCCTGGCTAGAATGCCGTGGCGTCAGCCTACCTCACTGCAACCTCAAACTCCTGGGCTCAAGCAATCTTTCTGCCTCAGCCTCCTGAGTAGCTGGGACTACAGGCATGCGCCACCATGCCTGGCTAATTTTTTCTATATATTTTTAGTTGTCCTGCTAATTTCTTTCTATTTTTAGTAGAGATGGGGTCTCGCTCTTGCTCAGTCTAGTCTCGAACTCCTGAGCTCAAACGATCCTCCCACCTCAGCCTCCCAGAGTGCTAGGATTACAGGCGTGAGCCACCGCCCCGGCCAAGGTTGCCTTTTGAATGGATAAATGTCCTGAGCAAATTTCGCAGTGTCACCTTTTCATTCATTCATTCAACAACTATTTAATACCTCCTCTGTGCTGGGCACCATCCTAGGTGTTGAAGGTCATTGTGAGCAAAGCAGAAAGATCCCGGCCCCTACATTCCGGAGAAGGAAGACGTGTAAGAAACAGCACAGGAAACATGTAAACTGGTAACTAGTGTGTTAACGGGTCACAGGTGCGGGGCAGGGACTGGAAAGTGTGACGCAGGAACTGTTAGGTCTTCTCTAGGTTTCTGACCCAGAGCCCTGCAATCCTTGGAATTTCCTGAGTGGGGGTGGTGGGAGGAGTGTCTTTTGTGATTCAAGACAAGCCCTACTCAGCCACTCCACCGTTTATGCTAATGAGGCGACTTCGGTGGGCCCCAGACAGCCTCTGGGTGGGGCTGGCTGCAGGGGGAACCCACCTTGTGATTAGAGGGTTGGACCCTTCAGCCCGGATCTCTGGTGGGGAGAGAGCGCTAGGGATTGAGTGACTTGATCAGTCATTCCCACCCAAGGGACCACCATACAAACCCTAAGCCACAGGGCTCTGGAGCTGCAGGGCTGGTGAGCTTGCCGGGGTGCTGAGAGGGGTGGTGCCCCCAGAGAGGGCGAGGGGCCCTGCACCCACCTCCCACCTCCCACCCACACCTGCCCTGCGAATCTCTTCCTTCTGGCTGTGCCTGAGCTGTAGCCTCTAAAATAAACAGGTAATAGTAAGTAAAGCACTTTCCTGAGTTCCGTGAGCCATTCTAGCAAGTTGTCAAGCCCAGGAGGAACGCCGATTCCTAGCCAGTCAGTTGGCAGTACGGGGGCCCAGCTCTTGTGTTGGCATCTGAGGTGGGGGATAGTTTTGTGGCACTGAGCCCCTAACCTGCGGGGTCTGCGCTGACTCCAAGTAGACAGCGGCAGAATTGAATTGTTGGACACCCAGCTGGTGTCCAGAGTGTGAACGGAAATAAAATCTTAAGCCCCCCAGCTGACTGCATTTAGTTTATACTAAAACTAAATTGCCTGCCACCGGGAGGGAGGTCAGAGACGTCTCATCACGCCCTCCTCCATTCTGGGGACATCCGTTGTCACCCATTAACAGGCCTAAGGGTATGCAAGACACACCTGCAGGTCCTGAATTTACACAACAAATATATGTCCCTTGGCTTGTGGCTTGTCTCTGATTAACAGCTCCTTATGTTAAACATTCTGAACCTTTAGACAAAGCTTCATGTCTTTAACCAATTACAAGTCAAAGGATCTTTAAACCCACCTATTACCTATAAGCCCCGCCCCCCTCGCTTGCAGATGGCCCACCTTTTCAGGCCAAACCAATGTCCGCCTCCTACGTATTGACTTGTGACTTTACCTGTAACCCCTGTCTCACTGAAATGTATAAAACCAAACTGTGACTCAGCTACCGGGAGTCCACTTGCTCAAGGCCTCTTGGGTGTGGCTCCAGGTCATGGTCACTCATACTTGGCTCAGAATAAACCTCTTTAAATTATTTTACAGAGTTTGGGTTCTTTTCTGTGGACAGCAAGAACAAACTCTCCAACTCTCTTGTCGACAGCCTGAAAAAATATAATGTATAAAGTCTTATATATGTACACACACATATATTTCTGTTGGTTCTGTGTCTCTAGACAGCCCTGCCTCATACAACTGCCCACGCTGGCCGTGTACACTTGTGTCCTCTGCGTGGTATCTTCCTAAGGACAATGAAGACTCTCCTCCCTGGGTGTTGCAAGGCGTAAAGGAGCTAATATACATAAAGTCCTTAGAACCCTGCCTGACCTGGAGTGAGCAGTCAACACACGTTAGTGTTATCTGTGTGTTATAGAAGCAGGAACTAAAATTTAGAGCGATTAGATGCCCAAGGTCACGCAGTTCAGGGCCCAGGGTTCGAATTCGAGTTAGCCGAGTCCAGAGCCTAAGCAGGGGACCCCTCCACTGCCTGTGGACTCTGGACACCAACACACTGAGATTGCCGTTTAATTGGTACAATTTTACAAGGTAGGCTATTATCTTAAGTGTAAGTAATTTCATCTTAGGGAAAACCAGCTTTACCAAGAGTAACATCATTTCCCTTGCTCATTCTTTATTAATGTTCTCAGATTTCCTGTAGAGAGCAGTAGAGAGCATTTAAAAATCTTTTATCCATTTTGTGAAGCAAATTTGTCATCATCTTTTATGAGGCAACCTCATTCCTTATCACTAAGGGCTTACTCACATTCTTAGAGTTTAAGCGCTTTTATTAATAAAAGTGAAAACTATGCTGCCCCCTTATCCCTTTTTCCTCCTCCCTGTCTGCCTGCCTGTCTCCTACTTGCCTGGAGCATTATTCCGTAGGCTCAGGGTGTTCAGCGAGGCTTGTACTTTGCGGAACACGAAACCAAGGCTACAAACATAAGAATCCTATAAATCTGCACACCGTGTTACCGATGTGTTCCACCCCTCAGCGTGCTGGCTCAAACGTTCGTGTACTTAAGCAACAAGGATGCAAACAGCCACTTCTGAACGTCAGGAGGTAAAATGCAACCAAAGGTCTGGAGGAAAACTCTGGACTGCACAGAAGCAGCTGGCGGATGTTAGGTTTAACAACAGATGTGTGTGGCCCTCACGGTGCGGCTGCAGCCCGAGTCCCACGGCTGTTTCCTGGTGTGATTTCGGCAGGCGTTCAGATTTGCTCTAGCTTCATGCGGGCACTGCTCATTCCTCGGGGGCTAGATAGATGTTTTGTGTATTCAGCTCATGGCTGCCACATAGCTACGTGGGCAGGGAAGGCTACAGAGATCAGTCCTTCACCTACTCGTTCATTCGTGCATTCATCTTCTTGTAACATTCCTCGAGAAAGGATAAATAATATATTATGTCTCCTATGGGCTAACCGCCTTGTTCTCCAGGAGCTAAATAACTAATTTTAGTAAATGACTATGAGTTTTTATTGCTGCTGTAACAATTACCAAGACTTAGAGCTTTAAATAACACAAACGTATTAGCTCCCACGTGAGCAGGTGAGAAGTCTGGGTGGGCTCAGCTGGGTTCCCTACTCTGGGTTCCACATGGCTGATGGAGGTGCAGCCCCCAGGCTCTTACAGGCCGGCACAGGGAAGAGTTCACCTCCGAGCTCGCTCTGGTGTGGGCAGGAGTCAGTTCCCTGCAGGTCTAGGACTGAGGCCCCAGTTCCTTGCTGGGTCCCTGCTGGGCCCCATCCTTGGCTCCTGGAGCTCTCTCTTGGGTCCCTGCATTTCAGAGCTGGCAACAGCACATCAGATCCTTCTCACACTCGGAGTCTGTCTGACTTCCCAGTCCGCTACATCTTTTCTTCCAGCTGGAGAAAGTTCTCTGCTTTTGAGGGTGTGAGTGATTAGATTGGGCCAACCCTCAATAATCCAGGAAAGTCAGTAATCTGTAAAATCCCTTTTACCATATAAGGTAACATAGTCACAAGTCCTGGGGATTAGAGTGTGCACATCTATGGGGGCCATTATTCTGCCTACCACAATGATCAAACGGTGTTTTCTTGTCTATTTTTCTTTCTTCCTTTCTAAAATGGTCTATTGCAGGAGAGAACACCTGTTCAGTATTGTCTGAGTCCAATTCACAATGTCCCCCTTTCTTTGAAAACTGCCTCCATCCACAATGGGGGTGGCCACTAGCTGAGCCAATCGGATTATCTTTCTTGGTAACATAGATTTCTTTCAATCTTGATATGTGGCTGTGTTGGCAGTGTTTTGAACCCACAGCTGTGACCCGACTGATGTTTTGACCCCAAAGACATCTTGACTGCATGTGTATGCATGTAGTGGGGACTTTTTGGTTGCCAATTCAACACTATCCAGCGGCCGCTGTATTATTGTATGTTTTGGAATAATCAGTTGGGGCATGGGGGAAATGAGGGAGGGGCCAATACTTACTAGAAAGAGAGGTTAAGCAGGGTGTGGTGGCCTGAGCCTGTAGTTCTAGGTAAGTACCCAGGAGGGCGTGTGTCTGTGTGCACGTGGATGTATGTGCATGGTTCCTCACCCAGTGCAATTTCCCCAGGCCACGTTTGGCACATCTAATGTCTGTTAAGATTTGATTCTTTTATGAAGTTTTAATGTAAGTGCCAATTATGCAGTATGCATGTTTAGACATAGTTAATTTTTATTTTAATGATTCTTTCTCTCAAGCTTAGTTTCCTAAGGGATTTTTTTTTTTTTTTTTTTTTTTTTGAGACAGAGTCTCACTCTGTTGCCCGGGCTAGAGTGAGTGCCGTGGCATCCTCCTAGCTCACAGCAACCTCAAACTCCTGGGCTCAAGCAATCCTACTGCCTCAGCCTCCCGAGTAGCTGGGACTACAGGCATGTGCCACCATGCCCGGCTAATTTTTTCTATATATTTTTAGTTGGCCAGAGAATTTCTTTCTATTTTTAGTAGAGACGGGGTCTCGCTCTTGCTCA
>CM052452.1:1058691-1076901 GCA_028533085.1 Varecia variegata
GGGCGGGAGCTCGGGGAGGGGTCCCCAGGGCGGGGACTCGAGGAGGGGGTCCCCAGGGCGGGAGCTCGGGGAGGGGTCCCCAGGGCGGGGGCTCGGGGAGGGGTCCCCAGGGCTGGGACTCGAGGAGGGGTCCCCAGGGCGGGGACTCGGGGCGTCCTGGCGTGGGAGCTCGGTACACCCTGGAGCAGGGGCTCGGGGAGGGTCCCCAGGGCGGGGACTCGGGGCATCCAGGGGCAGAGGTGCTCCCTGGGGTCCCAGGGCGGGCAGGAGTCTCGGAGGCTTCCCTGACTCTTGACCTCGCACATTCAGCAGATCGGGACCCGGAGTTTTTGAGAGTGTAAACAGTTGGCCTGGAGTCACCGGGAAGGGGAAAGCGCCGGGCCCTGACCCCTTCCCCGGCGGGCCTCGCTGCTGCCCGGGCTGACATCTGCGCGGAGCTGACTCTTCGCCCTGATTCTTGGCCCAGCGCTTATCCCAGCCAGAGGTCACTGGTCTAACTGTCGTCGCCGCGCCCCGTGGGGTCAGCCCCAGTGGCGTCATTCCCCCGGGGCAGGGCTGGGTCCTCTTGCTCTCTGCTTCATCCCTAGGGCCTGACACAGCACCCTGCACCAGGGAGCAGTCAGCAGATCGGTGTGAAGTGTGGGCGCCTTGTAGTGCTGGATGCCTGGGCTGGGGTGAGCCCCCAACAACAGCTCATGCCTTACTGCCTTACGTTTCCCCGGTAAACGGTTTGCTTTGGGATCTCGGACTGTATGCGTTTACTCTGTGTGAACACACCTAACACGCCAGCTGGTAGAGTGCGTGGGTACTCAGCAAGTTACCGGTTACTTTAGCAAGAGGAAAGCAGTTTGTTTAAAAGTTGTGCCGTATTAGATGCATTCTACCTGTGTAAAGGTGGTGTGGTGACAGCGAAACTATAGTGGATGTTTATAGTGTGTCTGAGGCATGAAACGATTTTAGGCCAACAGCAGTAGTTATGACTTTTTTTTTTTTAAACAATAACAGGCACTAATTTGCGAGGAGTGTTCACTGTTTTGTGTTTCCAGTTAACAGAATCGCTGGCAGCCTCAGACCAGCGGTGCTTAGCCCACTGCCCTAAGGCATCCACTGCGTGTGACGAGTTACCATCTCTCCTTGCTTCTAGAATGGAGCTGTTACGTGCTACGCATGGCAAGAGAGCATTGCCGCTTAAATTGTCATCTGTGTTCTTTGGTCAGACGAGGAACTCTGAGAAAGGCAATGAATTCATCCTTAGGATCATGGGAGTTATGTTTGTACTCATTCCAGGGAAGCTTCTTCATCGGGATTTTACTTTCCTTCCTGCTTTATTAATGGTCAAACATTTGGACCTTCCTGGCAGCCACAGACCATCATGTTAAACAGCAAATTCCTGTTGCATTATCTCACCCTGTAGATTATCTTTCAGCACCAGGTAGCTTGCCAAGCTTACTTTCCAAGGTCTGGGAGAAGGTGGGACGGAGCAATGCTACCTACTTACAAGTGCTGTCCATATTCACTAGCTTTTATGTTTTCAGGGACTTAGGAAATCAGCCTTCTCCCTAGTATAACATAGTCAAAATTGAATTTGACATACTTACAGTTTAACAACTTTTAGTATTTAAAAATTTATGTTAAAGTTACCAAATATAAGTTTAAATCCTTCCCCCGCCCCAATGTGTCGTATCCGAGTAGGTGAATGTCTATTCACAACCATGTTTCTAAATGGCTGGTGTTTTTCATAGGTAAAGTCAATATTTAATTTTGGTAATTATTACTCATTTGTGATAATTCGGCTTCTGTTGAATTCTATTTTGTTTTATTTATTTATTTTTTAGACAGAGTCTTGCTCTGTTGTCCCAGTTAGAGTGCAGTGGGGTCCTCACAGCTCACTGCAGCGTCAAGCTCCTGGCTCTAGTGATCCTCCCGCCTCAGTCTCCCGGGCAGGGGGACTACAGGCACGTGCCATCACGCCCAGCTAATTTTTCTTTTCTTTTTTTTTTTTTTGTAAAGACAGGATCTGGCTCTTACTCAGGCTGGTCTCAAACTCCTCTACTCAAGGGATCCTCTCGTCTCAACCTTCTGTTGAATTCTAAATGATGAAAATTCCAGTGATAAATAATTCATTTCTGTTAAATCATGTCTAAACCAGGAAGCTTCTTGCTGCCTATTTCTGACAATAGGGTTCACATAGGGAGAATTTTTTTTTTTTTTTTTTTTTTTTTTTTTTTTACTATAATGCTACCTTTAAGGATAATTCTTGTAACACTTAAACAGAATGTTGGTATTTGGATATTTATCCGGCTCTTTGACATTTTGGAAGTCAAGTATGTCACATTGGAGACTATTCCCAGTGCTTTTAGTAAATGTTTGCCACAAATAGTTCTGTTATTTACCATAAATGTGCTGTCATAAACATGGCTGTTGTACTCGTATTAATCTCAGCACGAAGGATTGAACACGGGTGTTCACTGAAGACGGGAATAATGTAGTTTAGGCATAAAGCCAAAAATATCACTGTTTTTGGTAGTAATTTTTTTGTTTTTTATGAAGGAGAAAACAGTATTATTGGGTCTCTTTCCTAACATCTAATAGTTTTGAGAATTCCAGGTAGAAATGAGAAAATGTAAATAAAGACTTAAGAATAAGAAATAGGACATTAGAGAAAACATATCTCTAGTTGTATGACTCGTTCTTGGTCTACAGGTACAGAAGTTTTTTACCGGCAAGTGAATGACTTTATGGACAAAAATGGTGCATAACATGGATTTCAGAGAGTGGAGGAGGGATTGAGCTTCTCTGATTGTTTATTCCATGTCGCTGTGTGGAGTGCAGTTGTATAGAATGGGACAGTTATGATAAGAAAACAACTTACCTTCCTCAGGGAAAGTGTGACTTTGGAGACCATTTCTCCCGGGTATTGAGACAGGTACAGCTTCTCTCCTGGAGCAGCAGGTGAGGTAGCCTGGGCTCTCCGCTGCGTCACACACAAGAGTGTCTGTCACTTGGGACTTGCCTCAAGATGGCCTTAGGGTGTAGGGTGGGAAGTGGTGTGTGTCCAGCTGGAACAAGACAGGCTGTGGATTGATCATCGTGGAGCCTGGGTTATGGAGATATTATTCTACTTTTGTATATGCTTGCAGTTTTCCAGAATACAAAGGAAAACAGATGAGGCATCTCTGGTCCTAGAGTGACTTTCAGAGCCGTGAGATGCTCTGAGAGCCATGTGGTCACTCACGGGCAGGGGGTGCGTGTCCCGCCTCCCTGGACTCTGGGCCCCAGGGCAGTCCCCAGCAGGGTTCCAGGCATGCCCACTGACGTCCCTTCTCCCACCCCGGGCTCGTGTGGTCCGAGTCACAGTCGGTTAACGACTCACATGATGATGTTTCTCTCTATCGTTCCTGGCCCTGTGTCTTCTGAGCCCCCACAATTGGGAAGACAGAAAAGCACAGGGAAACAGCGAAACCCCCGTGCCCAAGTCAGTGTTTAGAGAAAGGGAGGGAGCAAGCTGGGGGTGCCGGAGTGGAGGAGAGGAACCTCTAGAAGGGGGACGCCCAGGGCGGGGGCGGGCAGGGCGTTGCGGCCGAGCTGCTTCCTCCTGGAGGAGTAGGGTGTGTTGTGCTGTTAAGAGCAGAGTGTTTGGAGTCAGCTGGCATTTCAGCCTCCTCGCCAGCAAAATGGGGTCATAAAAATTGGAAGGCGTTTAACGCCTTTTAAATTGCCCGCCAGCAGCTGTTAGGGGTTTTCTTTCAGAGGGTCTGCGTAGGATAGCTGTTCAGACAGGAGCTTTGTACAGACAGGCAGGCTGGCTGCAGCTACTGCCCCCTTCCACCCCCATTGCTCTGCGACCCCGGGCGCGTTCCTTAACCGTGGAGTTTGCGTTCTCGTGTGTGAAACAGAATGGCACATACCACACGTGGGTTTGTTAGGATTAACTGTGCTAACGATAACGCACCTGAAGTGCTTCCTACAGCCCCTGGGCACCAGCACGCAGCACCCATGAGTGGAGTGACGTGTGCGGAGAAGAGTGTTGGAGTCTGTGTGTTTCACTTTTATGTTAGTTTCTGTTGCTTGTTAGTTGATTGCCATTTTGTCTTCCAGTGCTGCTTTGCTTGGACTAGAAACAATTTTACAAGCTTTTATTGGCCTACGTACTACCCGTGGAAAGACTGCCTCCTCACCAAACTGGTGCCCTACCCTCACCACCCTGCAGGAGGTGGGACGGGCATCTCCGTTTCTTTGGCCGGAGGCTGCTGGTCAGGAGGCGAGTGTGGTCTCCGGTTCCTGGCACGGTGCTGCTCCTCCTAGCCGTGCTGTTGCCATGCTGAAGGGGTAAAGGGTCAATGTCCTGGTTAAAGAAGGACTGCAGATGTGCTTCAGCCGTCACGCGGTGGGTTAGTGTCCTGGGGCTGCCGTAACAAAGGCCACAGACTGGGTGGTTTAAAACAACAGAAATTTATTCCCTCGGAGTTCTTGAGGCTGGAAGTCTGAGGCGGAGTTGCTGGCTCTCGCTGAAGCCCTCGGGGGAGGATCCTTCCCTGCTGCCTCTGGATGCGGTGGTGGCCCACGGTCCCACAGGCACCGCTGCAGTCTCTGCCTCCCTCGTCACAAGGCGCCTCTCCTTCTCCAGTGTGACCTTATCTTAGCTGACTGCACCTGCAATGACCCTCTTCCCAAGTACGGTTCACACACTGAGGTGCTGGGGTTAGGACTTCCCGTAGCCCTGGCCTGTTAGCAGGGCACAGATAAGGCACTCTCGGCAGCTTTGCTCCTTAACTCCCGGCGTCTCGCTCAGCCACTGGTGTCGGGTGAGAGCAGGCTGGTGGCTCTGTGTCCCTCAGGGCTCCTGGGAAGACCACGTAGAGGGGGTGCCGGGGAGTCCTTGTGACAGAATGTGCAGCTGACGGCTCTGAGGGGCCACCGGCTGGGTCCCTCCCTCCCTTCAGACTCCAGTGGGGAACCTGCGGCCTTGGGGCCACATGTGGCCTTCTGGATCCTTGAGTGCGGCCTTCCAACTGAATCCAAAGTTTACAGCACAGATCCTTTTAAGAAAGGGATTTGTTCCGTGAAGTGTGGATTTGGTCTCGGGGCCGGTGGGCGGGCTCGTCTGTCTTGGGGCAGCACCTTTCCCTGCCCTCCACCCTGGCTGCCCAGGTTGTCTTATCTGCGCACAGGAGGCCCTGGGCCAGAGAGAGTGACAGAGTCAGTGTGGTTGATTTTAGGCCAAATTGGTTTTGCCTTGGTGAGTGTCCCGCATGATAGACAGGATTTGTCGTGCATTCCTAGCACATTTGTCAAGTTTCTAGATTTTCTTACCTAAGTGTGAGTAGAATTTTGTTTCCAAATGTTGGTGGGTTGTAGATCAGTAAAGCTGTGCTTGAGGCTTGGGGAAGGATCCTGAAGGTCCGGAGGGTCATTGCCACCTGGCTTTGTGAGTCTGCAGTTGAGCTGCCCCTGGGGAGAAGCTTCAGGACGCGCCTCCCGGAAGCTTGGGTCTCACCGTGGAGGCTGCTCTCCAGGCTCTGATGAATGCCCTGTAATTAGGGTGTCAGTTCCCAGGGCCTCTCCCTGTAGCCATAGACCCCAGTTTCTTTCCTCCTAGTTAGGCTTTTCCCTGTTAGACTATTTTGACTGCCTAGAAGGATGGTTGTCAAGTGGGGTCCCGGGGCCAGCCCCCTGGCATGGCCTGCAGCTGGTTAAAATGCAGGTTCTGCCCCTCCCCGACTGCTGAGTCAGCCACCTGGGTGGGGCAGCCTCCCGTTCAGCCAGCCAGGAGATTCCGGTGCAGCGGCAGATAGAGAACTGGTCCTGATGTATCTCCTCGTTCTTCATCATTCCATGTCATCATTCCATGTTCTCGCAAACAGATTTCCAAACACCAGCGTCTTTCTGGCTCTTGCCGGCGGTCACTGCAGTTGCTTCTCTCAGTTTTCCTTATTAAGGTCTTTAATACGTCTTTCCTTATTGAAGTGTTTATTGACTGTTAGTGCATACTCACTTAGGAAAAAAGGAGGAAAGCCAGCTAATATATGTGAAAGTTACTTGAAAATTATTACCCTAGAAAAGTTAACTAGTGATGTCAGTGTTTTTAATCTTTATAGGAACTATGCAACACAAACAGCTTCACTGTGTTTTTTTTTTTTTTTTGAGACAGAGTCTCACTCTGTTGCCTGGTAGAGTGCAGTGGTGCCATCGCAGCTCACGGCAACCTCACACTCCCGGGCTCAAGGGATCCTCCTGCCTCAGCCTCCCGAGTGGCTGGGACTACAAGCATGCACCACCACACCCGCCTGATTTTTCTATTTTTAGTAGAGACGGGGTCTCGCTCTTGCTCAGGCTGGTCTCGAACTCCTGACTTCAAGGGATCCTCCTGCCTAGTGAGCCAACTCGTCCAGCCCAGTTTCACTTTTGGAAGATAAAACTGGCTTGTGTTATATTGACTCACACCGTGGAGTGAGTGATTCTCAGTTGCTTGGTTCTGAGAAATCCAAACCTTGTTTCTCTCCGGGGCTCCTGCCCTTCCCTGCCGGGCTTTCGCTGGCGTGTGGAAAGTGCTGCAGAGCTCAGTCGCCTTAGACAGCGGTGCGCTGCTGGTTTGTTACGGTTTGGTGCCGCTGCCCGCGCTTGTTAGGGACTGGGCTGCAGAGCTCTTCGCGCCGCCCCCCCATCTGTGGAAAAATGGTCTTCCGTGGAACTGGTCCCTGGTGCCAAAAAGGCTGGGGACCACTGCTCTAGTGAGTTGAGATCTTGCGGGTATGGATTTTTGTTTTTCAGTTCACTATTTGTGCCTACATAAAAATTTTAAACATCTGAATTTTACATTTTGTATTTTCCATTTTAGTGTAGGAAGAATGACGATGGAGACACAGCTGTGGTGGTTGAGAAGGACCATTTTATGGAGGATTTCTTCCACCAGGTGAGAGCCCTGAATGACCCCCAGTCACAGACCTTTTCTGTACACATAGCTGTGTTAATGTAATTGTGCGTTTCTCATATTTCAGATAATATTAACATATTTTTAAAAGTTGCTGTTTGCATCATGTAAATTCTCTGGAGTTATGAGTATTATCAAAACATTGGTTATACTGAGAAAAATGCAAATCGCTGTTCCTCATACTAGCCTGGGAGGGGACCGGGTGGGAATGGCAGGATCGTGGGTGTGGAGTGCCTCGGAACCCTCTCCGCCCGGGACCAGGAGGCTCGTGCACGTGGGTGGGGGGTGCTGTCCCGTGCCGTGTAGCCGGGTGCCACTAGATAGCACTTCCTCCCCTGCAGGCTGCCTCTGGGAGAGTCTGCCACCCCCTTGATAGGTGTTTTAAAAGTTCTCACCACCAGACCCGTGGTTCCCCGGGACTGAGGGCTCCCAGGTCCTTGAGGAAGGGGTGGTCCTGGCGGC
The DNA here is from genome assembly GCA_028533085.1 of Varecia variegata. NCBI lineage: Eukaryota > Metazoa > Chordata > Mammalia > Primates > Lemuridae > Varecia > Varecia variegata. The sequence goes on from CM052452.1 coordinate 1,066,085, forward strand.
AGAGGCTGAGCCTGGCCTCGGGGTGCTGCTGGGGTGAGTGTGTGCGGCTGCCGTGGGCGCAGCTGCACCCCTCGCTGGGCCTCCACAGGCGGGAGTGAGCCCCAGAGGGAGCACACAGAGCAGAAAGCTCATGGGTGTATCTTCCAGAACCTTTGATTTCTCAAGTGACCGTCTAGCGATGGTGTTTGGGAATGTGGAAAACTTCCACAGACGCTCTGGCGGAAGCTCTGCCCTGCCAGCGCCACTGTGGGTGTGGCCGGCGTTGAGGTGTGTGTGAGCTCAGGGTGCCTCCATCCTGCAGGTTCGCCTGGGCGGTCTTCCCCAGTGCCATTGCCTGCCCTTTGACCTCCCCAGCACTGCCCTCCCCAGTGCCATTGCCTGCCCTTTGACCTCCCCAGCACTGCCCTCTGACCTCCCCAGTGCTGCTCCCAGGCTTAGGCCCTGTGTGAATTCTCAAACCTGAGAATTACTGGGCCTCATGTTGCATAATTTCAGATTTTTGAAATTGAGTCACAGAACACATACTTTGACTTTGTTAAACATGAAGGAAAGAAACACATGTCCAGTGTATTTTTTAATGATGGACACTTCACTCACAGGACTGGTTTTGAGTACGCCGAATCTATCGAATAGCTCAGACCAAAGTCTAAACTGGTGTATCTGTGCATGGATTTGAAAATATGTAATATGTTAACCAAAATATACTAAAAGTTACCAGTTTTTCAGACTCAACCAGAAATTCTGGAATGCCTAATGTAAGCCTAATCATTGGTTTTCAAGTATTTGTTAGTTCCCAATAAGATTAAATTATTAGATACAAGAACTTATCTTAAGGCATAAAGAAATTAAGATATGGGATTTCCTGATTTAACTTCTTGGAAATGAAACTCTTTTTATATTTAGCTTCTCTAACCGCTTTGTCAGATTATTATTGTGCAGATTTTACCCCTGCCTGGTTGCTTAACTCTTCCATGCAAGTTCCTTGTAAAAATTATTTCTTATTTTAAAGAATTTCCTAGTATTACATGTTTTATTTATTGATTGATTGATTCTGGAGATGGGATCTCACTATGTTGGTCTTAAACTCCTAGTCTTAAACTGGTCTTAAACTGGCTGGTCTTAAACTCCTGGGCTTAAGCCATCCTCCCGTCTCAGCCACCCAAAGCACTGGCATCACAGGTATGAAGCCACCATGCCCAGCCATGTTGCTGTATTTAATAGAAAAATTCCATGTAGTAATTCACTGAATGCTACTAAGCTGTAGTCTCTGTTTGTCTGGTGTTAACTCATCTTTGCTGTTGGTGTCTCAGGGATGTGTACAAAACAGGTTCCTCATTGACCTCATTTGGATCCTAACTTAAGCTCAAGCCTTCGTTTCTTAAATGGTCAATTTACTTTGCAGTTAACTTCTGTGAAATGACTTTTTAGGCAAATAGAGAAGCAAATGATGTTTGTTAATATAAACTCAGTTTTAGAAAATGGCCTTCAGATCTTCACTATCATAGAGTGTTGCAAAAGAAATGGATTTTGTACATGACCAGTGTTTGGTTAAAGGCTAAAATCTCGCTCCGAAGTGTGGCCAGGGAGTCTGCTTTTTGTGAAGATGATTTATAATGGACAGAAAGAGCCCCTGTGTCTTGTAACTCACGGGCATAAATGGTGGCTGTCACCATTGTTGTGCTTCTCTCTTGGTGCAGAGTGAGCCCAGCAAGTTTCTGTCTTCCGGAACCTTACTGGGGCTTCTGCTGGAGTTATCAGTGGTGCATGTCGCAGCACTCGCCAGGAGTTAAAATAATGTTCTTTCTACTTTCTGACGTTCGGTGTACCACGGAACTGCTTTAGAAATGATACTTTAAAGATGGCAAAATGAAATGTCGATCTGTGTCCTAAAACCAAAATACCATTACTTGTGCTTAAGGCTTCATAATGAAATAGCAAGAAGTTTAAAAGAATCAGTTTTATTGTATGTGTTGTTTTCACATGATTGATAAAAGTATGTGAATTGTATAAAGTTCTACAGCAATTATAAGTGGAAATAACACCCAGGCCTGATGGAATAGTTGTTAACTGTTCCTCTAAGAGCAGAATTCTCTGTTAGACTATCCTTTAATGCTTTGATTTTCCAAATGTGGTCCGAGGCTTGGACCAGGGGTCCCTGGGGGTCCCTGGGACCCTTTCAAGTGGATCACAGGGTCAAAACTATTTCCGTAATAATAGTAAGATATCGTTTACCTTTTCACTGTTCCTCTCTCAAGAACGTACAATGGTGGAGTGTCTCAGGGACAACACGCTAAACACAGAAGGATACATGAGAATCAAGATGCCTTCAATTAAGCTGGAAATCAGATTTACAAAAAATGTAAATCACTGCTCTTGTTTGCACTGATTTTGGGGGAAAATTTTTCTGTCATAAAGATGTGTTATTCGTGTTAACATGTGCATTAGTTTCCTGTTGCTGCTGTAACAAATTAGCACAGGCATTGTGGCTTAAAACAACACATTTTTGTTATCTCATAGTTCCAGAGGCCAGAAGTCTGAAACCAGCCGTGCAAACACCAAGGTGGTGACGGGCTCTGCTCCCGCTGGAGGACGGGGGGCAGGGGGTCTCCCTGGTCTCTCACAGCTTCTAGAGGCCACCCGTGGTGTTCCTGGCTCGCCCCTTCCTCTGTCTGCGTAGCACGGCATCCACCGCTGTTCTCCTCATCACCTCTCCGCTTTCTGACGTTGATCCTCTTGCCTGCGTTTTAGAAGGACGCTGCGGTACCCCGGGCACCCCCAGATGATCAGGATGGTCCCCTCGCAAGACTCTGAACTTCATCCTGTCTGCAGCATCCCTTTGCCACGCGAGGTGACACATCCTCAGGCTCCAGGTCGGGGTGTGGACATGTGCCACGACGTGCGAGGGTCTGTGATTGCGGCAGGCGGGAGCAGCGTCCTGCTCAGTGGCCTGACCTCCCTGCTCTGTCCCCTGCGACTCCCGTGCTCAGGTGGAGGGTCCACCTGGGTGGTCGGCGTAGTCTCCCTACCTCACGACTCTAGTCTAGTTACAGCTGCAGCTGTCTGCTGCCACGTAGGGCACTTCACAGCTTCCAGGGAGTAGGACCTGGCCATCTGTGGGGCCATCGTTCGGCCTGCCACAGAGGGCTTTGGAGAGAGTGTCGTGACTCCACCCGGAGACACCGTGCTCGCAAGTGGGTTGCTTTTGGAAACACACGTTGAGTAGCATGAGCCACCTGGAGCCCCAGGGCAGTGCGCGTGAAGGCCGGTGCGCCGTAGGCACCTTCTGCAGGGGCGTTTGCTTCTCGACTGTGCCGAGCGGTGCGTTAGCGGTCGTACCCGTCCAGTTGGTGCCTTCTCTGGCGATATTTGGACCGGATTGTCGGAATCTTTACAGCCTGATGGCTTCGCCAGTGAATGTTGATTGACGCTGCCTTTGTCATAAAGGTAGAAACATTAAAGGGTACATTTCTCTCTATTTTTTAAATTAAATGATATCAATTTGAGAATGGGAAAGGCATTTGATTCTTTATGTGGTAATTATTCATTTATTTCCTTCCTTTTTTCTTCCCTTTTTAGGTAATGAAAAGTGGTAGCAAATTTGCACTGGCCACATTGTGATGACTCTTTCTGTCTGTCCTAGGTTGAGGAGATTAGAAACAGTATCAGTAAAATAGCTCAATATGTTGAAGAAGTAAAGAAAAACCACAGCATCATTCTTTCTGCACCAAACCCAGAAGGAAGTAAGTCAGTGGCTTTTAAAAAAGTTTTCCTGTCTGTGTGCCTTTCTCTCGCTGTCTGCTGCACAGGTCTCGACCCTGTGGTCCCTGGTGAGCCGCGTCCAGGTGGGGTTTGGAGCTCCCGGCACGGTCTGGTGTGCGGCCGGGTGGGGACCATGGTGTACGGTATCCAAAAGAATACGTAAAAGTCACCGTCGGTTACAGACCTGAGGTCTGGGTGCGTCCACAGCTAAGCAAGAAGGACAGGATTTTCTATGCAGAGGGCAGTTAGTAAGAGATTGATTTGGAAATCACTACTTGTTGGGGCAGGTTTGAAGATGAGGATGGGCTGACAGGTGTTTTAGAAGTTTTGAGGGCTTTTGTGTGCGCCGTGCTGTTCTCGCTGTCTGCTGAGGGCAGCGTGTAAGCAACTCGGCGTGGGGCTCGGCAGTTGTGAGGAGGGTTTCGTTGGTCTGGAAAGAAAATACTGAAACTTTAGACGGGACGTGGATCTGAACAAGCCAGGAAATCCACACGCCACTTTTGGGGAGAATTGACATCTTCCCAATATTGAGTCTTTTAATCCATGGAAATGGCCTGTCCTACCGTTTAGGTCTTCAGTATCTCTCAGCATTGTTTTGTTGGGTTCAATCTGAGGGTCTCACACATGTTTTGTTACGTTATTCCTAGGTAGTTGGTGTTTTGATATTAATGTAATTCCTATCTGCTTTAAATTTCATTTTCTATTTGCTTGTTGCTGGTACCTAGAAAACAGTGATTTTTGTATGTTGACCTTGTATCCCATTACCTTGCCAAGTTAGTTATTAATTCTAATATTCTCGGTAGGTTCTGTTGGATTGTGCTGCACGCAGTCATGTCACCTGTGAAGGATGACAGTTTTTCCATTCAGCTCTTAAGCTTTTTGTCTTTAATTATTTCACGGACCTCCAGTACAACACTGGAGTGGTGAGGGGAGCAGCCTCATTCTCACTCTCGGAGGGACGTCGAAAGCAGATACGTTTTTTGTTCAAGAATTATTTAGCGTAGCCATACATTGACAAAACAAGAACTTAGTATTGTATTTTAACATTCTGCTTGTCTTATAAAATAATATTTTGAGCCTCTGTCACTGTCCATCTATGATTTAGAAGAGTGTTTCCCAAAATGTGTTCCTGTGGCCAAAGTCTCGTTAGTCTGTGAAACAAAGGTCTGTGGCCAGACACGTCTGTGACTCCTTCATGCCACCCCTGGACAGGTGCAGCCTCCTTAGCACAGGGCTCTGAGGAACCCTGCTTTAGGGAAACCTGTTTAACTTCATTTCGTGTTTCGCAAATCTGTTTGCCCACAGAACTGTTTATGTAACATCTCTTAACGTCTTGCTTAATTCTTAGGGAAATTGAATTTGAATAAACATCAGTGTATTCTTTTTCTCTTGAGGAATTCACCTCCAAAACATTTTTGCTCCCAAGTAATAGCAGATACAGCTATTGTTTGAGTGGATTTAGAGCTGTTAATGTTTCATAATAGTTCCTTTTGGGCTTTAAAGAAAACCGTTGCTTTTTGTCTTTCGTTGTTTTACAACAGTGTGAAACAAGATGTAGGCAGCAGTGTGCCGCTGCTTGCTTAGCTGGTGTTTAAACCACAAAATATAGTTACTGCTCTCTCCAGTAACGGGCCCGTGGCAATGCAGCGGGTGACTGTCCCCTCCCTGCCTTGTTCCCAGAGAAGGGGTGACCCAGGTCCTGTGGGGAAGGGGAGGAAGGGGGAGTTGGAGCCCTGCCTCCCCTGTGTTCTCCCGCTGCCCCGGATGGGCCCGAAGTGGGGGTCCCGGTGACCAGGGAGACTCCTGGGGCTGCTGCCCTCCGGAGGCCTCGGACCAGAGCAGAGCCGGGGCACGGTGCCCGCCAGGTGGTGCCAGAGTGCAGCCTGGCCCTGGTGGGTCCCAGAGCCCGGGCTGGTGGCCCTCGTCATGCCGTTGACCTGCAGTGGAGCCCAGGCTGTGCCGGAAGCTCCAGGGTGGGCAGAGTGGTGGCTGCTGCGTGACAGCAGTGAGAACACCGGGCACATGGAGACTTTTTTTTCTTCAGAATATGGTTAAATCTCCGCTTTCCTTTTTCAGGTCTGAGTGTTAGCCGTGCATTTAGTCAGCTGTTCCATCGGTTGCTTGGTCTAGACCAGCACATCTCAAACTTAGGTGTCGTCTGGAGGGCTTGCTAGCTCAGAGTGCTGGGACGCCCCCAGCAAAGTTTCTGATTGAGCAGGTGCAGGGCAGGGCCCAAGAATGTGCATTTCTGCTGAGCTCTGGCCCGAGAGAGGAGCTGTCGGCCTGGGCACCACTCTTGGGGAACCACTGGTATAAGCAATAGTTTTTCTTCCGGGAATTGGGCAGGAGCGGGGGGATGACTTGAATAGTTACTAAGAACATTGTTTCATGTAAATTTATTGGGCAATGTTTATGTTGGATGTTATAGCTCAGATGGCTTATTTTAAATTTTTAAAGAAATAAAAGAAGAGCTTGAAGATCTGAACAAAGAGATCAAGAAAACGGCTACTAAAATTCGAGCCAAGTTAAAGGGTAAGTTTACAGTTTTGCGTTTAACTATCTACAGTGGAAGTATGGGTAATTGTTGTTTTCTTCCGTCCAGGGTTTTTATTCTTCCACATTTTCAAAAATTAAAATTGTGACCACTTTAAAATAAATTATTTGTATGTATTTCAAAGTTCTGATTCATATTCAGGAAGATTATGTATTTGCCTACAAATTGTTATACTGTTATTTTTTATGACATTTTGGGCTAAATTTCAGGTGTTTGGGCAGGTGAAATAGCCTTTACAATGAATTGCCAAGTTCTTTTTTTTGAGAGTCTCGCTCTGTTTCCCAGGCCGGAGTGCGGTGGTGTCATTGTAGCTCGCTGCAGCCTCCAACTCGGGCTGGAGCGATCCTCCTGCCTCAGCCTCCCAGAGTGCTAGCGCCCGGCCTCATTCCTGCTGTGGGGCATTTGCTGTTCTGTTCATCTGCCGTGCTCTTCCCTTAGAATTTTGCATGCCTGTGCCCCCCCAGTGATCTTAACAATTATTATTATTTTTTTTTAGCAGTTTTCTTGAATGGGATCCCAAAATAAGGAGCAAACCCTTGATTGGTTGATACGTCTCATAAGACTCTTTAAAATCAGTTCTCCCTTCATCTTTTTTCTTTCTAGCACTTTTTTCTTTTGGTTAGAGAAACCAGGTCATTTCTCCTACAGAACTTGCCAAGCTTCAGGTTGGCTAATTCCACCCTGTAGTGTTTCTAGTAGGTTCCACTGTCCTCTGTATTTGTGGTAGGTTGGTTAGTTAAGGTCTCTAGACTTGCTCTGATTCAGGTGGTTTTTGTGGGGTTTTTAATGCAGAGATATAGCATCGGATTACAGGTGTTATGTCTTAATGGTTATATTAAGATGTTAATGGTTACATTAAGATACAACAGCAAGTGGGTGCGGTGGCACACACCTGTAGTCCCAGCTACTCGAGAGAGTTGGAGACCAGCCTGGGCAACATATCAAGACCTCGTCTGTTAAAAAAAAGATATAACAACATTTTATTTTGTGATATTATCAAAAATTAATGATTATTTCCAGGATCCATAAATTCATTAGAATTTGCAAACAGTGCTATTTTGATTTTATTATTCCTTCTTTGTTTAGTAGCCAGAATGGTTCTCTAAAAAGAAACCGTCCCTCTCCAATGCCTTGGTCATCTGAGGTGTAGATTGCATAGGAAAGAGGGTCACGGTGGATTCTTTCTCCCTGGTACGACCTTCACGGGTTGGTTCCCTGGCATCCTCCCGAGACGGCCGTTGTGAGCACACGGATTTACCTGCATCTGGTGTGTCGTTGCTGCGGTTACTGTCGATGCTCCGATGGTCCCTCGTGGGCCAGCAGGGGTTGATTCCTGAGTCTTCTCCATGACCCTCGTGGTCTTTGTAGAAACAGCCTTCCTGCTGTTTGTCGTGACAAGATGATCCACGCGCATTTTGCACACTTCCTGCCCCAGACAGGAAGTCTGGGATCAGCCCTTTCTCCGAGGAGTCCCACTCCTGCGGTGCGGAATGGTGTTTAGAAACAGAGCAGCGTGCCCTGGGTGTGTGCTGCAGTGCGGGGCAGTGATGTGGTCATTTTTCTCTGGGCCTCTTCAGTGGACAGAATTAGGACTTTTTTTTTTTTTAAGGTAAAATGAATCATGATTTCTCACCTATACTTCAAATTAAACAAAGAACTAAGGCTGGGTGTGGCAGTGCACTTGTAGTCCAGCTACTCAGGAGGCTGAGGCAGGAGGATCGCTTGAGCCCAGGAGTCGGAGGTTGCCGTGAGCTGCAATGGTGCCACGGCAGCCTAGCCTGGGTGACAGCGAGACTCTATCTCAAAAAAAAAAAAAAAAAACAAAACTTTCCTTTTTAAATCCAAAACGTAACTCTTCCCTGTTTGTTTCTAGCCATTGAACAAAGTTTTGATCAGGACGAGAGTGGGAACCGGACCTCAGTAGATCTTCGGATACGGAGAACCCAGGTTTGAGATCAGCCTCATTTAGAGTGAAGTAACGTTGAAGAATAAGTCTTTCTACTTTCTTCTTTCAAACTGAAAATCCTTTTATCTTTACTGTCATGTTTATCCTCATGACCTTCCTGCCTAAAAAGGGTACAGGATTTATAGAGTACATCTCCTTGTTTTGAAGAAAAACCTATTCAGCCCATCAGTGGGGTTCTGTTCTGAAGAGCAGAGGATTGTCCAAATGATGGTAGCGTTTGTGGGGTCCTCACCTTTTAGGGGCTTATGGAGCAGCAAAGAGGGGTACAGAGCCGTGAGCCCTGCTCTGGGCTCAGCCTGCTGGGCCCCAGCCCAGATTCAGTCTTTATCAGTAGAGCCTGTGAGTTTGGGCGAACCGACCTCCCTAGACCATGGTTTTCTGTTCTTTAGATGGGGGATGCCAGTGACATAGGGTTTCTGTGAACATTGAATCAGGTGACGTGTGTAACATTCTCAGCACAGGTTCCGATCCGTGGTACGTTGCTGTTGTATTGTCTGTTTGAGGGTAAAATACCTAGTTTGCGTTTCCAGATGTAACGTTTTACGTGTCACTTTCAGTGGGGAAGTGACCGTTCTATGTCAGTGTAACGTTTCCCTGTGTTGCCAGCACTCGGTGCTGTCTCGGAAGTTTGTGGAAGCCATGACGGGGTACAACGAAGCACAGACGCTGTTCCGGGAGCGCAGCAAGGGGCGCATCCAGCGTCAGCTGGAGATAAGTGAGTAACCAACGTTCTGTTTTACAAACAGTTCTCTTCCGTAAGGTCTCACTTCAAAGTACTTTAAGTTCAAAAAAAAAATTCTATCTCTATTTTTACCAATATTGTAAAACTTGGAGATCTCTTATAGCTTCCTGTTCTTTGAATCAACCAAACCTATTATTTATTTACATCCTTCAGAAAATTCTAAGTGAGTGGACTTTACTTTCTAATTACCATTGCTTTTAGAGTTTTAGTCCGATTTGGGAAGTTTCCATTCACTTTTTCTTCGAGTATTTCTGTGTCCTCCGCCCCCTCCATCCCCTCCCGTCCTGGCTGGGAGACGGGCTCCGTGGGTCTCTCTGGTTTCTGCTTGTCCTGTGAGCAGAGGCCGCTGCCCCGCCGCTCCGGGCTCTCCCCGAGGGCGTCTGCCATTGTCACCTGGAAGGCGGAGGCAGCGTCTGCCTCTGGGGCAGCCAGGTCTGTGCCTGCCTGTCATGAAAGACGAGGGTTTCCTGAGCTCGAGGCCTTCGGCTGTGACACATCCCACCTCAGAGTGACCCCCACCCAGGCTGCTCCGCTGTGCTGTGCCCCGTTGTCTCTGGCCCCAGCTTTTAGGTCCGCCCACTTCGGGAAACCCTGGCAGGTACCACGTGAGCCTGCAGGTGAGGTGAAGCCTCAGCCCTTCACGGATCCTGACACTCTCTCGTCTCCCTCGGAGACGGCCGTTGCACATCCCTAAGCCCCGGACATCGTCCCGTAGCTCAGCGGTGATCTTTTCATTTTTTACGTTCTTTTTTCCTGTGTGTTTCATTTTGGTTAGTTTCCATTGCTGTCGTCAGCGTCTTCAAGTTTATAGATCTTTCTTCCTCCTCGTCTCGTCTGCCTTCAGTCCCCTCCAGTGTATGTTTCATCCCAGACATTGTAGTTTTCATCTCCGGAAGTTCTGCCTGGGTTCTTTGTATCTTGCATGTATCTGCCTACCTGAACCTCTGGAATTCAGTGACAGTAACTGGGAATGTCCTTGTCCACTAAGTCTGGGTTCTCTGTCAGTTCTGTGTCAGTTCTGGTTGGTTTTCTCAACATGATGAGTTGTGTTTTGCTCCTTTGCCTGTCTGGGAAATTATGATTATATGCCAGACATTACGAATTTGACCTTGTTGGGTGCTGAGTATTTTTGAATATTTTTGTAAATATTCTTGGGCTTTGTTTTGGAATGTAGTTAAATCACTTGAACACAGTTTATTCCTTTTGGATCTTGCTTTTAAAGGGACCAGATGGCTTTATGTGAGCGCCTGTTATTTCTCACTCCTGAGGCGAGACCCTGCTGAGCGCTTGGTCCGCTGGCCCGTGAGCCATGCGGTTCTCTGGTCTGGCTGGGTGTGTCCCTCTGACCCTGTCTGGCCGTGTCCTCACAGTGCACCGGTCAGCACCCTGGGGAGTGCGAGAGTCTCCAGCGCTGTCCGTGTCTCTTTTCCCTGGGACTCAATCTCGCAAACCTTAGCTGCCCTGGTCTCCCCCCAGCTCTGTCTCTTCAACACAGGGTGTGCGCCGGGCTCCACCTGAGGCCCTACCTGTCCCGTAGCTGGGACACTCCCAGTCCCACTGTGATGTACATGGCCAGTCATCGCCTCACCTTGGCTGCGTTCCATCTCTGGGAGCCACTGTTTGTTGCCTGACATTCAGTGCCTTGAAAACCATTTTGTAGATTTTTGTCTGTCGTTTGTTGTTATTTCAAGTGGGAGGGTAAATATGGTCTCTGTTACTCTATCTTGGCAGAAGTGATGGTTCAGTCGTCATGCTGACCAGATCGCTTTTCTACTGAGACTTTGTTTTTTTTTTTT
>CM052452.1:1077401-1102383 GCA_028533085.1 Varecia variegata
GAGTAGCTGGGACTACAGGCATGCGCCACCATGCCCGGCTAATTTTTTCTATATATATTTTTAGTTGGCCAGATAATTTCTTTGTATTTTTAGTAGAGACGGGGTCTCGCTCTTGCTCAGGCTGGTCTCGAACTCCTGAGCTCAAACAATCCGCCCGCCTCGGCCTCCCAAGTGCTAGGATTACAGGCGTGAGCCACCGCGCCCGGCCCCGGCTAATTTTTTATATATGTATTTTTAACTGTTCATATAATTTCTTTCTATTTTTAGTTGAGATGGGGTCTCGATCCTGCTCAGGGTGGCCTCAAACTCCTGACCTCGAGCGATCCTCCCGCCTCGGCCTCCCAGAGTGCTAGGATCCAAATCATTATTAATCAATTTCCTTTGTATACTTGTTTCTCACTATTAATAAAGTAAGATTTTATTATTTATGACATTTATAAAGTTCTCCTGAGTGTTTTCAGTTTTCCTGTTTCTTGGTCTCAGGGTCATTTCTCTCATCTTTAACACCTGCCTTGCGCAGATGTTTGAAAGAGCGGAGCACCCTCGTTGTAAAAGGCGAACAGCTCATTCGAGTTTAGCTGCCAACTCAGGGCGGAAAGGGCCTGTCGCCAAGCTGTGCCGCGTTGTGAGTGGCTAATCGTTGCTCTTGCAGCCGGGAGGACCACCACGGATGCGGAGCTGGAGGAGATGCTGGAGAGCGGGAGGCCGTCCGTCTTCACGTGCGACGTGAGTGGGCCTGTGGCGTCGCGCCCCGCGCCCGGGTGACGCGTATCCTCACTGCACGCCAGGCATGAGTTCAGTGACACTCTCTTTTGTTGTTGTTTTTCCAAGATTATATCAGATTCACAAATTACTAGACAAGCTCTCAATGAGATCGAGTCTCGTCACAAGGACATCATGAAGCTGGAGACCAGCATCCGCGAGCTGCACGACATGTTCATGGACATGGCCATGTTCGTGGAGACCCAGGTGACTGCAGGTGTCCCTGCCGCTCTGGGGATCTCGTGTTTGATCTCACTGTATCTAGGAAAGCCGTCATTTTAGAGCCAACCTCAAAATTCAGAAGTTGATTACGGTGTATATGTAACACTGAATTGCTGGAAACAGCTTAATCCTTCAAAAGTAAGGGACTGGTCTGGTTAATTAAAAATTTTTTTTATATTTTTATTTTATTTTTTAGGGAGAGGGTCTTGCTCTGTCACTCAGGCTGGAGGGCCGTGGCACAATCACAGCTCACTGTAGCCTTGACCTCCTGGGCTCTAGTGATCCTCCCGTCTCAGCCTCCCAAGTAGCTAGGACTCAGGCATGATCCATCACACCCAGATAATTAAAAAAAAATTTTTTTGTGGAGACAGGGTCATGCTATGTTGCCCAGGCTGGTCTCAAATTCCTGGCCTCAAGCATCAAGCAATCCTCCCCCCTCAGCCTCCCAAATCGCTGGGAATATAGGTGTGTGCCACTGTGCCCGGCCCTGGGTAATTATGGCGTGTTCATAGGTCAGCTTTTTGGGCAAATATAAGGCAATATAAACCTTTTTTTATGTGGAGAATTTTTAATGAAACATACAAATGTTTGTGCTAGAATTAAGATAAAAGGGAGATACAAAACATCTCATGTATATCTCCATGTATATGTATAAATATATATAAACACACACATACGTACATGCACACACATATGGCATGAACTAGGCTGCATAGAACAGTATTCGCAGAATGAAAGAAATGTATCGAGCAGCGTAACAACAGTGAGGCTGTGGGAATTTTAGTTTTCTTCTCTAAATGTATGTCTTTTCAAGTTTTCTACGAGAGCATTTAGTGCAGTAATAATTGGGAGAAGTATGTAAAGGAATAAGCCCCAAAGAGATTCATCCGTGACACGAGAAGCTTCCAGGTGGCGTGTTGCTCCCGGTCTGCGCAGGTGCGGGGGGTGGGGGGTGGGAGGGCCTTTCTGAGAGAGCTGGTGTGGGAGTGCAGTTTAAAGAAACGCGTACAGGTCAGTGTCGAACCCGAGGTGGTGTGCGGATGTGCTCACCCAGCTCTGGGGATCCCGAATGAGTCTCCCGTGGTGTCCAAGTGCCTTGTGGGGCAAGGGCTCCGTCATTTGTGGGTTCGGTGTCTGGGTGGGATTGAGGTAGCCAGCAGGTGAAGTGCAAAAGTTCCCGTTGAGCCACCCCAGTGACCATTTCCCCAGCCCTCCCGAGAGTTCAGGACGTGCTGGGGCTGGAGTCGTCCTCTAGGCAGGTTCCAGTCTGATGCGCTGACTCTCTGAGATGGCCCTGGCTGTGCGAGGTGGGCAGGACGTCCCCCCACCTATTGCGAGGGACCGTGTCACAGAAGCGTGTGTGGACAGCTCAGGTATGGGTGCCTGCTAGCAGAAACCGACACTGCACGGGAGTGGGACAGTCTCACTCCTTTCTGATTGGAGTGGACCCGTGGCCATTCAGGATGCAGGAGGTGGCGAGCTGGGATTACCCGCTGCTGCTTACTTTCAGGAAGTATTCCAGAGGAAACCAACCAGGTCATAAGAATAGGGGCTTCTTTTGTAATTACTAAAGATTTTATAGTACCACAGACTTTATAGTTGCTCTCTACCAGATGCATTGCGTTACGCTCCCTCAGAAAAACTGCTCTGTTGCGTTGTTTCCTTTGAGAAGTCGATTAGCGTTGCGTTATATTGACTCGTATAATTCCGCATTTGTGTGTAGTCGCAGCTTACTAGTAAGGTTAAATTGTGAACGCGTGAGTTAACTGTCCGTCCTTCTCCACTGCTCTGCTGCGCTCCGCTGCAGGTTCTGTCTGCCGGGGGCCGAGGACCAGGTACTGTGCTCCCTCCCAGCGCTCAGCGCAGTCACTTCGCTTACGTTTCTGCTCCTTGTCAGCTTCGTGTCGGACACATGCTATCCTTAGTTTACTGATACCTTAAAGAATCACAGTTCTCCACCTGTCAGAAGAGATGTCATTCTTTGTATTCTGTCTGTCTGTGCGTATCAGTAAACGTCAGCTTCACCTGGAGCTCGCTGCCTCCTTCAACACGCTCCCCTGTAAGACGAGCTCACAGTGCAGCACGTCTCAAAACCGGCTCCGTATGCCTTTAATTACCAACATCTTCGCCCATTCCTTTTAGTTCTTTTAAAATATAAATTAAGTGTCGATTGCTTTGATACCTGGTGCATTTATGAATGGTCTCACTTTTTACCTTTCTGTAAATGTGAAAAGAATTCAGTGTCCATTCCATGCACATTGTGTTTACATAGACACTTGTTATATGGCTGTCTTAAGATGAAGTCATTTAAAATATTTTCTAAGTTTGAAACTTTTTGTTTTAAGGGTGAAATGATCAACAACATAGAAAAAAACGTTATGAATGCCGCAGACTATGTAGAACATGCTAAAGAGGAAACTAAAAAAGCTGTTAAATATCGCAGCAAAGCGAGAAGGGTGAGTTTGGCTTTAAAGAATTAAAGTGTGTTTTTCTTTTCATTTGGTTTCAAGTTGTAATACATTAATGTAAGCCTGCCTAAAAGGTATTTCAAGAAATAAGAATTCCTTAAATAAATGTTTTGTTTTAAACTGAAATAATTCTTTTTGCTAAAAATTCTAAAAATGTATTAGATAAATTATGTTGAGTATAAACCGTTCTGTGTTCTAAGTAATTAAAGCCCTTCACAACCAGAGTCAGTGCTGTTTCCCTTTGCTGGGTGGGAGGAGTTTGAATTTTAGAGTTCTGTTTCTTGGGTCGTTATTTGGAGGTAGTTACAAAACTGATGGGATTGTAAATTCTCCTAAAAATTGTTGGTTACACACTTTATGCAATGAACACTTATTCTTACTTAGGTTATTTGCTAATTCTTTGGTTTGGAGGAAAGAAGAGAATTATTTGAGACTGGATCTAAAATCTTGCGCAGCACCCGCTTAAAGAAATCCACAAAAGAATGGAGTCTCGCTTAAGGCCCACATACTTTGCATTCAGAAGGGTTAAGGGAATCTTGTGTGATTTTTTGTTTATGCTACTGGGGCCGAAATGTAAAACTTACGTTCCTAACTTAGCATTTTCTCCTACTGCCTCTGAGACTGAGAGACGGACTTTCCACACCGTCACCTCCTTTTGGTGACGTGCAGGGTGCCAAGGGTGCCGTGAGCTTTGTCAACGAGCTTCCGCCTCTATCTGGTTCTTAAGTGTTGGGTGTGAATGAAGGTTCTTCGAAGAAAACTATGAAGCCACAATTTAAGTTCTAAGGGGCCAGGAAACTCTCCATGAATCTTGCTGTGTCCCCCCGGACAGTCCCTGGTTCTCCCTGCGGTGTGGAGAAGGACTGACACGCGGCCCCAGCCGCTGCGCGGTGCTTGTCATCGCTCCTTGCTGGAGGGGACCGTGCCTTCCTCGGAGGGTGGGGCTCAGTGCAGGTCAGAGGGTGTCTCCACGTGAGGTCAGCAGGAGAGACGTTCACGGTGTGAGGAAGAAGCAGTCAGACTGTGCAGACAGCTGGACACGGCACTCGCGCCCAGCACGTGCGTCCGGGCTGCGACATCAGCCCACAGAGCACATGACCCCGCCTTGGGCATATCTAAATGTGATCACTGAAATAGAAGACATTGTTTCTCACGTTAGTTTGTGGGGTTGCTTCTTAAAATATTGACCCTTAATGTAAATTTAGGAGATAGGTACATAAAGTGCTTAGCTTAGTTCCAGGCACAGAGTTGACTTTCACTAAAAAAGGCAGTTCCCTTCCTGTTCTCCATGCCCTAAGCTGTCAGTCCAGTGAGAACTTCGTGAAAGTTCACTGGGTTTATAAAGAAGGGAGGTGGTGGGTATGAAACATTTTCATTCTTACCCGCTGGTGAGTCAGCTGGCGTCGTAGGGCGCCTGGGGTCTGCACGTCACCAGAGTGTCAACTGGCCCAGGATGTCACGTCCGCCTCGAAGGCTGTCACTGCCTTGATTAAGTGCCCGAGAACTGAAGCCATCCGGCTGGTCCCAGTGTGGCCCTGCTGCTGCCTGCTCTCCTGCCACACCCGCCTCGGGGTTGGTCTCCCCACCCCGGCGTCCTGCGCTCACTCCCAGGGCAGCTGCGTGCGGCCTCGGGCCAGCAGCACCAGTGGGAAGGGTGTTTTCCACCGGCCTGTCAGGAGCAGCCCAGGACGGACCGCCGGCAACACGCAGGCAAGCACAGGGTGGCACCGCGCGGCACGAGGGCGGGGAGTGCAGGCTGCCCGGCTGGCCGCGCACGTCCGCGCGTGTGAACAGGTGGCCGTGCATCTCCATCCCTTGGAAGGTACCAAAACAGTGCGATCACGCTGCTCCCCACTGATGAGACCTAACGTGCTGAGAGTGAGGGAGCCGTTTATCTCCAAGGACTCTGACTTTACTAAGTTAAAAGTCATTCTGAGAACTAAAAACTGCCAAACAGGATTAGGCAGCTGTCCTGTAACTTAGAGTTCTTATGGACTGTTTTATTTTAAATGAAGGCTGTCTTTTAACGCGGCAATATGAAATTAACCGTGACATAATCAGCTTGCTTTTCTTTGACAGAAAAAGTGGATAATTGTTGCTGTGTCAGTGGTTCTGGTTGTCGTGATTGCTCTAATTATTGGTTTGTCGGTTGGCAAGTGATGGTGTGGAGACGTCAGTGTGCGTGCCTGCCTGCCGGGGCGGCAGTAAGTAACCAATTAACTCATTCACTTACTAATTCTCGCAATTAACCAATAACAGTGCTTGCCCAATTCCAATAGACTTAAAAATAACAAAGTGTTACTTGTATCACCCTGAAGTATCACTCCAGGGTGGCCGTGTGGCCAGCAGCAGCTCTGTGGTCGCTGTAGTCTTTGCCTTCAGTCTGGGGAGAACATTTCACTCCTTACCCGTCACTAAATGCCACACCTGCATCAGCGAAGATTAATTCTCAGCTGAAAAACTAACATACAATGTTTTAATTTATGTCTCAGTTTTAAATTTTAGAATAATTGCAACTGAAAGTTGCTAATGCCTTGTAAAATATACTAACTCATTTTACTGTGGAATTGAGAGAATGGATCTAAAGCTAAGAAAAACATTGACTAAAATTAAAATCCTTTGTCGAACTTTTCTTGTTTTTTTTTGTTTTTTTTTAAATTTTTGAAACAGAGTCTTGCTCTGTTGCTCAGGCTCAGTCGATCCTCCCACTTCGGCCTCCCAGAGTTCTGGGATCACAGGTGTGAGCCACCTTGAACTTTTCTGTTTGACAGCATCTATTTTGTTTAAAAATATTTGCTTCTTAAAACAAAAACTATTTATTTTGTTAGCATGCCTGTTAATTCTTAATTAAGGGGTTCCAAATAAAAGATACTCAGTTTATTTCAAGGATCATTTTTTTTTGTTCACTATATAACAACTTTCCCCAAACTTCAGTTGATTTTGTGTTTTCCTTCTGGTTTTCCTATACGCTGGGAGTCTTCCTTCTTGCATGAACCCATAAGCTAGAATGCTGCCTGGCAGATTCAGTTTGGACTTACCCGTTATTTCTTTGTAAACGTCTGTTGGCATAATTGCTGTGACGAGAACACTGTGATGCGCCCGGGGCGTCTAGGTTGGGACAGTTTGTCCTTGTGTGTGGACGTGGCCTCAGACTTCATGAGGCAGGAAGGGAGACTTGCAGGGGTGAGTGTCATGACCACTTTCCAGCCTGTGAGATTTATTTCTGTCACGCTTGCCAGCTGCCAGGCGAGAAGCAGCTGTGACGTCTATGCACACCGCACAGTGACACTGAGGTGACATCAGTGGTGAGCTCTGGTGTGTTGTGTTTGTTGACATTCCTGTCTTGAGAAGGCAGAAAGGCCCCTGAGCACCCTGTTTTTATTAGGCAGTGTGTTTATGTTCCTTTCCTAAGTCTTTCCTCTTAGCTCTGCTGAAAAAAATGGTGTATGTGATTTTTTCACTAATATAATGGTGTTTTTCAATATTTTCATAATTCTTTCTAAAATAGGTATTTTCTTAGTTTTTCCTAGTGGCCATATGATTAGTTTAATATGGTTACAGTAAAGATAAAAGTACAGTTTTTAGCATGGGCCCAGTGAGGTGTTGGCGTTGACTGAAACAAGGCTCCCGTCCGTGACCCCTGGGGAGCAGGGGCTGGGCCGGCCGTTCGACCCCCGCACCTGCAAACAAGAATGAGCGCGCAGCGTGCTGATTCCAGTTTGGAGCTGTCCAGGTGCCGCAGACATGATCTTAGATACAAGTGTGGCATGCAGTCGGTAACTGTAATTTAAAATGATGAATCTTTGCTTTCTCGAAGAGAACGGCATGATGTGCCCCTCGTTTCTGTGTCTTCCTTCCCTGCCCCCTCACACAAGCTTCCTGGAGACCAGGTTTCTTAAGCCAAAGGTGGTCTAACTTTCAGTTGTATGAGGATGCTTGTTAGTTAAAAAAAACAAAACAAAACAAACTTAATACTATATTGTGCCCTGCTTCTAGGCTGTGAATGCAACGAAACACTGAGCTAACGTCTTGTTGGTTTCTTATACATGTTCGTCTTGCTTACTTGTAAAGAAATGGGTAGGTAGGATTTTTTCAGCCAATGAGAAATAGTTTCATTTAAAGTTTTAAAAAGATATACAATGCATCCAGTTTAGAGCAGGTCTGGAATTTTACTATGATCAAAAGAAAGTGTCTATTATAAGCCCACAGGGTGCCTTTTCCTTCTAGGAGCAAATAGTTGTTTTAATGACACATATTTTAATTTATTAATTTAATTTAATATACTCATGTCTAGAACTTAACCTCTGCCTTTGGAGTTTTCTATTCCCCTCCCTTTTCTGTGACCTCGAGAGGTTCTTTCTTGATAATGGACTTATGTTTTAAAGTATCCCGAATTCCAGAGGGATTTTGTTAGCGGATGGCATTGTTGATGTCTTTGATACATTGAAAATTAATGTTTTTCTTTATCTTGCAGAAAATGATGTTCATTATTATTTGTGTAGTTATATTGCTTGTGATCCTTGGAATTATCCTAGCAACAACATTGTCATAGCAACCTCATGCTGAGAGCTGTTTATCCTTGGAGATTCAGACCACATCTGCACCAAAGTCAACATCCTGTCGTTTAAGGAAAGCATCTTAGACATTGTGGCAGGGCATTGGGTGTGACTTTTTAATTGGTGAATTCGAGGAGAAAGCACAACAGAATGTCTTGTCCAGTGAAACACTGAGCAGAATGGACGTGAGGAGTGAACTCAAATGTCCTCGGGCTCTAAATAACACACTACAAAACTTTAACAATGTGAAACTTGTTTCCATGGCCTTGAAATAAGAAATTATTGAAAATTTCAATTTTTAAAAATATTTCAGTGTTAAAAATGTATGTGAAGTTTAATTAGGAATATTTTTATGTTGTGAAGCTATTAGATTTCAAGTCTAAGACTTTCCTTCCTACCCTTCTTCCAGCTAATATATGCTAATTAAGAGACTTTTTGTACTATGTTTAATTTGTGTTTACTTATTGTTTGAAGAAACAATTTTTATCACAGAGCTTGTTTTGTAAGATATCTGTAATTTTAAATGTTTATAAATTGTTTAATATATTAACATCTTAATTTACCCCAGTTTAGACACTAAATATCACCTTTTGAATGAAATAGGAAGCTTCATGGTATCAGAACCGTCTTTGTACAGTTGTTTACAAAGCTTGCCGTTGCCATGGGAAACGTTGGTTGCAAAGCCGCGCAAACGTCCTTTCGAGTGCCTTCTGTAACGCCGGTCGGGAAAGTCGCTGTGCGCCGGACACCCTCAGAAAGGTCTCAACTACGTAGCTCCATTTCCACCTGTCCATTGGCCCAGGGTCGTCAGTAATCAGTGGCTGTGCTGTAAAGACGATGGCCTCTTTGTCACTGAACATGGGGTTTGTGTTTCCCTGTTCATGTTAATAAAGTCTGAAGTTAAGATGGTGATGAAACCGAGATTTAGTACTCTTTAAACTCAAGGAAATTATTCCTAGACATTAAGCAGTTCTTATAAATTTAAACTATTGTACAGACCACTTAAATGTTCTTGTTAAGTACCTAATATTTTGCCGAACTTTAAAAGTTAATTCCCAAAGTTTATGGGGATCTATGATAATTAAACATTTTTATTGCTCATTATTGTTTTTATAGGATTTATTTTTAGCTTATACTACGTGTGAGCTAGAGAATGTACATCTATTAAGACAGTAACTAGTCAGAATTGTAAATGAATATGTGAAGGAAACCCAGATTGTAGTTACCTCTTGCTACACCTGTGTGTGATTGTATAAGCATGTGACTATATTTTAACATTGTTTGGCTTGAAACTAGTGTATCTGTGCTTGATTCAAACAATAAGTCTGGGTAATATTGGACAGTTTAGAAACTGTGTTCCTTATTTAATACAATTATGAATTTCACTCGTTCATAACTTATCCATCCATCTGCTTAGCTTAGACCCAGGTCTGTCTGTAGCATTTCATGTACACAGCTCCTCACTGTGTGCTCAGAATTACTATGGGAACATTCTGGAGATTATATATATATATACATATATATATATAATGTATTTTTTTTTGGTCTTTAAATAGCCTGCCAGGAGTATATGCTCACTGATTTGTGGTTAAGCTGAAGGTATATAACTTGTCTTGAAGGGCATCGAGGTATCCAGAGATCATGCGTGTACTGATACGACCGCTGCACACTGTCCACATAATCATGTCCACGTGCAGTGGCCTCTGCTCCTGAGGACCTGTCTGCATCTATGTCCCGCTTCAAGCTTCGTCTTCTTAGTCCTCGCCGCTCATAACACTTCTCCTTGTGTCTGTTCAAGTTGTTCTTCCTAGATTTGAAGTATTTACTGAATTTGTGTTTTTATAGTTGAAGTTATGGAAATGTTTTTTTTATTATATTCAGATATTTAAGTCAGTTATCCGAATGACACATTTGTATGTCTAAGCTTCATGTACCTACTATTTGAAATCAGATTTTTAAAAATATATTTACAGATTCATTTGTTACTTTTTTATCATTTCTTCAAATGTTTCCTGTTTACATTAAAAAAAATTTCCAGAGAAGCAAAAAAGAAGTATTTGCTTTCTGCCTTGCCATGTCTGGAAAGATTTTTGGGGAGATATTTTATTGCATATCCATTAATAAATTGTTATACTAAGAAAATTACTCTTATGTGTGTGGCTGTTATTATGTATAACATAAGTGATTTTAGATGTTTCTGATAATTTTTTTGATTATTGTTATAAGCTTCATGGCTCAAGTGTCAGTACCATATAATAAGGAACTCACCTAAATTCTTGCTGTTTATAACAAACACTAATTCAACACATTTGGGATGTGGGGGGCGCGGCAGGACGAGGACAGGAGCCAGGCAGCTCCAGCCGCCTGCCGCCACCTCCACTCCACGTGGTGACCAGCTGAACACCTGGATCTTAGCGTGAGCCCTCCTTGCATTTATTGCACCTGATTTAATTTTAGGAACTTCCCTGTGTGGGTTAAATGCGGGCAGCAGATACAGGGGCAGCCTCTGACGTGGGACTTTAGCGTCCAGCGCGGGGAAGGAGGCCAGAGCTTTTGGAGAGATGGATGTATTGGAGAACTGGATTTCGGTGACGGCTGCTCACTAAAATCCATCCAACTGCACCTTTGCAATGGGTCCATTTTTGGGTCTGTCAACTATAATTCCATAAAGCTGCTTTAAAGAAAAGTCACTGTGCCCTGTGCGTGCGGGACTTGGGAGCGTGGACGTGGCGGGAGGCTGGCGGGACCCGGCCCTCCGGCTGCATTCCGGGTCCGCGCTGTTCGCTGCCGCGGCCTGCAGGGCGGTGGGCAGCAGGGGGCGCTGCGGCCCCGCTGTGGAATGTGGCCGCCTCTTCTCCCTGGCAACTGTTTTTCTTAAAGACCCTGGGTCAATAGAATCTGTGTCAATCAAATCCTTTTCGCCTTGACCTGGGCGACCCTTTAAGAGCCGTTAGTCATTGCTTCCGAGGGCCGGGGAGTCCAGCCCTACATGGATAATCCAGGGACAATGGTTACCTGTGGGACACCCCTCCCCAGGGCATCCCTGCTGGGAGCACTTTTGTGACAATTCAAGCCCCGAGAAGGACCCCAGGACAGCGGGGGACTCTCGGGTCAATGCGTGGAATGAAACGCGGGGACTGAGCTTCAACACACGAGGGGCCTCCTGAGAAGGGGACCCCAGGGAGGTTCCCACCAGCTCGGAGGCTCCTAATCCCACGGGGGCTGGGGGACAGGGACGGAATGCAGAGGTGCCAGCCAGACACAATGACTTGGCAGCGTCGCAGCCACTCCGGAATCCCCAAGATTAATACGTAAATAAAAACAAGCCACCTGCGCCGTATAAAAGGACTCACGTCCCCGACGGTGGTCTTGTTGGTAAGACGAGGTCTGCCAGGTGGGGAAAGAGCTGAACCTGGGCTCTGCCGTGGTGTGCATAAAACTTGGCCCGGAGCCTACCAGCGCTTCCGTGACATGGGGGTTTCTCTTTCCCATGTGACCCGGGACGTGGTCTAGAGCCGGGACGGTGCCCACACGGCAGCTCGGAGCTCTGAGCCGGCAGGGCGGCGTCCGTGACGGGGCTGAACTGGGGGTGGGTTGGGAGGAAGTTGAGGTTTGGACAACTACGATCTTGTTAAATTTGAGATGCTGCCCAGACGTGTGGGGCGGGGGCTGTGGATAGCTTTCCTTTGTTAACGGAAAAGAAGCCAAACTCTGTAAAATAATTTGAAAGAGACTTATTCTGAGCCAAATTTGAAGACCATGACCCGGAGCCACGCCCAAGAGGCCTTGAGCAAGTGGACTGGCTGTGGCTGGTATGTTATAGTTTGGTTTTGTACATTTCAGAGAGACAGGGGTTACAGGTAAAGTCATAAATCAACACGTGGGAAGCACACATTGGTTTGGACCAAAAAGGTGGGCCATCTCAAAGCGGGGGGAAGTGGGGGGCTTACAGGTTATAGGTGGGTTTAAAGATTCTTTGACTTGTAATTGGTTAAAGACAGGAAGCTTTGTCTAAAGGCTGGGAATGTTTCAAGATAAGAAGCTGTGAATCAGAGACAAGTCACTGGACACAGATTTGTTGTGTAAATTGAGGACCTGCAGGTGTGTCTTGCATACCCTTAGGCCTGTTAATGGGTGACAAAGGATGTCCCCAGGAAGAGAGGGGGACATGATGTCACCTGTCTGCCCTCCCTCCTCCTGGCAGGCAATTTAGTTTGAGGACATCCCCTTGGCCAAGAGGGGGTCCATTCAGTCCGCTGGTGGGGGAGCCTTGAGATTTTATTTCAGTTCACACCTCGCAGGTGTGCAGGGCAAAAGGGGTTTGAGCTGGAGGCAGAGGGGACAAGTGACACCCATGGCCTGAGCGTGGTCACCGTCTTCACGGAGGATGCCAGTTTATAACAGAAAAGTGCAGAGGGCAAGACCATGTGGGAAAATGTTAAAAAATCAGCCCAGGAAGACAGATTTAGCTAAAAAGACTAAGAAATCCACATGGTCAGAGAGTGAAGAAATAATAAACACTAAAAGCAGCTCCCCCCATCCACAATTTTTATGACAATTTTCAAACATATAAAAAAGGTGGAAGAATCATACAGCAAACACGGATGTGCCGCCACCCGGATTCCATGGTTAGCAAAACGCAGTCAGCTCTGCGGTGAGCACGTCGCTGACTCTGCTTTAACATTTGCCCGTGGTCATGCGGTGACGTGTTACCTCCGGAATCAGAATGCCAATCAGAATGCCGTCCCTCCACGCCCCTGTTTACAAAAGAGACACTCAGCAGCTCAGTCTGCCCTTTTCTCTGATCTCTGAGTGCAGAGGCCTTGGGAGGAGGAAGGTGTCGGTAGGTGGCACCAGAGGGTGGAGAGTGTCGCAGGCTGCACCTGGCTGAAGTCCCTCAATCTGCCGTCCCCAGGCACCTGGAGATCCTGCAGGTTCTGTCCGTGTGGGGCTTGGCTCCCCCGTGGCCGGGGCCTCCTCGGAGCCGGGACCTGCCGGCAGCGTTAGGTGATAAGTCGCTACCCCAGGGGCACCTGCGCACACCTGGGCTCTGGGAGCACAGCTTGGAGGAGTAAAACAGACGCCAGGATGCTAACGTGAGCTGGCAAATTCCAGCTGTGCTGCATTTTAGAATCGACAGCTGCTTTTGATAAAAAAAAATAAATAAAACGAGATGGATTCCTCGACGGAGATGGTGACGGCTTGACGGACAGATGTTGTTAAAGCAGAGTCGGCAACAGGCTCCCCGCAGAGCTGACTGCGTTTGCTACCTGGGTGGGGCACATCCGTGCTCGCTGTGCGATTCTCTCATCTTTCTCATATGTTTGAAAGCTGCCATAGAAATTGTGGATGGGGGGCTGCTTTCAATATTTCCTAAAAGCCACATGTAGAAGTTGTGATCCGTGCTCGCGAAGGACAGCCCAGACCTGCAGGCTGTTAATTCTGTCTGCTTTGGGGAAGGACAGTCACCGTGTGGTCGAGCTGGGGGTTTATGCTGCACGTAGGAGACTCCGGGTCCCCCCGTACACCTTCACAAACGAAACATCTGTGTGTGTCGCCGAGTGTGTTACAGTGTGAATCGACACAGTGACGTGTACAGTCTCCTGTGCCTCACGCTCCCCAGTGCCCGGATCTCCTCGTGGGGCGCCTGTGGTCCAGGTGACCTCTCTCACCTGCTGCACCAGGTGACTTTTCTACTTCCGTGATCAGGATTTACTCCTACATTCCATCCCTTCGTGGCTGTCTCTGTGCACTCTACGTTAAGAACACTAGAAAGTTCCCCCCCATAATCTATCCAGGGAAATTTCCAATTACACCATGGCTTTTGGGATCGTAGCATCTTAATCCAAATAATTATCTTTTAGTGGTGGGATTTTTGATCTTTGAGAAATGCATTGTGAGATGTACTGACACCGAGATTTCATTCTGGTCCTCTGGTTACAACCCCCTTAGCTGTTTCTGCACCAAAGGGTCTGTGGGCTTCTCCCACCCCAGGACCGTGTCCTTCGGCTGCTGCTGTTTTGGGGTCGCATGGTAAGCTCTAGGGCGATGGTAAGTAAGCATGGCGTGGGCCACTTCCTGTGCCCCTTACTGAGGTGGGCTGGAGGGAATCTGTTTCTGGAAGAGTCTTCCTTTGGGGTCTGCTTTGACAAGTGAACCTCACACACAGCTGCTCGGTCGGCATTACCGTTTGCTGTTCCCCAGAGAGTCCTGGGCTCCCAGCTTTCCCAGCCTGATCCCCGTGTGCTACCAGCCAGCTGGGCAAACAGACCCGGCAGAGGAGCAGAGAGGAAAGGGCGTGGATGAGCTGCCCAGTTGTCAGGGAAGGCAGGCGGGAGCGACTCATCCTTC
Source organism: Varecia variegata (assembly GCA_028533085.1). Classification (NCBI taxonomy): domain Eukaryota; kingdom Metazoa; phylum Chordata; class Mammalia; order Primates; family Lemuridae; genus Varecia; species Varecia variegata. The sequence goes on from CM052452.1 coordinate 1,091,761, forward strand.
ACTCACCAGCATAATGGAAAAGTGTTTTAAATGTACTTTATGCTACGGGCACATCTTAGATAAATCTGCAGCATATTGATAATTAAGCAGATGTGGCAAGTGTTTGGGGAAGGAAAGTAGGAACGATCAGCTTTAGGCAGAGTTCTCTCCTAGTGGGAGTTTTGCCTGAATTAGGACTTAAGAACTATTTATATTTTAACTGAAAATTATCTTGTTGTGGTGGAAGGACAGGAAGAAAACCTAAAAACATATAACACAGCCTATTTTACCACCACTGTTATCTGGAGCCTAAGATAAAATGGAAAAAAAATATTGCTCTGTTAAAAATGGGTTTGACAAAAGCAATAGAATACACAGCTAACGATGGCTTAAAAAGTAGGGGTTTATTTTTCTTGCATGAGAAGGAGTTTCAATGTAGGTGGGCACTGGCAAGGAGTCAATGGACCGAGGATGTCAAAGCTGTCATTCTCAGGAGACTCTTGGCCTTTTCCTCATGGTTGCAAGGTGGCTGCACAGTGCCAGCCATCACATCTGTATTCAGGATGGGAAGTAGGAGAATGGGGGATGAGGGATGACATTGATTTCATCTGTTCTCCTTTATAAGGAAAGCAAAAACTTCCCCAGAACTCTCTCCTGCCTATGCCCATCAGACTTCTGCATGTAGCCCCTCGGCCAGAATAGTACATCACAGCTACCTGTAGCTTCGGCAGGATCTAGGTACGTTGCCACGCTGAATTAGTTAGTGTTCTGTTTATATAGGAAAAAGGGGTGAACGGATCAGCAGTGTCTGTCACCTCAGGTGCACCAAATTTTGCCTAACGACATTTTCCTTTTCTGTTCAGGAGAACTACTCGTCCGGTACCTCACCTGGGAAAAGGACAACACCCTCTGCAAGGCCACTTTCCCCCAAATCCAGAGGTCCTGAGTGCCACGGAGAAACCCAGCGTCCCCAGCAGGTGCCCAGGGACGCGGGTGGGCAGGTGCCCCACAGCCAGTCCACGCCAGGTGAGCAGCGAGGGCTGGGGGCCGGCTCAGGGGTCTCAGGGCAAATGCGTCACGTGTTGGCCTGTACGTGAATGAGGCTGGGAGCAGGAACCTCCAGCCACGGCTCAGAGACAGGCGCTCGCTCTGTCCTTGGGGGTGTGACTTGGGGGGTTTCTACTGCATTAAGGAAACTTTCTATTTTGATACAATTAACACTTACAGGAAAGCAGCAAGAATAGTGTGAATAGCGTCTTCTTTACCCCTCACCCAGATTCATCGATTGCTTATATTTTGCCCCATTTAAGACAATCATGTGCTTGGTTTGTCTAATCTGCCTACTTGTCTATCCATTGATCTCTCTCCCTGCCGTCTTCTGTCGCCCGTCTGTTGGTAGAGAGGGGGGAGGGCCGTGGAGAAGGAGAGATCCCCCCAGAACCATCTATTTGAAAGTGAATTGCAGCTACCTGCCCCGTTACCCCTAAATATTTCAGTGTGTTTTTTCCAGAACAAGGACACTCTTCTACCACCCCAATACGATGTTCAGAATCTGAAAATGTAACACGATGAAATACGGCCATCTCATCCTCGGTCCTGCCTCAGTTGCCCCAGTGGGGTCCTCAGTGGCCACTTTGTTTCCTAGTCCCGAGTCCAGCCCGGCTCACTCGCGGCGTGTTCTGCTCGGTGTGTTGGTCTCCCTTACCGGGAAGGGTCCAGCCCCTCCTAGACGGGACCGAGCGGTGCAGCCTGAAGTTCTCTCGGTCCGGCAGTGCCGGGTGTTTCCCGTGGTCAGACGCAGCATTCCGCAGGGTGACCTGGGGGGGACGTGCCCCTCTTGGCACCTCCGACCAGGGGACACGTGGTTTGGGTTTGCTCTGCCTCTGGCGATGGCTTGGAGGCCTGGTTAGGGTGGGACCTGTCAGATATTTCCCACTCTAAGGTTATTACTGTCCGCTTTGTAATTAAGAAGTGATTCGTGGAGAGATGCTGTGTAAGTATCCGGTGTCTCCTCCACATATCTATCAGGGGTGCACGCGCCATCACTTTTTTTTTTTATCAGTAGGGATATCTAAAGTTTAGAAAATTTGGATCTAAAATTTTGAAAATCTTTGACTCCAAACAAACAATCCAACAAAACCTTGGACCAGAGAATAGCAAACTTTCTCTGTGAAGGGTCAGAGAGTAAGCATTTTAGACTCAACCAGGCGTACAGTCTCGGTCAAAACTAGTCAGCTTTGCTGTGATCAGGCAGAAGCTGCCATAGACAACATGGAAACAAATGGGTGTGCAGGGTGCCAATAAAACTTTATTTATAAAAACAAGTGGTGGGCCACATTTGACTCATGGGCTTGTTGACCCGCCCTTAGCCCACTGTGACCTGGTCTGCCCCTAAAATCAGAGTTTTCCCTTAGGGGTGATTTTTCTACGCCACACGGTCTGACCCAGAGCTTTAGGGTCTCAGTTCTTGGCATGCAGATTTTCAGAGGAGGAATCAGATCAGGCATCAGGCTGATGCGTGATCTCAGCTGGGGTTGGGACAGCCAGGTCAAGAGATTTGCCCCCAGAAACAGTAAAGGACACTGGCTGGGGACACGCGTGTGTTTTGTTTTGTTTCGCTTTGGTTTGTACAGTTTGGAATTAATCTGCATTATTTTTGGGGGGGCTTGAGCTGCCCAATGCCCCTCCCCATGTTCACGGGTCCTGCCCGACCCCAAGAGCAGGTTTATTTCCACCCCCTTGTGAGGTCCGGACAATGAGGGAATCGCTTTCTAGAATTCCTGTCTCTCGTAGCCATAGGATGTGAAATCCCAGAAGGAAAATGTGCCAAGTCAGGATGTTTATATTTAGTGCCCCAATTAGCCACATTCCAAGAAAAGACTCTTCCTCACTGTGAGGCCCCAGGGGCTCCCACGGTTTGGAGGATGCGCTATTAACTTGTTTAGTCTGTTTGGCTCTGCAGGTTGGGGACGGAACCCGGATGGGACCGAGAGCCGGTTCTTGGCGGCACGAGGGCCCCCAGCTCTGTGTCCCAGGCTGTCCGGGGACGGGCGCCAGGAGCTGGGCTGCGGAGGGGGGAGCGTCAGCTCTGTCTCCGGACAGGACACTTGGCTGTCGCTTGAGGACAGGGGTCAGTTAATTTTTCCAGGGAGGGAGGTGAGTGGACGATTCCCCCTGTGGGACCAGACCGAGACCATCTGCCCGTGTGACACGAAGAGGCCCAGTGCCCCGTGCAGGAAGGAGCGTCAGGACCCCTCGGAGTTGTCTCTCGGGCAGGGGCCTGGGGTCGGCGGAGACCCCCATCTGCAACCATCCGTCGAATTAGGATTTCCTTTCCCTTCCAAAGAGGATGGAAACGTATTTTTGTTTTTTTTTTTTTTTTTTGAGACAGAGTCTCACTTTGTTGCCCGGGCTAGAGTGAGTGCCGTGGCGTCAGCCTAGCTCACAGCAACCTCAAACTAGGAAACGTATTTTTAAAAGTTGAAATGAGCATTTCATCCTCACGTTCTGTGGGTCTGATTTTGGGCTTTGGGACTAGTCCTGCAAAATTTTATTGGAGTCCATTGAAAAAATCCAACCACAGACCCTCTCATCTCTTCCCAAGAGCCAGGAGCACCCGGGAAATGGAGAGTCCTCCTAGGAAGAAGGATCTGGAGCGTTGGAGGCGGCTTGGTGTTGGGTGGCGTCTGAGTTCCACCAGGAGCCCTCTCTGGGCTCCTGCCTGGGGTGCTCTCGAGAGGAACGGGGTCATCTGGTGGTCTCTGTCCCTGTGTGGGCACCTGGTTTCCCTCTTGTGCTGTATGTACCTATGGTCAGTCTGTGCCAGGCAGGTGTCATCGATCTCAGAGCGTGGGAGTCAGGGCTCACGTGCCCACATGCCCCCAGGGCCAGGCAGGCAGGTGTAAGCAATGAGTGCAGCCAGCCAGGTGGGGCTGGGGAGAGCTGGGGGCCTCAGGGCCTGAGGGCAGAGGGCCCGTGTCACTACACCTGATTTTTCAACAGAAGTCAGAAATCTAGAACTGTATGTGTAACCTCCAGGTTTTTAAATCTTGCCATCCAATTCAACTTAAAAATTGTGTGGACGAAACATATACAGGCTGTATTTGCCAAGTTGACTTGTGAAATCAGTTTGGGGAACTGTAAGATCATCATCACCTGGAGGACACGCTGCTCTCTGGGTTTGCCGAACGACCCAGGTGTTATCAGCCAGGACTGGGGGCAGCTGTCCGTATCAGGCCAAAATAACACAGCAGTGACTGTTCTCACGTAAAAGTAGTCCAGGAGCTGGTTTGGCAGCTCCAGGGTCACCAGGGACGGGGTTTTATCGTTCTGACCCATCACCCTGGGGTGAGAACTCTATTCTCGAGGTCATCTCATAGTCCAAGCTGGTGGCTGCAGCTCCAGCCATTGCATCCACATTCCAGGTGGAGGAGCAGAGAAGGGGAAGTGGTACGACAGCAGCCTCCAGATAAGTCACCCGCCTTTAAACAGCCTTTCCTACAATTCGACATGCTACACACCTCACGGCTGGAGTGTAGACACATGGCCTTGCGGTAGTGCAGGGGCCTAAGGACTTTACTTTTTATTCTGGGCAGCAAAGTGGCCAGCTAAAAGTGGGGTCCTGTTATTATTTTTTCAGAATATTATGGGGGTACACACATTTAGGTTACATCTATTGCATTTGTACCCCCCGAGTCAGAGCTACAAGTGTGTCCATCCCCTGGATAGTGCGCACCGCACCTGTTAGGTGTGAGTATACCCATCCCCCCTCCCCCCCAACCTGCCCGACACCCACTGGGTTCCAGGGGACCATTCTGTCATCCCTGGTGCCACCTGCTCTTTAGACCTTCCTGAGGCCCCCCCCACCGCAGACAGGGCCTCGAGGGTTGTACCCAGAGGATGCTCCTAGCTGAGCGCTGAGCTTATGGCGAACACCCACCCACAAAATGCTACTTGAAAGGACTTAGGTGGCCACACTTGGCCACTGGCTTGGGACCGGCCGTGCGGTGTGCCTGCCGGGCCGCAGAGGTGCTGACGCTCAGTTTCAGGCTATTATTAGCCACGCGGCGGCGGGAGACTCCGGCTAGTGCTGAGCCCGCAGAACGACCCGCGTGCCCGGCGTTTTCTCAGACAGCAGTTCCAAGCGGAAAGGGCCTGGTTGCGCTTTCCCCGCAGTTAGGGCTGGAAAACTTTGCGCAGCGATTATGCAACTTTGCACCTGGCACTGTGACATCTGGCAAACAGCCGTTGCACCCGGGACCAGATGAACAAATGGTGCGTTATCTATAGTGGTCTTTAACAGCGAGATAGAGTCACGGAACAGCAGTCCCCGTGTGCCGTCTGTTCTCCGGCCCGGAGCTAGCGGGGTGCCCGGGACAGGCACCCAAGGGGTCTTGGCGCTTCTGGTGTCTTCATGGGAGCTGGTGCCCCCACGGCAGCTCGTTTCCAGAACTGGGCGGTTCCTTCCTGCTGTGCGGCACGTGTCCCCGTCCTTCACAGAGGCCTCACCCGTATCCTTGGTTACCTAAGAGTGTCCCCCGCAAAGTCTCTGGTTCCTTACAGTTTTCAGTATTTGATGCACAAAATTCACCTAAGTTTTGTGAAATTAGGACGCAACACGAAGCAGTGGAATGCCGCATCCTCTTTCTTATTCTCCGCAGCTCCCGTCGACTCTTCGGGCCGCAAGTTGCCCAACCCACCGCGCGGGCTGCGTTCCCACGGGGACCCCTGAGCGGGCACCGCCGGCCGCCGGAACCCTGGGAGGATGACGCCGTCACGCCCAGACGCAGCACAGCCGGCTCAGGCAGAGGTGGCCCCGCAGGGAGGGGACTCAGCGTCTGGAAAAGGAAACACTTCTGTGTCCGAACCGTGGACTTAAAAATCATCCCCTCTCTGCTGAGAAAACGGGTGAAAGCTGTTTTCATGCCACTGAGTGACCTTTTAAAAGAGTAAGTCCTTTCTGAAGGGGAACGGCTTTATTTTCTTCTGTCCAACGCTTTATCTGTCCCCCGTAAGAGCCCCTGGAGATGTTATACAGTAAGCAGATGTGACGATTCTGTAGGGGAGGGGACAGACCCCGCTCCCGGTCACACAGCGTCAGGACTCAGCCCTGGCCAGCGCCATCTCCATTCACAGCCTGTTCCACAGTTTTTCTTTCTTTCTTTCTTTTTTTTTTGTGGAGGTGAAATTTACATAACATAAAAGTACCCATTTTAAAGAGGACAATTCAGTGGCACTGAGGACACTCACATGTTGTGCAGCCACCCCCCTCTAGTTCCAAAATGTTTTCATCGCCCCAGAAGGAAACCCCGCTTCACTGGGGGTCACTGCCCACCCCTCCTCCTCCCATCCCCCCACAACCACCAGTCTCCTTCCCGTCCTACGGATTTGCCGATTTTCGCCACTTCCTAAGAACGGACCCATCCCATGGGTGGCCGTCCACGTCTGGGTTCTTCCACCCAGCACGGTGCTTTCAGGATGCATGCACACGGCAGCACGCGTTCCTGTCCACGGCTGCATGCTATTCTGTCACGTGGACGTACCGCATGTTATTTATCCGTTCACCGGTTGGTGGACGTTTGGGTCGTTTCCACCTTTAGCTGTTGTGGGCAGCGCTGTGTGCACAGCATGTGCACGGAGCGTGCGTGCACAGACGTCTGTTCCAGGCCCAGTCTCCGTAGTCGCAGCCTGCTTCCCCCCGCCCCCCTGGCCGTGGCGTCTGGGACTTGCTGGCTCTGCCCCCAGAGTAACGGGACGGCAGGCGGTTTCCTCCCCACTCCCAGGCATCAGCACGAACCCCTCGTCCCACGCAGAGGCCGGGACTCGGGAACGCAGGGCTGCAAAGAAGCCTGCCCTCCTGCAGGCAAATTCAGAGGCAAAAGGACTCCTGCTTGGGAAGCCTCGCTGGATCCATTTGCCACGATGATGGGAACACGGTCTTGGGAAGGGGTTTCCTCTGCCCGTTTAACTTTTAATCACTGTGGTTCATCGGAGACCAACAGCAAAACCACTGTGGTTGACGGATGTGCTGGGTTCCACCAATGAGACTTTTCTTTTTTAAATAAAACCTGCAAAGCGAGTCTATTAATTGGAGAAGCAACAGAGAGCCCCTCAGGAGTCCTTCCCTTTTGTGCAAAGGACCCGCAGATGTGTCCGAGCTTTTCCTTGGAATTCTTGTGTCCTCACACCTGCGTCTTGTGTGTGGGCAGGCACAGTCAGTTACAGGAGCCTCGATTAGGGCAGGTGGGGCCCAACACAAGGGGTTTCCTCTCAGTGAGCTAAATTATTCAGCATCTTAAATAACAAATACTGGGATGTGTACCCTAGGGAAGGAGGAGTGTGTGAGTGAAGTCCACGTTCGTGTTCCTAGTGTTTTTCTCTCTTGCGCCAACCGGTTGCGGGGGGAGCTGTCCATCTGGGCAACAACTCTGTGGGGAGGGGCGTCCACAGTGTAACTGGAGGCTTGGGGTGACCCAGGCAGCTTGGGGACCCCGCGCTGTCACTGAATCGCGACAGCACTTGCGTCCTGGAGGCCCTGGGCAGGGCAGAGGGCAGGTTTTACCTTGAATTGGCAGGGGCGGGTCTGTTGCGGGAGACCCCCGCCGCCTGCAGGGGCAGATCTCGCGCTGCTGTTCCACCCGCACAGGGAGAATCGCCAGCCCAGCCCTGCGTGGGGAAGGGAGCGGTTTCGCCTGCATTTCTGCCCCAGCTTCTGACCTGCTCCGTGGGGAAGACACTGGCAGGGAGGGTAGGCATGGCCGTCTGGGTGCGTGTGCGCGCGTGTGCGCGCGTGTGTTCAAACGCTGACGTCTCAGGCTCCGGCGGCCGCTGCATGGCGGATGGTCCCTCCCTCCCCCTCCCTCTCCGCTTGCAGAAACTAATGAATCATGTCTAGCTGAATGCGAGCGGCCGACACGCCAATGCCCTGCACGGTTGGCTGGGTACCGCCTCTGCCGCCCTGCCTCCCTCCCCTGTCCCCAGTTTGTAATCTGACACAGAGCACTGCAGTCGTCTCCGCGGCGAACCTCCCGAGCCTTGGCACCGCTGGCCTCCAAGGTAGGCTGAGATTTATTCTTTTCTCCTAAAAATAGCTCCCCGTCGCCGTTGCCTGTCCGCGCCCCGAGCTGCAGGGCGCCGGGCGCAGGGGCTGGCCGGGACCTCCTCGCCCGGGCAAAGTTTATCCCCGCGGCCGCAGGATGCCCTTCAGCGGGGCCCGGCGAGGCTGCGGGGCCCTGCGCGCCAGGTGGCCTGGCCGGGCGATCGGCGCTGTGACCCGGCCGCCCCCGCCGCCCTCGCGCCCCGCGCTCCGGAGAGGCCCCTTCGGGCGAAGGTGGGCCCGCGCGGGAGCGCAGGGCGGGCGGCGGCGGCGTCCGGGCCCGGGTGGCCCCTGCGCGGGGCGGGGGCGCGGGGCGGGGAGAGCCGGGCGCCGGGGGGACGCGCCCGCCCGAGCCTGCGCGCAGGAGTCTGTCCGCGCACGTCCCACCGACCGACTGGCACGATCTGTGTGTCAAACGGGTGTCCCCGGCAGAGCTGTGTGCGCGTGTGCCGTGTGCCCGCAGGCCGTCTGCGGGGCCGGCTCCCCCAGAAACCGCACCTCCACCCGGAGAGCAGCGCCTGCTGGGACCCGGGCGGGGGCCTGTGGGGGTGGGGCAGCGGGGTCCTGTCCCCAGAGCAGCGCGTGCGGGTGAGGTCTGGGCGACTCGGGAGGGCAGCGGGCAGGGGACAGGGGACAGACAGGCAGGCAGAGGGAGGAGGGGCGGGAGGGCAAAAGTGCCGCCTCCAGCCACCTGGTCACCGCCGAGGCGAGCGCGCCGCGTGGGCTGTGCGTGGGCTGTGCGTGGTCCGTGCGTGGTCTCCGGTGGCAGCTGAGCCAGGAGGCGCCCGGTGCAGCTCACGTTTCCCTCACGGCGGACCCCGAAGGGGACTCTGCTCCGGAGACAGAACAACACCCGCCTCCTCCTGCGTGAGGAGGAGCGGCCCCCTCTGAAATGAAGCCAGGTGTGCAGGGAGGGCGGGAGGCGTCTGAACATGCCTGCGTTTAAGGTGGGCAGTTGCGGGGGGTGGGGGACGGCTCTGAACCCCCCCATGGCCCTGCCCGGGGCTTTCTCCCTGCCCTGCCGGGTCCCCTGGAATCTGCGTCCCCGGGCCTTGCTGTGGGTGCCTGGTACGTGGGCTCAGGGAGGAGATCCCAGCTCCAGGTGGGATGGGCAGGGTGTGATCTCGGCTCCCAGCTCTCACTCCAGAGGGTTCCCTGGCCTTGAGGTGTGACACAAAGGCAGGCAGAGGCCCCATCTGCAGTGTGGGGTGGCCGGGCTGGCCGTGCGGGGTGTAGGGCCGCACCGCCGACCATATGGCAGTCCCCGGACCCAGAGCAAGGCCCTCCCAGCTTCTTTCAGGGAAGGAGCTGGCAGCTGGTGTCCACCACCCGCCCCTTCCCAGAGGATGGCAAACTGGGTCAGGGGAGGTTGGCACTGCCCACGTGCCCAGGGAGACGGGAAGACGTGTGACCTGCAGGGCCCTGCCGGCTCTCTGGGGCGTGTCAGCCCTGCAGACGCCGGGCTCGTGGGCGTCTGGGAGAGCCTCCCAGGTGAGGCCAATGTGCAGACAGCACTGAGAACCCCCAGCTATTAAGAAAAAAACAAGCGGTGAACCAGTTTGGCGGACCTGTGCTCCTTGAGGTTCAGCTTGGTCTGTTTGCTCCCAGCATGGCATCGTCTTGTCGCTGACGCTGGAGGAGGAACAGCAGGTGCTTCAGGGCGAGGAGGGGCCAGAGCAGCCAGCTCTCTCCCAGCTGCCTCTGTTTTCCGTTTCACTCCCCTTTGTATCTTTGGGGGGAGGCTGGAGCTTTAATGAGAGCTGAGGTGCTCTTGTGGGTGAGCCCCCGGGTCTCTGAGTCCGCGTGTCTGGGGAGGGGCTGAGGGTTTGCATTTCCCACAAGTTCCCAGAGGATGCTGATGCTGCCTGCCAGTCTGGGGACCCCACTTTGAGAACCCCTGATTAGAGGCGCTCTCAGCACCCCCAGTGAGTGCTGTCTGTTAGGCTTTGGCTGCGGTTACAGTGAAGCATGGCCACCCTGAGCGCGTGCTCCGAGGGCAGTCTGGACCCCGAAGTATCAAACAGAAGGGGCCAGAGGGGCTGCCTTTCGCTTCCCCTGGGCCAGGGGGTCTCCCTGTGGCACCGCAGTGAGCACCTGGCTCAGGCGGGTGGGGGCTGGGCACTGAGCTTTCTCCGTGCTTCCTACGGCAGCCGGGGGGGTTCGGAATCTGCGAGGTGCCGGGAGCCCGGTGTGGAACCCGGCCGCGTTGCTGGTCTGTTGGTGAGTGGCCAGAGAGGCCGATGCCACCTGTTCTTCCTCCTCCGATCCCATTCGACTTAGACCATCGTAGTCCGTGACTCGTTTCCTCAGTTTCTCTTTTCGCCTCCACCCATCTGAAAAGCTGCCTGATCTTGTGACGGTGTGGGAGGAGGCCCGTCTGCTCTGAGGCTTGGTGGACTTTGTGCAGAGGGGCAGGTGCCTCTCCTGTTGGTGACGCTGGTGCCACACCCTCAGGTGCAAAGGGTTGTCCTAGCTGCACTCTCCAGTCCCTGGCGGCTGTCACTTTGCTGTCCTTTGTCTCTCCCTCCTTCCCCTCCCTCCCTCCCTCC
>CM052452.1:1102883-1121968 GCA_028533085.1 Varecia variegata
ACTCTGGCCGTCTCCTCCAGGGTCAGTGAGGCCTCGTCTCCACAAATGTTTACCGAGCATCTGAAATGCACAGAGCCCGGTTGTCAGACACACAGTCGTGTGCACACACACACACACACGTGCACACACACACACACACAAATACAGAGAGTACGAAACCAAGACATAAACTGAGTGCTGCGCAACTGCTAACGACTGAGGTAACTCCAGGATGCACTGTTGAATGTTGAAAGCAGTGAACAGACACACACATATATTCCTAGGATTTTTTATTTAATTTTTTCTACCTATTTTAATGCTCATACAAACATACGCACATTTGCACACATTCTGGAGTAACGTGTACACAGGTGAGCGTGGGCAAAGACGTTCACTGCGGCAGTGCGGGTTACAGTTAAACATGGCTGGGGAATGGTTAGTTAACTTGTTTATGTACATGTATGTATGTGTTAATATCTATGTCTAATCAAATTGGTATTATAATAACCAGGAGCAAGTGCCTTTAGCAGGGGTCAGCGAGCCACCTGTAGCCCCTGGGTACTGAACTCCGCACACGCCAACCTGCCCCCCGCCGACACCTGCATCTCCGTGCCCGACGCCCAGGCTCAGCCTAGGTGCAGGGCGGGCAGGACACGGCAGAGCGTTTATGCGCCTGGAAGATCACCTCAGCCGAGCAGAAGGCACAAGGGTGCGGGCGGACGGACACCCCCCTCCCGCGCCCCCACGTGGCTCAGTCCACAGTGCCCCCCACGAAGTCTCCCCGCTCTGCGGCAGGACCGGCCCCGCCGCCCACAGAGGCAGCTGGCTGGACGCTGACTCATCGCCCCTCCGCCCTCCCGACACTTCCTGGCATCGACCCAAAGCAGCCACTTTCCCTAAAGTCCTCACCTTGGACTCGCTCTGGGAGAACCCAAACCAAGACACCACGGCACAACCGCGCTACCGGACAATACTCCGCAACTTAAAAGGAAGAGGTAGCATAGCACGATCGGGCTAATGTGATACGGAAAGATCCCTAAGAAACAGTCTGGAAAGGGAAAATTACCAGCCTGCAGAAAACTAGTTTTCTTTAAAGCACATACAAAATTGTATGATAGGGTCTCGTGCACATGCGTGTGTGTGTGTGTGTGTGTGTGTGTGTAGAAGGACCATGCTGATGACAGTGGCCAGCTTGGTAGAAACAAGAGTCAAAGAACACTTGGGTTTTTACAAATTAAATATATCAATTTAATGCTCGAGTAGTGAAAACTAATTTAAAAGTTGCAGAGCAGATTATGCATGTACTTGACACATATATGCAAATGTACATATGCACACGTACATACATGTCCACTTTCGTGTGTGCACATTCGTATATTATATAATGCATCGAGACACTGTATTTGTGTGTATATTTGCATATGCACGGGGGAAGGGCTGAGACTCTGAAAAGAAACACAAACCGTTAACAGTAGCTGCCAATGGAGATTAGGGGACATTTACAGGGACTTCAGTGCTTTACTTTGTACATCTCTGTCGGATGTGACTCTTTCAATGAGCGTCTGTTGCCCTTGAAATCTGACAAGGTGACGTGGCTTTGAAGCTGTCACCCACACTCACAGTCTCTGCAGAAGTGTCGCTGACGTCTAACTTGTCCAACTCAGGCCTGTGGATGAGCATTCTGGTGTTTTATTCACACCGAGGGCCCTGCGCCCAGTTCAAAGGGGCGGAAACACTGGTATTGATGACGACGACGATCGTTACAGATTTACATATGGGATACTGCCGGGGAGAGACTAAAACGCAGCAGCCCTAGAGGTGCGCTTAGGGCAGTTTCGCTTCCACCAGGGTGAAGATGTTCTCAGGGAGCCTCTGCCTGGTGTCCAACGTTCAGACCCTCTGAGACCCCCTGGCTAGATCCCCTGCTCCGAAAAGTCATGAGGCTGTATTTTATCATCGCTTTCCCTTCGTGGGGAAGTAACTCGAACGTTCCATTCCCTTCCAAAGTGAGAACAAGAGCTAAATTTAAACACAATAACTTAATGATGCATCTGCAAATCCAAGCAGCCAACAATCTATCAGAAAAAATCAGCTCATTCCAAATCTAGGAAAGTCGCACATGCTTGTGTGTCACCCTCCTCTGTGGCTTCCAACCCCAGATGACCAAAATAAAAAATCAAAGCAGTAATAAGCCCTCAAAATAATCTGCTTGTGATCTCACGGAGAACAGATTAACTTCTGTAACCCACGGGCCACGTATAATAAACGCACTTGGAAAAAATCGCACACAAGTGATAACCCACACCCCTCAGTTGAGACAGAGCCTCACAAATTATAGCTACTGAAAATCCGTTATGATTATATTGATAATGATGAAAATTGAAGGGTTCAGAAATATTTTCCAGGAATCTCCCCACCTCCAAGGACGCTGCCTTCACTCATTAAGTGCTGATTAGTGGCTCAGTTGTAACAGGAAAGAAATGGTCGCAAAGTGCATATCCTGCGTCCGAAACAGCTGAGAGCATCACACACAGACCCTTTCTGCCTCCTTCCAGGGAAAATGAGTGCACAAAACAGAAATCAGAGGAGCGGATGTAAATTCAGGTCTACTGGACACATACTGGGTGGCTCCATTTCTACCACCACCATCATCACCATCACCATCATCACCATCATCGCTATCATCATCACCACCATCATCACCATCACCACCATCACCATCATCGCTATCATCATCATCACCATCATCACCATCACCACCATCACCATCATCATCATCATCATCACCATCACCATCATGGTCACCATCATTATCACCGTCATCACCAACATTGCTATCATCACCATCACCATCATCATCGCCATCATCACCATCGTAATCACCATCATCACTATCATCACCATCACCATCATCACCATCACCATCATCATCATGACCTTCATCATCATTACCATCACCATCATCATTGCCATCATCACCATCACCATCATCACCATCATCATCACCATCATCGCCATCATCACCATTGTAATCATTGCTATCATCACCATCATCATCATCATCGCCATCATCACCATCGTAATCATTGCTATCATCACCATCATCATCATCATCGCCATCATCACCATCGTAATCATTGCTATCATCACCATCATCATCACCATCATCATTGCTATCATCACCATCATCATCACCATCATCACCATCATCATCACCATCATCACCACCATAATCACCATCATCACTATCATCACCATCATCACCATCACCATCATCATCATGACCTTCATCATCATTACCATCACCATCATCATCATCACCATCACCATGATGGTCACCATCATCATCGCCATCAGCACCATCACCATCATCACCATCGTAATCATTGCTATCATCACCATCATCATCACCATGTCAACCCCCCCCCCACCGGCACCAGCACCACCATCACTGCCCCCACCATGTTTACTGGAACCTGAGGCCCAGACGCGCTGGCCTCACCCACCAGTAGCCCCGAGGCCATGCCCAGGCAGGGGCACCATGGGCTCGGCTGGTTCACCTTCTGCTCCGTGACCCAAACGCAAATGGGCAGTCAGAGCAGCCGCGCCTGGCTGGCCACTGCAGGGGAAAGCCTTTGGCAGCTGCTATTCTCACCAGCTGGACCATCCCATGATCGCAGTGTGAACTGCTGCCTGTGTTCAGACCACACCGCCACACGGGAGGCCGCAGACCACGCACTTTGCAAAGGGGCGAATGAGCCGGATTTCACCCCTGAGCTCTGAACCTGGCTAACTGTGGATTTTTCCCCATGTCTAGGTATTTCTCAGGTAACTCACACTCAGAATGGGGTTTCAGGGCAAACCCGACGCCCGTGCAGTCTTTCTGTTGTTAGGAAACGGCACTTTCCCCCACCACGCTGCCCACGCCCCAACCTGAAGATCTCACTCGTCCCCCCAGCCCACTCCCCTCAGCCCGGCCCCGCCCATGGCCAGCAGGTCCCACCACCCCAGTGCACGCAGGGCCTCTCCGATGACTTCACCTCCACCAACGCCCTGGTACGAGCCGCTGTTGCAGCTCATCTGGACCACACAGGGACCCTAATTCTCCTTGCTCCCACATAACCCCCATCTCCATTCAGCATTTGGGATGATCTTAAAAGGCAAATGTGATCATGTCACTCTCTTACCTGAAATCATCACCTCTGGCTAGCCATTGCTCGTAAGATTGAAAATCAACATCCTAACACGGTCCTTAAGACCCTAAATGAGCTGCTCCAGCTCCGTCTCCCCGACCTGGGCTCCAGACACCCAGATTTTCACACATCAGGCTCTTTCTTGCCCCAGGGCCTTTGCACTGCCATTCCACCTCGACACTGCTGTCTGTGCGAGGTACAGACCACATCTGCTTTGGTCACCACTCCATCCTGCCCCACTAAGGGACATAACATTGGCACTTGATAAACATGTCTCGAATAAATTTTTCAACAATGAAAGGACAGACAAAGCCCCTAATTGACACAAGGCAATAGAGCTTCAGGAGGAGGAAAGGTCACCTTACCACAAAGTTCCACCGCCGGGTTCCTGGTCTCAGGACACAAAGTTGGCAAAGTCCGCGGTGGGTCTTCCACAGGTTGGGTCTGACCGAGCACGGCTCTGGCACCTGCGGGCTTCAGGTGTGGTGGGTCGTTTCTAAGCTGCAGGAAGAAGCACACACAATCTGCTGTCACAAAAGAATGGCTTGTAAGGTGGCTTTTCTGCCTCTTCCACCGTCCTCAGTGCCTAGGAGCAGGGAAAGGAAATGCCACCAGTCGCCAGTTCAGAACCCTGAGGGTCAAGTGAGGGGCAGATCTGAGACTTAATCGTGGCCCTCCCAACCCGAGACCTTTCTCTCCCTTCAGTCGCATCTCCTGGTGTAGAGCAATGCCAAATACACCCACACACCCTGCCACAAAGTTGTCACGACTGTGCAAGCAGACTGCAGGAACCTCCAAGTCCCTGAATTTGCCAGGAGAAATGCACTTCGGGCTAATTACCCAGATTTGACTGGCAACGGCCAGGGACAGGACTGAGAGCACAAGTCAACATCCGGGCTTGCTCTGCACACGTCCTTAATTATCAAAACATGACTGGTGCCCAGAAGACTCTGGAAAGTATTATCATAGGTCAGAGTCATCAATAAAAGTCAACATGTGAACTAGAGAACACGCCACACACAGTAAGCTCAGGGACTCCCCATGTTGCCACCAAGTATTGAAGAACAGAAATTCCCACGTATCAGCAGAACTTTGAGTTGACACAAACAATCAAAATATCAGAAGTTCTTCTACTTCTCTTTTATTTTGTTAAAAAGAGTCTTTAAACTCCTTAGAATCACAGAATAATATAACAAATTGAATTACCTTAGGTTCTATCAAAAAGTTCTAAGTGTCCTGTGTCTAAATTACCCAGCGCGGGTGAGTGGAGGAACCAAGAGTCAGGCAGACCCTATCCTAGAATCTGGAACAGGAAAACAGTCTGTGCGGCCAAAATCCAATTTATTTTAATTTAGCAAACATTTGCCGAGCACCCCCAAAGCTCCTGACAGGTGCGAGACCCAGAGATAAGTAAGATTGAGTCCTCCCAGCCTGACAGCGCAGGCTGGAACACGCCTGTGTCATTTTAGCGCAAGCTAGAATTTAATGAGGTCTAGAATTTTGCGCAGAGGAGATGTGAGGGAAAGACACCTGGACAGGAGGTCAGGGTTTATGTTCTGGAGACGTTTAATGACAGAGGTCAGGACTCAGAGGCAGCAGGCGGAGGTTGTGACAGTTAAGTGCAATATTGAAAAGAGAGAAATGACAGCGTCTGCCTGGCAAGACCCTTCCCCTGGTCCACGTGGATAACGCGGGTAGCTGGACGTCCCCCAGGCCACTCGCACACCAGGCAGGAGACGGGAGCACCGTTTTGCATACAGTAAACTGCAGCCCAAGAGCAAAGACTCCAAGTGCCGACAACAGGAGCTCACACGCAGCCTGGGTGAGCTCGTCACCGCCAAGCCCACGAACACCCGCTGCGTGGTCAAGACTTTGCTCCAAAACCAAATGATCAACCAAGGATGACTTGCTACGTTTCAAAAACCTCTAATATGGAAGACTAAAAGAACATAAAAATAAAACTCAGAAAATAGAGAGCTCATGCAGGCAACCAAAATAGACTTAAAAAAAAATCTAACAAGTGTCCTCAGAAGGCATCTAAAAATCAAGAACAAGATGCTAAAAAGACCAAGGAAGGATAAAAAGAACTCTCGTAAATGGAAACGATACTCGCTATTATGAAGTGAAATTTTGAATGGCATATATGGATGATAAAGTTAAGGAAACCTCCCAAAGGGATGGAAATATTAAAGGGGGAAAAAAAGACTTTCATGATCCACCCAAGAGGTCCCACTTTGGCCAGTAAGATTTCCAGAAAGAGGAAATACAGAGATGGAAATTGTCGGTAAAACATAAGAACATGTTCTAGGTTGAAGGATCTCACGGTGCTCCACAAACTAGGTGGAAAGAGACCAACGGGTGCCATGAGATTCGGGCAGACGGATGACAAAGAGAAGACCCTAAATGCTTCTGATAACAATGAAAAAGAAGAAGTGGAATTTTAAAAAGGAAAAAAATAAGTTAAGGCATCGTTAGATTTCTCATCAACAATCTTGGAAGGCAGCAGAATGTGTTTAAAATTCAGACCGCATATTATTTGCAACTTAAGATTCCAAACCCAAACAGGCTGCCAGTCAAGTGTGAGGACAAAGAAGGGATATCGCCATCGTGCAAAGACTCCTGAAATGCACCTCCAGCGTGTCCTTTCCTAGGAAATGACCGGACCATGTGCTGCGGCAAAACACGTGAAAAAAATAAAAATAAAAAGGGGGAAACCAGAGTCTAAGAAACAATGAATCCAACCTGAACAGTGACAGGGAAAAATTCCAAGGTGACAGTTGGGCCCTAGACCTAGAGAACAATGAGTTGGAAACGAGAAGACAATGGGTTGTAGAAGTAAAGTATCTAGGGGAGAAAGAGACTCAGGAAAAGCTTTTGATATCATGAAGAACTCAGAGTTTTAACATGTGGACTGCAAACAGCTCAGTTAAAAGTGAGGTGATTAATAACTCCAGGAAAACTAAAAAGCTGCACAGTGAAACAAATGTAATCACAGTCACTAATTGCTTCTACAGCTAACAATACATACATACTAGCAATGTTAAGCGAATTACTAACTTAACTGAAGTAGCAATTTAACTGTACGTGCAGGCTGGGAAAGGGATCTAAGGTAGCCAAATTTTCATCCGCCCCAGAGCTGCTCCACCTCAGCAGCTGGACGTTTGGGGCAGACAGTTCCCTGTCATGGGGTGTCCTGTGCATTTATTTGTGTGACGGCTCCCTGTGACCAGATGCCAGTCACACACCCTTCTTCCCTGAATTGCAACAAACAAAAACGTCCCCCGACATGACCCCTGGAAGACAACATTAGCACTGTTGGCTGAAAACCACTTATCTCCCATAACAGAAAGTGCTATTTTTTGACCTATGAAAATTGGTAAGTCAAAAAAATAGAAGTACAGGCATATTTTTTAGCATTATTTAGGTAACTTCAAGAAGAAACCACCAGAAGTATAAATATTGGGTTAGAAGGACGGAGCAGCAGGAGATAGCTTTTTTTGTTTATTTTTGGTTTCTTTTTTTTTTTTAATCATCACAAAATATAGTTTTAATTATTACTTTTAAACTAACCAAAGACCAAGTTAACATACATATTCTAGTAAGATTTGCTATTCTGAATAATGTAATACCTTTAAGTTCTATAAATACAGTAGAAGTTTCAGAACACATCCTGCTTAAAGATGTTAACTAATCAGATGTTCCTAAAATACCAACATCCAAAAATAAAATGTATTGACGTGACATCACACACCGTTACACACTATCGGTTTTTTAAATCATAGGCCTGCACTTGCAGGTTAAAAAATATTGCCAGAGTCCTGAAGAAAGAGCGCTAACGTCTAGTTTGGGAACTCACTGGAGTCTCCATCTACGAATCTCGTCTCCAAGGAAACCTTATAGGATCACACGAATTCATTGGATGTGCTCAAGTCTTTTCTCTAAACTGCCTGAAATAAAATAGCTATCAGATAACAACATTTTTTTTAAAAATCACCTAAAATCATGTGCTGTGATGCCCTCGGCCCACCCGCGCCATCGTGGGGAAACTGGAATAAACAGATAAAGGCACCTGAGGTCTCCACCCAGGAAGCGAATCACAGCCCCCAGTGAGACGCCCGCCCGGCAGAGACACTGTAACTGCCACCTTTCCATGCAAACCCCCCAGGTCTTTCTCTCCGACAACACACCCCCCATTCTGCCCCTCTAAGGGATCACGTGGAGAAAGAGTTAAGAATGACATGAAATATAAGATTACAGGAAGTCATGATAATCTGCAAGTTATGTAAATGATTTCCTGGTTCTACACAAGAGAAAAAACATTTAGGAGGGATAATAATTCCTAGCTTCTCAATGCATTTCGTGGATTTTGGTGCTCTCTGCATAGACTAAGTACGTCACCTCTCCCCACCCCCCATCTTTCTGCGCCCCAAAAGAAAGCTGGGCTGGGCTTTTTCAAAACCTTTCAGCCTCCGCCCTCCGGTCCCTGCTCCTCTCTGCTCCGCCTGCCTGGTCGTTAAGGGGCGAACGGCTCTAATACCTCACCGGGCTGACTGGAGAGCTTGTTAATGATTATAAGACATGAGAAACTACTCTGTGTGGTTACCCATGAAGCATGATTATTATTAATTCAAGAGTGGTCCGGCAGGACGATGCCTTTGTAGGGCTGTGCATCGCCGAGCCTAACGACTCCCAAGTAGAATTGGACACGGAGCTCAAATACCACTTGATACAACGTTTTAATTAACAGAGCTTTTGGGCAGATAGAGAAACAAAAACAGCGATTAATGGATGTACGTTTTACCGCAGCCGTCAAATGCCAAGCAACATAAAAACTGCGGCCACCTGCTCTGCCCCGTAAACACAGAACGACTCTCCTGCCACGAGGGAGGCCCTGGTTCCTGCTACTCCTGCTGGGCACAGACCCAGTTCGTGGGATCTATCCACCACAAGGTTCTCCCTACAAAATAAAAATGCTACAATTATACTCACTGTCTAATTAACGTCATTATCTAAAATCTTCTCAAGGCTAAACCCCGTCTCATCATTTGGGCTTAAAGCATTGGAAATGCTGCACAAAAGTCAAATGTAAAGCAAGAGTAAAAATTTTCACTTAAGACATCATAACTTTGGACAGATGCTGTTTTTAATGCCAATTATGGGATGCCTAAATAAGGCAAAAGCAAGCTCAGTTTCCAACGGAACATGAATTTCCTAAGGTGGGGGTGGGGGGGCGAATGATGGAACACCCACCCCCTCAGCAGGTGGGACCCGAGGGCCCTGCGTCCTGGGCTGCCTCGTACCCTGAGGGTCCTGCCTGCACCCTCCCCAGTGAACTGACCCTCCGTGCAAAGGTCCCTCCTAGCCTGACGCTGGCCCGGGGACAGGTCGGGAACTAAATGTCCACAAGGCAGCCACAGTGATTTGAGTCACAGTGAAGCCCCAAAGCTTTCGAAGCCAGCAATGATCACAAGCCCCCACCCCCACCCGAGGCTGGAAAACTCCTCTTCCCACCTCTCAGCCCGGGGGAGCCCTTCACCCCCCAGCCAGCAGCGCACGGAGGCCAGTTTTCCTGCCTGGTCTCAGCCACGTCTCACCCACCAGGCTCGTCCCCCAAAGCCAGTACTCACGAGACGCTGGGATCACAGGTCCAGGGGACCAGACCATCCAGCCTGGGCCACCCGGTGAGCACCGGCTTCCTGTCCCCTGCGGCCACCAGCCTCTCCGAGCGGCCGATGTTTGCGCTCGGCATCCAGCTGGAAGACTGTTTACTTATTCATGGGCTGCCCGAGCCGGCCAGAAACTGCTTTGTGTCAGCTGAACAGGATGGTAATTCAATCTGCAAATGGGAACCGCGGCGCACGGCGTGCCTGTCGTAATGAGTCACGCAGATACCAAGTGCACGGCTCCGGCCGCTGGGAAAACCTGTGTTTTGACAATGACAGTGTCACAAGACACTACCCTCTCCTGCTAAACGACTCTCTTCTCCCCCAAACTCCCCACCCCAAATAATCTCCCCGTGACATGGAATCACATATGCAGCTCATGCCCTTGGGAGAAACAGGGGTGCCGGCAATGCCACCTGCTCTCCTGAAAGAAGTGTGTGTGTTTGGAGAGAGAAGATGGAAATGTTTGGAAATCAGCAAGCAAAATGTAAGGGGCGACACAGCCCGAGGACAGCGTCGGTCTAGAGCAGGTGTTTGCTACGGGTCCCTCTTTCCACGCACTTGTCTCCCGAACGCCTCAGGGGAGCCCTTGGAGGTGAACAAACAGCCTCAGGAAGGTCAATCGCACCCGAAGCCTCCGTTTTGGGGTGTTCGAGCACTGACCCACCCCACGCCCCGAGCCGTGCCCCGCTTTGGGTCCAGCCCGTCACGGCCCGGGCAGAGGAGACCTGCCTCTCTTTGAAGATGACTCTTTCTAGTCGTAAACAAATCATTTTCCATCGCCAGTGGCACTGGGGCTCCAGCACACGGAGATAATGACATTAATGAAAAAGCCACAGAACCCAGAGCACAGGAAGAACGACCTGAGGTTCAGAGCGGAGAAGAGCCAGGGCAGGGGACAGGGCCCTGTGCTGCCCCTGTGCCACACACCCGGGAGTGACGGATCCTCACTCCTGCCATGGCTCATGCGTCTTGGCCACCGTGTCTTGGGGGTTAAAGACCCGCATTTCACCTGACTTCTTCGTCCCGGCCTCGGGGAGCCCGACGGCTCTCCCCCCGTCTCCTCTCTCCCCCCAACACCCTCCTGTGCTCACTCCCGCACCAGGTGCCTGCACTCTGCCCTGGAAGACACCCTCTGCCAACCTGCCCCGGGCTCTTTCCACCGTCCCCAGTCGCAGCAGCCTGGCAAACCCCACTCCTGCCGCGGCCCACAGTCGGCCACTTTCCCCGCACCATGCGTGCCAGTAACCATGGCTACAGCAAACCCATTCCCCCTTGGCCTACGTCTGTCCCCCTAGACCATAAGCCCCGTGGGGGCGGGGACCCTGCTTTGCGTATTCTAAGCACCCAGCAGGGAGTGCGGCCAAAGGAGCGACTCAGACATTTGCTGAAATAACAAATGAGTGATGTCCCCAACTCCGCCACTGCCTTGCAGTGCGTATCAGTCAGGAGGGGCCGGGGTTTGCCATGGTAACAAATGAGCCCCAATTACAGTGGCTGGAAATGACAGAGGGTATTTCTCACCCTGCCCTGTCTGTGCCGGCTGCAGCTCTGCTCCGAGTCACCCCTGCTCTGGGATCAGGCTGACGGGGCAGCCACCACCTGGGTCACTGCCGGTCAGCACACGGGAGGGAGGGAGAAGCTCAGGGGGTTTGTGTCGGCACGTGTGCTCCGACCCACAAGCCACGCGTGCTATTTCCAGACCAGGGCCCAGGGAGTGCAATCCCACCTCGGTCGGGCAGGGTCCTACAAACGCCCCGCGTCCACACTCCACCCGGGTCCACCCGGCGCCACCCGGCAGCGCCGTCTCCCGTCCTTCCTCGCTTTGCTCCCATGCGCCTCCTAACCGGGCTCTCTGCTCCACCTGCCACCTCCCACCCCGTCTCCTGGCCACACAGCAAACTTGCAAACGGGAAACCTACGTCCCTCCCCCTGGTAAAATCCCCCGCCCTCCAGTTTCTGCAGGAGGGGTCACAACACTGCCCGTGACCCGGTTTCACGGAACCCTCTGGGTCATCTCTGGCCACGCACGTCTCTGGCTCTGTGCTCTGCCACCACAGACTTCTCCATCCAAGATCTCGAGCCAAGCACTGACCTCTCACAGTCAGACCTCACACAGGCTGATCTTGCTCCTCGTCCCAACGCCGTCGGCTCTACTTGTCTTTTGGTCAGACGTCACCTCCTCCAGGAAGCCTTCCCTGCCCACCCACTCCCTCCAAGCCCTTTCACGGTGTTTTCATAACACTGCCTTCCTGCCAGAGCTCCCAAGCACTGCACTGGTTTGTCATTTCCCGACCACTGACTGGTGACCCTCGCTAAGCTAGAATCAAACAGAGATTGGCAGTTGTATTGTCTTGTTCACCAGAAGGTTCCGTGCAGGTCAGATCTCAGCTTTGCTACTTACCAGGTGAGTAATGTCGCACACACACTCAATCTCTCTGAACCTCAACAGACTCATCTGCAAAATGGGCATAATAATCTCCTAATCCAGGGGGCTGTCGAGTGGAGTAGGTGAGGTAATAACCACCCAGCTCTCAGCAGAGTGTTGGGTGTGCAGTAGACGCTCACTCAGTGTCGAAGAAATGAATGAACGCAGGAATGAGTGAACACTAAACCATCAACCATCTCCATGGCATGGCCCCAGCGAGGTAGGAATTGAAGCTCAGAGTGACTGGGAGTTTGGGTGTGGGGTCAGCACAACAGAAAACAGGGCTAAGATATGAAGGGAAGCCTAGTCCTGAGGGCATTGCTTGAGCCCCTGGATCGAGCTGTACCTGAAGCCGGACAGCTGTCCCTGGACTTCTCAGTTGTGTGTCAGTTACATTCCCTTTTAATACTAAGTCAGTTTAATTGGGGTTTTGGTCACTTTTAGTAAAAATAAAACCCAAACTAATACACAGCTAGTAATGTCTTAGGAAAAGTGTCGCCAGGCTTGCCCTGGGTACGGAAGAGTGGAGAGTCATGAGGGTGTTTACACCACGCTCGTTCAGCGCCATCTCCGGCTCCAGGTTGCACGAGGTTGGTGAAACGGGAACGTGTAGGTCAGCCTGGTGGGGGCTTCGCGTGTGAGGCCACATTCCACACGCTACGGCCCCTGGGTCTTTGCGCTGAGACCCTGCAGAGCTGCCCACCCCGCCCCCGCCTCGTCCTCAGACCACGTCTCCGCAGAGGCTAAGGTTGAGAGCATCTGTCTGTCTGTCCCATCACCACTTTAAAACGCTGCCACCAGTGACACCACTGGAAGGAGAAGCCCCTGGGAGCAGAGCCCACCGTGTCCCCGTGGCCCGGAACGGTGCCCGGAGCAAGGCAAGTGGCAGTCAGGCTGCCCATTCTCCGGAGACGTAAATCAACAAAACAATCCCAGAGTGCGGGAGACTCGGGGGTTGCTTTGCAGGTTCCTGGCGCAAGGGAACCCCAGCCCCCAGCAGCCCTGTTCCAGGATGCACAACCCGTGGGCCCCGCTAGCCTTCTGGTAGGTTCTAGGTGGTTTGGATTCTTGCAGACTGCACGAGTCACACCCACACGCAGCGACGGCTCACGATGTCACTCTCTAACAGCCATTTCAGCCATCTGGAACTACCCTCGCTGCTCAAAGGAAAGAGCTCAGAGAACGGGACAGCCCCGGGGAACGGCGTGCACCCGCGTTCAGTGACCAAGAATCAACGTCCTGCATTTAATTAAACACGTTTACCGCTCAAGAGCAATTTCACCAGCTTAATCAAATGCCACGAAAATTAATTTGCCTGTCACTAAAAGCCTGGAACAATTATGTATGGAAACTTCCATCATAGATTAGGCTTCTCTTCAGCCCAATTAATTCTTTACTTTCAAACTGAAGTTCTGTGCAGGCGCTATTTTCTCAAATAAAATTATTTCGAGAACTGGATTTTCTGTTTAATCCTAATTATGAACACCGTTCGTGTTGGTAATAGCTGTCGACATTTCGAGTGCTTATTATATGCTAAGCACTGTTGTACGCATCTTACTGAAAGTGTCTCAGTGGATCCTCAAAAGACCCCGCGTGGTTCTGTGACCATCTGTCACGCTGCCAGTGAGGAAACCAAGGGACAGAGAGATCCCCTCTTGGGTCCTCAGCTCGAAAGGCAGAGACTCGGGATCTGACCCTGGCAGTCTGGCCCCACCTCTGCCCGGCCCCATGGCCCCGCACGTCAGATGATCAGAACAGACCAGGGGAGAAGGGTGATTACTCCCCACTGCCCGTGCTTTCCAAGAAGAAATTATCCTCTTTTCAGACGTGAGAGAAAAACCTAACTCTACTAAGCGGGACTTTGGAAATACTAAATTGAAGGCCGGGCGCGGTGGCTCACGCCTGTAATCCTAGCACCCTGGGAGGCCACGGCGGGTGGATCGTTTGAGCTCAGGAGTTCGAGACCAGCCTGAGCAACAGTGAGACCCCGTCTGTACTAAAAAATAGAAAGAAATTAACCGGACAACTAAAAACATATATAAAAAATTAGCCGGGCATGGTGGCGCATGCCTGTAGTCCCAGCTACTCGGGAGGCTGAGGCAGGAGGATCGCTTGAGCCCAGGAGTCTGAGGTTGCTGTGAGCTAGGCTGACGCCACGGCACTCACTCTAGCCCGGGCAACAGAGTGAGACTCTGTCTCAAAAAAAAAAAAAAAAAGAAATATTAAATTGAAAACTTTAAAATTACAAAACTGCTGTGCACGTTATAAACCAAAGAAAAGGCAGACACACCCGCAATGAGGCTAAATAAAGCCGTAGAGCAGCCCCCGCCCCCGCCCCAGCGCGCGGACGTTCTGCAGACAGGGAAGGAGACGCCTCCGTCTCGCCACCCTCCCGGCGACTATGACGGGTCCCTTGCAGTGCGGGTGCGGTGGCTTCACTCTGAGCCCTCCAAGAGATGACGTCATCACAACCAGATCACAGAAGCGGCAGCTATTTCTAACTCCTGCTCTGTTTGCCACTCAAAGACAGAACGCTCAGTAATTAGCCAGATCTCGGCACCTGACCGGTACCAGCGGGCCGGAGGAGCTGTCCTCCGACAGCCGAGCTGCGGGACGTTCGCCCCAACGTCTCAGCGCGTCTGCAGTCGGGCCCCCCGCCCTGCTCCTGCATCGTAACCGCGGCACTCGATTGTTCCTCTTCTAATCAGCCTCATGGGCTGAGAGCCCCTCATTAGTGCCCGGGGATTAACTGGAGAGCGAAACACAAAAACAAACCACGGCTGTGCTATTCCTGGAGTCGTGGGGAGTGAAGACCTGTCTGTGCAGAGAGAGCACTGGAAAATGAGTTTCCGCCTGCGGGCAGCTCACCCCCTTACGGCCACACGGCTGGAGACTGCACAGCAGGGAGCGAGTCTCAGGACTGTGACAGGCCCGCCCCGCAGACCCAGAGCCCACGGTGATGGCCCACCAGTGCCATCCCTGCACCAGGCCACACCTTACGGCTGCAGGTCATTGATCCTCAGCTGAGCCTATGCATAAGCACCCCCCCCATTGTACAGGTGAGAAACTGAGGTACTCAGAGGTCAAATGATGTGCTAAGGTCACACCGTGTGTAAATAGCAGAGCCAAGAGTCGGACCCATGTCTCTGGTGCCAAAATGTCCTGCCCTCAGTGCCTGAAAAATCTGTGCATTGGGCCTGGCGTGGTGGCACCTCTAGTCCCAGCTCCTTGGGAGGCTGAGGCAGGAGGATCGCTTGAGCCCAGGAGCTCAAGGCTGCAAGGAGCTGTGAGTGAGCCTGTGAACAGCCTCTGCACTCCAGCCTGGGCAACACAGCAAGATCCTGCTCGGGACACAGGGCCCGGGGAACAGGGTCTAGGAATACAAACACCGACTGGGAAAGAGAAGATAGCCCTATCTCCAGGATGTCCCAAAGGGTCCCCCATACTTCAAGGAGGGTCCCTGGCTCTAGCCAGGGCTCTGACATTAGTCATACAAGTCAGACTGTCCCAGGAGGAATGATAACCTTTATTACTTTAACAACCAACATCAGCTGATGTGGATGTGTCCTCGCCCAAGTGCCGGGTATTGTTCAAAACGTTTTGGTTAAATCCACTCAGTTAATCCTGACAGCAACAACCTTGCGAGTCGAGACCCACAATTATTTCCATTTTGAGGATCAGAAAACTAAGTTACTTGTCCAAGGTCAGACCCGTGGGCAGCAGGTGCCAGGATCTGAGCTGGGATGCGGTACGGCCCCCACCACCACACCACTCGGCCTCTGGCTGGGAGGGGCGGCTATTTTAGATAGCGTGGTCAGGGTGGGCCTCTCCAAGGAGGTGTCCTGTGAGCAAAGACTAGAGTGGTGGGAAAGAACTGGCCATGCTGAGACATGGAGAGAGACCGAGACCCAGGCAGGGGCACAGCACGTGCAAAGGCCCTGGGGCCAGAGCTGGAGCGCAGGCAGCCACCCTCAGCACTCACAGCACAATGGATGCTAAGACTCCAGCTCTTGCTGGCAGAGAAGGAGGCGTCTACAGGGAAAACTGCATCTGCTCCTCAGCGCCCAAAACAAGGGGGCTTGGTGGGCGCCGTGCAAGGCGTCCACAGGGTATGTTTCCGCCTTCTCGTGCGGTGAGCTCCCCGGGGCCGACTTGTGTCCCCCTCCCCCAACAGCCAGCTGTGGATTCCATTCTTAAAAACCTCCAGGGAACGTGTGAGCAGCCTCCGGCAACATGCTACCAGCTCCCAGTCTGGGCTCTAAATAGAACCACTTTTAACACCACATCTGTGCTCCTGCTACTCCACACAGCCTCTGCGAGCTGCTGCCACTTTGTTCAACGTAAGCGTCGCACAACACGCCGGGAAACTCTCCCACGGGGCGTGACCAGTGGCCGGGGCCGGCCCACGCAGGGGCCCCATGTCCCCTCCGGCAGCACACACAAGCCCGTCTGCCCCAAGCGTGCGTTCCCCTCAAGGCACGTGAAATCCATCAGGGAAGCTTTCAAATATAAACGCTGACCTGGGTCCTTTGCCAGGAAAGCCCAAATTCACGGTAACTGCCTCAAGACCGCTTTTCAACAATTCGGTAAACAAGGGAGGCTTTGAGTTGTTTTCTTAACCGATGGTTGTTTTCTAGGGGGCAAAGGGCAGTGGCAGGGGAGATATTTTCCCCCTCAAAACCAGCAAGTGCCTCTGTAATGTAAATCAGACCCATGCCCTAAAAGAAAATTGCTGATGATAACTGCAATTTATTTGCTGCTGACCTTGAAGGAGAATATCAGAGAGATTTCAAACAGTCTTCCCTTGAACAAAAATTTACACGGCCTTTTTTCTTAAAAAAAAAAAAAAAGCCGCTTTGTAAATGTCATCAGAAGGATGCTAAGTGGAGGATGAAAAGGCTTCAGAACACGCTTGTTTCTGCTAAGAGAGAAAAGCTCCAACCTGGGTCACGATTGAAGTTCCTGGTTTCCCGACAGCGTCTCTCCCTGCCAGTGGAGCTTTCCAGGGATGCGTTTTGGGGGGACTGTTGGCACTACGCACCCCGTGAAGCTCAGCACTGCCCAGCCCTGCTCTGCAGGGAGACAGGAGGGTGGCACACAGGGCCTCGTGGGCACTGCCCCGGGCCCCACGCCACGGACGCAGCGGTGAGAGAGCCACGAGCCATGCAGGCTGCCCCAGGGGCCGCGTGCTCAGAAAGACAGGTGCAAAAACACGAATTGTTAGAGAGAAATGCGAGAACTGCGATGACACAGGTGGGGCCATGGTGGCCTCCAGGCTGCTGGTCCCCGTTCAGGCAGCTCTGAGCATGTGATGTGCATATGTCGCTTGCTCCTCACTGCTGCATGTGACACCATCACGCCCTCCTTACAGACCAGAAAACTGCCAGTGACACTGAGGTTGAGTTACTTGTTCACAGCTGGACAGTTGGGAAGCAGAGGAGCCCGAGTCCAAACCCAGAGGTTGGCCACAGACCCGGGCCCACACAGCACCGTCCACCCCAGCATGGGGTCCCAGGCTAAGGGCACAGCGCAAGGCTGGGCCCAGAGGAGACGAAACTGCCACATGGGTGAAATCTGGACACGGACCCAGAGACTGAGTCTTCTCTCTCTGTCTTTTCAAAGAACCAGCCCTTCCTGACTATCTTAAGTAAAAGACATCTCACGATGCATGTGTATGAACTTAACACGGCAAATTTAACACCATGAGTGTGTGCCTGGCATGTACATGCGCACGGGATAGATGTCACTGTCACACAAGACCAGAAGCCCCAGCTACGTCCTTCAGTGAGAGACTGAGCAAAGCTCTGCGTGTTCCCAGTCATTTCATGATAACCAATGGAAAGTTTTCTACGGAGAATGAAATGTTTAAAAATGAAAGAACATTTTATTTTATACATTTTTTTAAAAGGACCATCCCCTGAGGCTATTTGCCGATTCTGCTATTGTTTACAGACTCATTATTTTCTGTTTTCCTTTTTATTCACTCTCCCCTTCTGGTTCTGCCTTATTTTATTATTCTTTTTCTAGTTTCCAATGTGGAGTGTTTTGGTTAATTTGGGGGATTTTTTCCATTCTCTTTTTAAAATAAGATTTTCCTCTGAGTGTAGCTTTGGCCCAATCTTAGGTATTGGTTTATAGCAGGACTCTGGAAATTACGGCCTGTAGGCTAAATCTGGCCCCACCTGATTTTGCAAATAAAGTTTTATTGGAACACGGCCACACTGCTTGCTTAGGTATCATCAGTGGTTGCCTTAGGAGACTACAGCAGAGTCGAGCTGTCGCCAGAGAGACGGCATAGCTTGCAACACTGAACGTATTCACCATCCGGCCCCTTCCAGAAGTTTGCCAACCCTGAGAATATAAGGTCCTTGCCCTTAATTTCCAAATAGTCTTATAGTTCTGTTTTCCTCTGTGGTATCCCAGCTTCTTAGTAGACAGCACTCACACGTCTCTATAAGGCCCAGAGATCAGGCTTGGGGGGAGGGGTCTCTATTAACAGCGTCTTGACAGATCATGTCGGGCCACGTGTTCACCCCCTGAGGGGACTGAGCGGTTCAGTGGTTTCACAGTAGCCAGGCGTCTAGATGGGGGATCGCAGTAGCCAGGCATCTAGATGGGGGGACCCCAACAGTAATCACACATGTAACAACAAAGGGGGGTCTCTGCAGGAGAACGGGGTGCTGGGACCTTGGGCATCCCTTGTCTTGCAGATGACATCCTCCCTGTGTCCTCACAGTGTCGTCCCTCTATGTGTGTCTGTCCTGTGCCCAGATTTCCCGTCTTCTAGGGGATCCGGTGTGGTCCAGCCACGCGGGATCAGGT
>CM052452.1:1122468-1142342 GCA_028533085.1 Varecia variegata
GAGGGTGGTCACCAGGTGCATGATTACAGCAGGGGGGAATACATGGCAAGAGATCTATTGCACAGCAAGGTGACTGCGTTACCACAGTATCTTGGATTCTTGAAAACCGTAAAGAGACTGGATGTTAAGTGCTCTCGCCGCAGACATGATGACGACAGGAGGCAATGCTCCTGTTAATTAGCCACACTCAACCATACCACAGTGACTATAGACTTCCAAACATCATGTTGCTCGTGATGAAAGCAGACTATAAAAATGAACCCAGAGTCCTGCTCGGGTGAGTGGCAGGTGGGGGCGTTTCCACCCCTGCGGGGCCCGAGACTGCTCCCCCGGCCAGGACCCATCTTCCTCCTCCAAGTAGGGGGGTCCCAGCCCAACAAGAGGACCCGGGGAGGCCTCTTCCTCCCGGGGGGGCTGACACCGCCCTCCCCGGCCCCAGGAGAGACGCCAGGTGAGCAGAACCTGCCAGGGAGACGGTGGCCTGGCCCGGAAGGTTTCTTTGACCCGAGAGCTTGAAACTCCCCGAGATGCCCGGAGACGCCGGCACGGCCAGGAGGCTGCGTGTGGAGGGCCGGGCGGGTTGTGCGCCGTGTGTTCCAGGGGGGCTGTGTTCATATACGATGATGTCAGCCGTGCCCCCGTTGCGGTGAACTTGGCATTGCTGCCAGCTCCGTCCTCTCTTCCCAAGGGTGTCTTGGTTTTCTGTTGTGTCGTGTGCAGTTTTATTCAGCTGTGAGTTCATTCAGGTCCCTCACCCATTCACCGTGGAAACCAGTTTTCTGGAGCCCCTTTCTACGGATTTCTTCCCTTCCCTGCCGGGTGCCCAGGCGAGCAGAGCTCGGACGTGGAAGCCTGGACACTTTCTCCTGGAATGCTGGTCTTCGCTGAGTGAAGCGAGGGAAGAAGTTAGCGTTTGGAGTATCTTCATCTCAGTGGCGAGTTCCAGGGTGGGGAACGGGGACCTTCTAGCAGGTCCTCGTACGGGACGGCCGGGTGGCCGTGCTCTCCAGCGTTCCCTTTGCGCCTGTGTCTTCCCACATCTCCCGTGACCCCTCTGTGGCCGAGTCAGCCCCGTGCGTGTCTTTGCTGCTGCTGCACCGGCTCAGAGCCTGAGCTGCTACAAGGACGGGCGGGCGCGCGCCTCAGCCTGGTGGGCGTGGGGCGGAGACGAGGGAGGAGGAGGCTGCGTTTAAACCCGGCCGGGTCCGGTCTCCTCGGGGGCTGCCCCCCCCCCCGCGTGCCCTGTACCTCTGACCAAAGCAGGGTCCTCCTCGCTGGGGGGTCGGGCTCGGGTCTGACTCACCCTCAGGCTGCGGGTGGAGGAGACGGCACAGGGAGGCGGTGTTTGCGTGCCTCTCTCCAGGAACCTCCCAGCAGATGATCAAAGCACCGTGAAGAAGCAGTGTGCTCACGGTGAGTGCGTGGAAACACAGTCCTGGGTACGGCGCGTTGCAGAAACCCCGCAAGAGAGACCTACAAATGCTCAGGGAGTGACAACTAGCTGGGCCGTGTGTGGCAGATCTGAGTAAATGAACCCAGTGAAGCTCCGTCTGTTAGACTCATCGCGGTCAGCCTGTTCAGTGTGATCTGCGCCTACGCAGCCGTGGTAGGGCTCCTCCCCGACACGGAACCTCGTCAAGCACTTAATTTCTCAGGTGCTTAGGTCTACGGCCAATTGCTCTGTGCACGCGCCATGGCAGGATTTAGACCGGGTCTGCGTGCAGAAATTAAACTCGAATGCGGAACGCTCTCTACAACCTAGGCTCGTTAGCTAAGACAAGTGGTGTCTACGTTAAGGCATTTGAACTGTTTGTCCTGGTTGGACTGTTTGGTGTAGCTTTGCAGCATTTCACTTGGTTTGTTTTTTACTTTATTTAAGCAAAAGCCAGGCTCCAGCACCAGGGCAAAGGTCTTGGCACAAGTCATACTTAGCAAGTGAGAAGAAAGTTCTAGAACATCTTAGGCTCCTAATCGATAGCTTGCTCTGAAAGTGTACAGTTCGTGACGTCCAGACTTTCCGATGAGGTCTGCGTGGAAGCCACCGGCAACTACACAGGCCCAGTCCCGAGAGACGCTCGAGGAATTCCTTCTGGAACATGCCTACTGGGCGTCTACCTCCCACCCCCACCCCCGTGCCGTCACAGCCACCTGGAGTCCGGGTTTCTCGGGTGGACGTGGGGGCCGTGTGGATGCGTGAATTCCTGCCGTGTGCCGTGCGGACGCGTCTTGGGAAACGCAGGGCTTCCTGTGTAATGATCCGTCCTGGCCGTTAGCGGTAGGGTAACAGAGAGATGGTGGTAATACCAGGAATGCAATGTTCTTACTGTCATTTTTAATTTGGGAGAATATATTTTTTTTTAAAGAAAAGTACAGAGAAGAAAATACCACCCTTGTGTACTTCCCCTCCTGTAGAATCTCAGACAGGGCCAATGTCTTTGCTTCCAGCTATTGTTACGGTTTATTCTTTCAGAAGTTACAGGTTAACCTTTGCTTTGTAACTTCTGCCTATGAAAAATTTTAGGCATACGAGCGATTGAAAGAATTGCTGAACCCTCACGTACACACCACTTAGACCCCATCAGTTAAAAATGTTGGCATATTTGCTGTCTGCCTGTCTAGCTGTCACCATCTATTTTTTTACTGAGCTATTAATATTTCAAAGTTACAGATATTGTGCCACTTCATTACTAAATACTTCATTATTCATCATTCAATAGTAAGGCTATTTCCTACATAACTGTGACTCCATTGTCATACCTAGAAATTAACAATAGCTCCCCAATATCAGCTAATATTTAGCCCATATTCAAAATGTTTCAGTTGTCCCTGGTGTTTGTTTGTTTTTTATACATTGTTATTTTTGTTGAACCAGGATCCACTCAAATTTCTTAATCTTTTAAGTCTCTTTCGATACTTGAAAACACCATTCCCTCACGTCACTAATTTATTGAACAGACCAGATCATTTGTGTTTATTTCTCTTTAAAAGTAAGTCAGGCGCGACCAATAAAGCTAAATTCTTCTTTAATTTACAGAGTCTACCCAAACACCCACCCCTCTCCCCTGAAGCATTCACTGTATTACTAGGCTACTGTGTATCTTTTCAAGTTGTTAAATTTACTTTTACAGCCATGTATCCCTTAACGACAGGGGCGTGTTCTGAGAAATCGGTTGTTAGGTGATTTCATCGTCGTGGGAACGTCATGGGGTGTCCTCACACACACGTAGATGGCTCAGCCTGCCACACCCCCGGCTGTGTGGTGCAGCCTGTCACCCCTGGGCTACGCACCTGTGTTACTGTGTTGAACACTGTGGGCAACTGTAACACAATGGGAAGTGTGTGTGTATCTAAACGTATCTCAACACAGAAAAGGTACAGTAGAAATATGGTTTAAAGATAAAAAAAAGGTCCAGCCCGAGCAAGAGCGAGACCCCGTATCGCTAAAATAATAAAATTTCTTTCTACTAAAAATAGAAAGAAATTATATGAACAACTAAAAATATATAGAAAAAATTAGCCGGGCATGGTGGCGCATGCCTGTAGTCCCAGCTACTCGGGAGGCTGAGGCAGGAGGATCGCTTGAGCCCAGGAGTCTGAGGTTGCTGTGAGCTAGGCTGACGCCACGGCACTCACTCTAGCCCGGGCAACAGAGTGAGACTCTGTCTCAAAAAAAAAAAAAAAAAAAAAAGATAAAACAAATGGCACACCTGTGTGGGGCACTTGCCACGAATGGAGCCTGCAGGGCCGGAAGCTGCTGTGGGCAAGTCTGCGAGTGAGGGGTGAGTGAACGTGAAGGCCTCGGAGCTGCCGTAGGCATTGTACACACTGCACGCTTAGGATGCATTTAAATCAGAAAACGTTTTTCTTTCTTCAGTAACAAATTAACCTTCGCTTACTGTAACTTTTTAACTTTCTAAACTTTTAATTTTTTTTAAATTTTTGACTCATTTGCATTAACGCTTAGCTTAAAATGCAAATATATTGTGCAGCTATACAAAAATGTTTTCTTTATATCCTTATTACCTAAGCTTTTTTCTACTTATTTATTTTTTTCCTTTTAGAAATTTTTGTTAAAAACTAAGACCCAAACACACACACCTTAGCCTAGGCCCACATAGGTCGGGATCATCAATGTCACTGTCTTCCATCTCCACGTCTTGTCCCACTGGAAGGTCTTCGGGGACAGTGACAGGCATGGAGCCGTCATCTGCTATGAGAAAGATGCCTCCTTCTGAAATATCTCCTGTAGAACCTGCCCCAGGCTGTTACAGCTAACGTTCATAAGTAGAAGGAGTACACTCTAAAATAATGAAAAAAAGAGTATAGTACGTACATAAACTTGTAACATAGCCGTTTATTATCATTATCGAGTATTGTGTACTCTACGTGATTGGATGTGCTAGGCTTCTATAGGACTAGCAGGGCGATAGGTTTGTTTACACCAGCCTCACCGCAAACACGTGAGTGACACGTTGTGCTACAGCGTTACGATGGCTGTGTTGTCACCAGGTGACAGGAAGTTTTCAGCTCCAGTACGATCTTACGGGACACCATCATATACACACACAGTCCCTCGTTAACGGAAACGTCCTTATGCAGCGTGTGACGGTACGTGTATCCGTTTACCTATAGGGTCCATCTGTCCATCTCCTCAGAAAATACATGGTGTTTTTTATGTGGATGTTTTCATAGACATGTCATACTGGGTGCACGATTCTGTGTCTTCTGTCCCCAGTCTGCGTTATGTTTTTGAGATGTGTTTGGATTGATGAGTTTTCTTGTCTGTTTCTCTATGGGGTTTCTCCCATTTTTCTGCGACAGACATTCTCATGCCTGCCTCCTGGATACACGTGTGCGTGAGCTGGTTCACGGTGCTGGGTTGTAGGACGTGCTCACTGCTGGTTCAGTAACTACTAGTTCTAGTTACTGCCCAGCTAACCTGTTCCCCGGCCGGCTCTGTGTGAGTGGACACGTTTGCCCGTTGTGTTGATACTTGATACAGTTGGCTTTGTAAATTTATGCACATCTGATGGGAACTCGTTTAAATTTGCACATCTTTGATTTACTAGTGACGCTGAACATATTTTCGTGTATTTATCAGTTACTTGAATTTGTCTTTTGCCTATTTTTTCATTAGTAAGATTTTGCGATATATTCTGAATATGAAATATAGTGTCAATTTTGGTTTTAATATTACAAGATAGACAAGAGGAAATTGCATTGCTTCACTGAATAATGCCACAGCTGAAAACGCCGTCTATATAAATGAGAAAGACCTTCTTCTCCCTTTTAGGGGGGTAAATTTCTACTCATAAATCACTTGGGCAAATTCTAAAATGCTCACAGGTAAAAAATATCACTGTAATCATTCCATTTTTGAGCAGCCAAAATAACTTCTCCATTTGTGCTAAAAAAGCACCAAATCTCATTAAGAATCGACACTAGTTCTCAACATTATTTATCGTGATATGATGTTACATAATCATCTGTTTACTATTAATAATTCTCTCCTGTGGCCGTGCACATCTGTTTGTTCAATTCTTTAATGGCTGTTCCTCGCACACGCTTAAGATGATGGTCAAAGTGTATGTTTGCTGCCCAGAGCAGGGAAACGACAAAAGTCCGTGGCAGCTCTGCCAACAGCGCACAAGAACAGGGCACCCCCACCGGGAGGAGCCCCAGACACTCTGCAACGACCAGGGTGACCTCGTTTTGGGGACACGTGCGCACATCCAGGTCGGTTCTTGGCAACGCAAGGCATGTCCTCACAGTGGGAGGCAGATATTGGAGGACACGTTCTCCTAACTCCAGGGGGCTCTGTGGGGCACAGCCAACCTGGCTCGGATGCCGAATGTGCCTTTGGAAGCTCAGGGTTGAAATGCTTAAGGGAGGTTAGGTTGTCGTGTGAGACGTGCATGTGAGCCACCGTGTCCTCATCTGTGAACATCAGGATTTCTCTGATGATTATAGGGTTACTATCTGCGAGGTGCCCGGCACAGTTAGCACTATGGAAATATTTTTTAAAGAAAGAAAGAAATCTCTGGAGACCTTTCTTGGCCAGAGGACCCAGGGGACATAGTTAAGAGCGGTGTCTTTGACGTTCCACTTAGTTAAGGGTTTGCCATAAGCTTCTATAGAGAGGATGCCACACTCACTTGCATGCTAAACATACAGTAGCTGCTCAGTTAAATCTTTAATTCAATTAATTAATGTACTTCTTCAAAGAGCGTCTTTCTCAGCAATAGGATCAAGTCCTGTCTTTCTCCTTTGAGACTCAAGACTGTTGAGCACGGCTTTGAAGGAGTAGATCGATAGCTGTTTCTAGTTACATGTGCTCCAAGAACCCGGGACACACTCAGAGTGACTTTGGAGATAAGCATTCTGTGTGTGCTGGGAGATAATTGCATTACCGAGCTCATAAACCTCTCCCCAAACACTGAGGTCTCTAGACCGGGCTGAACTATGCCTTGGAGCTCAGCACCGCTGTAATAACAAACTCAATTAAGGCATCAAGCTGGGAGCCAGGCTGGGCAGTAAATTAATTTTTAATCCGTGGACGTAGCTTGCTTTTCAACGTGATGGATATGCCACAGCCCAGAGGCTGCCAGTCCAGCAAAGAGTGAGAGAGATAATCACATTTGCCAATTTGTTGTTTTCTGTCTCTGCCGCCACCCCTGTCCCCAGCCCCAGGGCGAGAGGGCAGCTCGTGGCTTTCAGGCAGCTGACGCGGTTTGTCGGTTTGCTCCGCGGGAGTTCTGGTCGTATGGACTAACTGCGTCTTAGCTGTGACCCTGGTGGTCACTGGTGGTCCTTCTGGTTGATTAAATCACCTGGAGCATTAGCCTCGACAGCAGAGGGGCTGAGCTAACCCTGACGCCCGGCCTGCTCGCTCACTCAGCCAAGTGTACGGGATGCCCAGCGTGGGTTGAGGACGGTCCTGCAGGGAATGTCTCAGTCCGCACCCGGGCAGGGAACCGGGAAGGGTGCTCTCGGTTGGGGTTTTGAGTGGCTGTAAGGGCTGGTTTATAGAGGCGTGGGCAGGGTTAAGAGAAACGGTAGGAAATAGCGATGCCTCTGGGGTCTAGCGACAGCAGGAAGAGGCTGACATGCCCAGACTCGAAGGGGGAGACGCAGCGTGTACTAGTTTGGTCGACTCCTGGAGGGACCTCCCGTTAAACGAGTATCCAGATGAACGGCCGCGGAGAACAGTTGGCTGTGAATGTCTCAGTCTTCAAAAAGTAGCTCTATTTAATTTATAATTTCGAGAACACACGTAAATTCCTTTCTCCAGATCAACTACTACTTTTTAAAACAATTGTTCAGTTATAAATTGCATGCATTTAAAGCGTGCAGTGTGAAGAGTGCTGATGCATGTCTGTACCCAGGAAACCATCCCCTAAAGTAAGAAAGAGAACACGTTCACCTCTCGCAAGTTTCTTCACATCCATTTGTCACCCCTCCTCCTTGGCCTTGTCACCAGGCATACACTGACCTGCTTTCTGTCACTGTGGAGGATGTATTTTCTATGGTTTTATGCAAATGGAGCATACAGTGTGGTCTGGCCTCTTCCAGTTATTTTAGGATTCACCCGTGTTGCTGGCAGGTACCAGTAGCCCACTCCTTGTCAGTGCTGAGTCGTATTCCACAGTGTGAACACGACACAGTTGGTTTGAACCTTCCCCTGCGGATGCACATTGGGATGCTGCTGTCCAGTTTGGGCTGTTACAAATAAAGCTCGTAGGTGAAAAACCTATGAGTAGAATGGCTGGATTATAGGTAGTTATAGGTTTAACATTTTAAGAAACTCTAAAACCATCAGTATATACAAAATACTGTCTATTCTGGCTAATGGCCAAACTATTTTCCCAAGTGGCTGGACCACTTATATTCCCATTAGCAGCGTGCGAGAATTCCAGGTCACATACATCCTCGCTGGCACCTGTGTGCCTGCATTTGTCGCCCTGTCTAGTTTACTGGGCAAGTTGTGGCATTATTGCATTTTGGTTTCCATTTGCTCTTCCCCAGTGATCAGCGAGATTGCCCATCTTTTCATGTGTTTATCTGCCATCTGTGGATTTTCTTTGCTGAAGTGTTTTTCAAATCTTTTGCTCATTTTCTTATTGGATAACATATTTTCTTATTATTGAATATTGAGATTAATTTGCATAGTCTATGGACACTCTCTTGCCAGGTATACTATTTGCAAATATCTTCTCTCAATCTGTAGCTCTTATTGTCATTCTCTTAGTGGTGTCACTCAAAAAGCAGAAGCTCATACTTTGCATGACAATTTACCAATTTACCAATTTGTTCTGACGGGTGGTACTTGTGTCAGATCTAAAAAATTTTTGTTTAAGCCAAAGTCACAAGTTTATGATCTACTTTGAGTTAATTTTTGCGTATGATGTAAAGTATGACTGAAGTATATTTATGGCATATGGGTATCCAAATTTCCCATCACTATTTTTGAAAAGACAATTCTTTTTCCATCGGATTCTCTTGGTACCTTTGTTAAAAGCCAGTTGTTGGTGCATTTGTGGGTCTATTTCTGGGCTCTCTGTTCTCTTGCAGTGAGCTGTTCGTCTATCTCGGTGCCAATATCTTCGCCATTGCAAAAGCAACTGCAGCTGTCAGTGATTCAAGGCGACCGGAAACATTTGTTCAAGGATGAAATTTTAATAGACTGAGTTTAGTGAAGGATGCTGAGAAGGGCTGGGGTGTGGTTTGCTGTGGGAGGTTGCTTGCTCTGCCGGCTGAGAGTGCGGGCTCCTAGATTTCAGCTCACGGTGTGTCTGTGGGTGCAGCATTTACCTGGCTGTTCATGCAGTTCCTCACAAGTCACACCTGCTGGCGCCCACCTTACAGGTAGCTACAGGTGTGAAGACCTTAAGGATACAGGTGAAGCATTAGAGCTGTGCCTGATGCGGGGTATGAGTTGACAGTTGTCATTATTGCAGCTGTTGTTGCTGTAGATGGTTGTATTAGTTCTGGACAACAGTAGTTGGGTGTTTTTTGCTGGGAACGTTATCCTCCCACATTGCATTGAGATAGAGAATGATTTAAAAATAAATCCAAGATATTTCTGGGGGTTTGTTAGAACAGTGGGTTTTTGACCATGAATCATGGAAGAAATATTCAAGGGGATGTAGCATTCACACACATATACACACGAACACACACACACATACACACACACACACACACACACACACCTTAAAAGACAAATTTCATAAATGTGTATCTGCCTTTCTCTGTGCAGTTCCATCTGGTGTCTTCCATTGTATTTCACGCTATCCTGTTTTAGTCTGTTCTGTTTTGTTTACAAAATGCTGCCCGTGACTCACTAGATTGATTGAACAATCCCGTAGTGAGTTGTGGCCCGCGCTCTGAAGGCCGCGTCTCTGGAAAGGGCCCAGCCCGACACGCCCCCTGAGGGTGCGCAGCTGGGACTGTGGGTGTCGCGGCCGCAGCCCTGGCGTTCGGTGGCCGGGCAGCGTCCCGCAGCCTCTTCCCAAAACTGAGACGCGTTTCTCCTGGGTAAAGTGAGAGGGGGAAAATCAGACCAGCATGTTCTCGAGTGTCTACAACGGACAACTTGCGCTTCCCTGCTGCCCACCAGAACGACACGGGGGCAAAAGGCGACTGACTGTTGGTGTCGGGGTTTCGTGGGTGAAGACACGGCCTTCCGGTGCTGCAGATGACCCCACAGCGCTGTCCTCGGGGAGCTGGTGCGGAGCTGGAGGAAATGTTGATGCCACCACACAATAGCAAACGCATTTTCAATGGAAACCCGAAGAGTGGCGGTTGGCAAAGGGGTGGAAAGTGCTCTGGGGACACTGAAAGGAGCCGTACTGGACACGCCGTGGTTGTGTTTCGAGTCTCTGTGACACATTCCGGGGCTTCCAACACTGTCCAGCAGCCGAATGTCGGCCTCAGGGAAAGGCGCTGAGCTTGGTAGGCAAACGGTGTTTCCAAAAACTCGTTGCTAACATTTAGAAATCGAGAGAATCCACATAAATGTCAGGATTTCCTGTTTTTCTTGGAAAATCAGAATCTGACACACAGGATGTAGAGATGCCCGTGGGGGCACAGCGCCAACCTCACCTGCCGTCCGCCCCCGGCGCCAACCTCACCTGCCATCTGCCCACGGCGCCTCCGAACTCTCTTCCCCTTGAACTCTCCAAGGGTGCCCTGACCTTGTCAGTGCTGAACGTCACTTCCTGCTGAGAAAGTTTTTCTTTTTTCCATTTAAGCTGCAAAAGCAGGCAGGTGACTTCGTGTTCCGTGTTTTGGGCGATGCCGTGGCTGGTAAGCTCGGTTGCTTAATTCATGGATTCGGATGTTTATTAAGCATCTTCTACGTGCTGGGCACCTGCCTGTCAGGGCACACGTAGTGAAGTCAAAGCGGACACAGCCACTGTCCCCTGGGCGCCACCGTTTCCGGGTGAGAGCCGCACTGACGAAGCGCCATCTTGCAAATGTGCCCAGTGTCGCGAGGACAAGGCCAGGCCGGCAGCGGAGTTAGCAGGAGAAGGAGACGGCGTTCAGCTGGCGGGAACCCTCCCCAGGAGGCCCTGGGCTCAGGTGTCGGGACTGGGTGGGGTTGGCGGTGGAGGGCGGGACAGGAAGAACCCTCCGGGCAGGGGGACAGCCCGGGGAGAGAGTGGCTCATTCCAGGGACTGAGCAGCGGCTGCATTAAGGGATTTGTATTCTGTCCTAACGGCAGCGGAGCCCTGCAGGGTT
This sequence comes from Varecia variegata, assembly GCA_028533085.1. NCBI lineage: Eukaryota > Metazoa > Chordata > Mammalia > Primates > Lemuridae > Varecia > Varecia variegata. Next base: position 1,133,213 of record CM052452.1, read on the forward strand.
TTAAGCAGAAGAGTGACATGACCGGATTCGTGTGTCTGAAATTCCCCCTGGCCACGGCGTGCGGGACGAGGCTGGGGTTGACGTGGAAACCTGCTCAGACGACACCGCAGCCCCATCCTCACACCTGCGCGAGCAGCCATCTGTCCTGCTCCTGACGCCCCTGGCAGACAAGTCCCCTCGCTGGGGCGGAAGGGCTCCCCCCGCAGGCGTGACCCGGCAGGTCCGAGCGTGCCGCGGCACTGGTGTCTCTGTGCGCTCCGTGACCGCCCGCCGGGCAGGGGCCGTCATTTCTCTCTCGGTGGACTCATGCCCGACGTGTGCACGGAGAAGGGCCCCTTCTGTTTCGTTCCACGTCCCTGTGTCCACAGCCTCCCTGGCCCTGAGGACACGTCTTTGAGTTTCCAGGAAACCGGCCACGGAGCTGCTGGTAACAGGTGGCGGTCTTCACCTGTTGCGTGACTTGCTGTGACTGTTTCACAGGTGGAAGGGGACGTTATTAACCCAGGTATAGCATAACCAGGTTATCACACGGGCATGTCCTGCAGTCATGAACCTGCCACGAAACAGCTTTCTGCTCTCACATCCGTGTTGCAGGAGATGCTGCTCACACCCGCCATGCATGCCCTGGTCCAGCCCCCAGGCCACCTGCAGACGCCGGGCAGTGTTTCTGTGCGTGCAGACAGCTTCCGCCCAAGCACAGCTGTCCCCGCAGGTGGGGTCAGGAAGCTGCTGCCTGGTGCAGGAGGGACAGGAGATGCGGGGACCGAACACCTCCATACGGCAGCCAGGGAAGACACAGGAGCAGAGTGAAATGTGACTTCAGAGCAACAAGTAATGTTTATACATCTGTCGTGGGTTGGACGACGGCTCCCCGGAAATATATCTATGTCCCAAATGCCAGAACCTGCGAATGGGACCTTAACGGGCAAAAGGGTCTTTACAGATGTAATTAAATCGCAGATCTCTGGACGGGACCATCCTGGAGTTTCTGGGTGGATCGATAGCTCCTGGCAGGGTCTTCCCGAAAGGGGTCGTGATGTTGCATTGTTGTCACTGAGTGTGGCTGGAATATTCAGGTGCAGTCGCTGGAGACTGGAGGATTGATCTTTCAGTCGCTGGTTGGCAAGTCTGATCGACACATGGAGCCCCAGCCTTGCCGCAGGGCGCTCAGGACGGAAGGCCGGTCTCCCCGGCGTTTAACCCAGGCTGCTCTGCACGGAGTGCGGAGGGGATTAATTTCAGAAGGAATTCCTGATTCTGTCATCGCAAATCCCCCCTGGGACTTGCAGCTACCAGAGAAGAATTTTAATCATGTTTGGGACGCCAGTTTAATCACGGCCACAGTGATTATCTCTGCGTGTCAACCTGGGTGGACACACGGCTTCATCCGGGAGCGAAACGAGACATCCACGTGTTGAATAGGTGACAGAACAATGGGATGTACACCAGGTGAGCACATGAACCTGCTACTGCACAGTACCACGTCCCCAAATGTTTTAAGTGCCATCGGATCACACAGTATTCGACTCCTTTTCTCGTCTCTTGAAATCTTCTCAAGACGGCGACGTCCCTGGCGGGTGCTGCGGCATTTCTGCCACCGCTGCACACAGCTGCTCCCCCCGCAGCTCCGGGGAAGGAAGGGGTCTTGGGTGACTGGGCAGACGGTGCAATTAGCTAAGATCTAGTAATGGTCGGTCTTCCTTGTGTTTATTTTTATGGTTACGATTTGTAGTGAATGATACTGGTTCTCCGTTTCAGTGTTGTAAAATCAAGTCTCCTTGAAGATAAGTCTATTTCAGAGAAAGTAAATTGATTTAAACAAAAAACAGAACAAAATGGCTCGAATAGACAGGATGTGGATATGGCACAGACAGTGGCAGGGAACCTGCTCGTCTGAGGCTGGGAAACACGATGGCGGCACTCGGGGTGTGAGAAGGGACTGGAGGCTGGCGGGCAGGAAAGGAAGGCTTCCCGGAGGAGGCGGGACTTAAGCTGGGTTTTGAGGACTGGAGAGGAGTTGGATTGGTGGGCTGGAGAGGAAAAGGGACGTTGCAGCCAGGGCATGGGGGACAACAGGTGCCAAGGCTGAGGAATAGGGAGGACACTGGGATGTTCTGAGAACGGGGGAGCCCAGGCTTGCTGGAAGGGAGGGGCTTGCAGGATTGTGGAAGGAGGGAGGAAGGACAGGAGAGACTATTTGTGCCTCCGTGTGCGGAAGGGTGTGTGTTGGGCAGATGCCACCCATCTGGGTGCGAGGCAGAAGGTAGAGAACATTCCTCCCCCACTTCTTCTTCATCTTAATTTGCAGATCCCCCCGGGGGCCAAGCAGCAGTATGAAATGTAACGATTTTGGTATGAAATGTAACGATTTTGTCAGAGGCCGTCTATCGAAAACCCCCTGGTTGATCACAGAAAGCGCTTGTCGTCATTTTAGTAACTGCTTTTGAAATAACTTTAAGCTGCTAAATCACATTTCAGAAATATGGGGGAATCAATAATAGAAAAGCAATTAGCCATGCTAACATTTTTTAATTGGTCCATTTCTTCTTGGTCTTTTCTTATTGACACGTTTTATTAATAAAAGTAGTCTCAGGGGTTGCAAACTCAAAAGACTACGGGGCCAGGTCAAGAAGTGAGGTGAGAGAGTAGCCTGGGTGTCTTCAGTGTTGCTGGCCCTGCCGCGGGTGTCACTCGAGAGGACCTGGGCAGGTCACCGGTACTCAGGTGTCCTGCTCACAACTCACGGGTCCAAGCTGGGCATGGGCCCACCCCCTGAAGGGGTCCAGAGGTCCCGTCTTCCTGGGAGGGGAGGACGCTGGGCCAGGGAGTGGCACCGTGACAGCCACGTGCCCGAGGAGCCTGGGCACCGGGAGGTGGCATTGGGTGGCGTGGGAGCCCCAGGCTGCAGGTGGGGCTCTCCCGCACCAGCAGGAAAGCCCCAGGCCACGGCGCGGTCCTTCCCGCGCTCTCCGCAGTCTGAGCCCTCACGCACCGTAAATGCGGGAGTTCAGGAAACCTCAGAGCAGAAAAGCAAAACCACCCACCTGCCCGGGGCTCAGGGACCCGTGGTCTGGACTCCGGGAGGCGCACGTGTGAGCCATTCCGGGTGCGACCACTCATCTGGGCTCCTCTCTCACACACTGGGGGCTTTTATTTACATAAAAAATAAAATGATGCAGTATCAGAAATTCTTTATAAGGAAATGGTTTGCCCCAGAGTTCTCTTTTCTCTTTGGGAGCAGAACAGGATGGGAATTGGAGTCCCCAGTGTGGTCGGGCAGGGGCTGCTTCCTCCGCGCTGTGTCTGGGGGAGGCAGAGCTCACCCCCGCGGGGCGGCTCCTTCGGTGATGGGGGGCGGTGGTGTGACTGTCACCCCACACACAGGGCACCTGCTCTTGTTTTTCACAATGCTGCATGCTGCATTTGTTTGTCTCCAGCAAGGAACAATGTGGTGTTTATGAGGAGGTTTTATTTTAATCTGGTTGATGGATTTTATTTTCTCCTTTTGGTGATTTCCTTGCTTGCGAGTTATGTTTACCTACAGAGCCTTCCGCGGGGAGGAAGACTACAGCTGTCCTCACTGCGCGCCCCCGAGCACGGCGATAATCCCGCTGCGCAAAAACCCACCCGCACGGAGACCGTCGCTTAGCGCTCTGCTTGCCATTTTCATTCCCTTCGGAGCTGGCGACTTCTCTCTCTTCCTTCTGGATTCGGTGCGCGCCTGCAGAGACGGGGGCGGAGGCGGGCAAGCCAGCTGGGGGGCTGTGCGGGGGTGACCTGCCAGGGAGGGGATTTCTGCACGGAACAGCTGCGCTGCGGGGCTGGAGCAGCCCCAGACAGCTCTCGAAATCGCCCACGTCTCGCAGTCTGGTGGCCTGGCCACGTTGCGCAGACCCAGCTTCGTGTTTCTCTGTTTGCACCCTCCTCAGCCAGCCCCGCGCCCCGTGTCCTCGGCTGCCCCCGTCACGGGGACAGCACAGCGCCTGCCCCCAGCCAGGGCCAGCCCCCTGCCCTGTCCTAGGGCCACCTCCCCGGACTGCAGAGCGCCTTTTCAGACTCATTCGTGATGTCTGAATGACCCAGATCATGAGCGTCACTCCCTCATCTGTACGGCCCACATTCGTAGTGCATCTAGGTCTCCAGTAAACACACGCACACGCGTGTACACACCTACACACATGCATGTGCACATGTTCACACACGTACACACCTACACAGTGCACATGCACACACACCTACACACTGCACACACTTACACACAGCATACACACCTACACACATGCACGTGTACATGTGCACACACGTACACACCCACACAGTGCACACACCTACACAGTGCACACACCTACACACATGCATGCACACATGTGCACACACGTACACACAGTGCACACATCTACACAGTGCACACGCACATGTGCACACATGTACACCTACACACAGCATACACACCTACACACATGCATGCGCACATGTGCACACACATACATACCTACAGCGCACACACCTACACAGTGCACATGCACACACACCTACCTACACACAGTGCACACACCTACACACAGCATACACACCTACACACATGCACGTGCACATGTGCACACATGTACACACCTACCCACATGTACACACCTACGCACATGCACACGCACACACGTACACACAGTGCATACACTACACACATGCACACACTTAGCCGTCTTTAAAAGTATCATCCCCATAATAAAGAACATTTTTAAATAAAATAAAATATTCACCTCTGACCCTACCCCAATCCAACAATCACTTTTGCTTTTTCATCTCTGTGCTCTGAGTCTTTTTCATAGATATGAAATATGACAGTACCTGATATATAGCATATAAATGTATAAAATATTTGTTATTTATATAACAATATTTATAATAAAATGCGATCTATGACGTATACAATGAATATGTAACTGTGGAATAAACGCATACATACACCGTGTTTGCCGACAAAGCCACGGTGGCAGGCGCTGCGGTGCTGCCTGGCTGGTTTCTCAGTCATGCTCTGGCTGGTTTGGGGGCACCGGGTGCTGGGAGTGCGGGGAGGGTGCTCCTTCCCGGCCACAGCTGCTGTGGACAGTCCACGCTGGGGACGGAAGGATGTCCTGCAGCACAGTCTGGTTACTGTGGACTTGCTGTCCCACCCCCTTCTGTTGTCCCCCAGGTTGGGTGACAAGTCCCCCTGGCCATGGCCAATGAGTAAAAATACATAGAGACTGTCCTGCCGCACACATGTGATGGCCACAAGCATGTTCCTGCTTCCCCTGCAGAACTGCCGTCTTCCACCGAGAGCCTGGGTCCCCAGTGCAGCCTCCGGAAGACAGGCGTGAGCTCTGCATAAGGAGGGATTCACTTGGATGAGCATGAGTGACTTTCTGTTCCATCTTTAATGTTATGTACTAAAAACTCTGTTCTCGTCTCATTTCATTCTTGTTATAACTTTGTGTGGAGGAAACTGCGAGAGCTGCTCTTCTGCAGAGGGAGAACTAGGATTGGACAGTTTAGATGACACCCCGCCCCCGACATGCAGAGGAGAATTGTTGGATGACACCCTACCATCCGGAAATAGTTTTTATACTCTGCAAACACCCCTTTGGCACTCAGGTAATTCTCACCTAATGGGATCTGGCTGGAAGAAAGAGTTTGCAAAATACTGTGTATGGAATCATTTGTACGGGAAATATGACTACCCTGCTGGGAAACTGGAAGCGTTTGCAACAGATGTTTCGAAGCAAAGCATTTAGCTTTAAGCACTTGGGAAGAAACACACAGACCAAGCTGGCAAAAGGGTCCCCGAGCCTGGCAGGTCCTATGATTGCAGTTGGAGTCCTGGGAGCTGCAGAGCTTGTCACTCGGTTGCTTCTGAGCTTCCCAGAAGGGAGCGTGTCATCTTCAACCTGGCGTTAGAGATCAGGATGGAAGGGCTGAGTGTCTGCTCACAAAGGTTCCCAGCTCTTGGGAACTGGGCCCGGGGTCTGTGTGGATGCCACGGAACCTGGTCCACCTGCGGGAGCCGACTGGGCAGGGATTCAGGCTCCTGGATCCCTGTTTGGACCTGAAGGCAGAGAAACGAGGCGTTTGGAGAAGTGAAGCGTGTGAATTTCAGGCCTCTGAAGAGAAAGCTCTCAGACTCCTGCTGCGAAGTCCCCTAAGACGTCCCGGGTTTCCCCTCACGCAAGTCTGGTTGGTTGAACTTTGCTTTGGAGGTCACACGAAATGTCACCTCCTCCTTACAAATGTACCTTCTAGCTCACGATAGCCAAGGCCTTTTCTGTTGCTTACAGCAGAGAGAGAGCCCGACGTTAGGTCGCCCATCTTTGGGAGAAAGTATTGAGTATCACAGTCCCCTGACAGCAGGGCTTAGCTTCTCTTGGCACGTGGCAGCTGATGCTGGCAGGACGGTTCCGAGCGTGGGCAAGACAGGCTGAGGCTCCCAGGAGGACACCCGTGTATCAGTGGGGTGCAGTCAGGAGAGAGACCGCCAGGGAGCATTTCACACGCACAGCTGACGATCGGGTGTTAGAGGGGGAAAAGGCAAAGAGGCTGTTCTGTGTGGCTGCCGCCCCTCAGGCTGGAGGACCAGGGGGAAGTGGGTGGGTTGCGAAGGCTGAGAGGCAGGGCAGAGGGAGGTGGCACTCGCTGGCCCTCGTTGCCGTCTCCAAGGGGACGGACGTGATGACGTTGACCCTGGGAACATGGAGAAACTGCAAGTAGAAACCCGCTGCTGCAGGAACCGTCTGCCCCTTTCCCGTGAGGCGCCAGGGCTGGGGCAGCCTCGGCTGAACCCCGAGGGCAGCTCCCTCCCCCAACCCCCTCCCTCCAGAGCCCCCGTTGGCAGAGTCAGGATGGGGGGGTTGAGCCAAGAGACAATATTCCCCCCACCTGGAGAGCACATCAGAAAGCAAATGAGCAGCCATCATACTATAGTGATATGATAAGCCCAAATTTATGAGAGAAGAAACAAATGATTAATAAACGTCAGCACACTTTATTATTACCTTATTAAATTTGCTGTGGGACTGGTGACTTCCCCTTCTCATGACACGTACGCCCGGGTGCCAGGCCTGTTTGAAACGGCTGGGTCTGCAGACACGTGTTTGTGTCTTTAATGCACTGTTATTTCTTCTGAAGCTGCAGATGATAATGATGTGAATACATAAAAACCCCGACAGTTCGGATATTTTGAAAGCTCCCTGACTTTTGACGTTCCCTGACCATTTTGTGTGTTTCTGACTTGCCCAAAGTTTGACCCGGTCAGGGCTCTTCATGCCAAGGTTTCTCACTCCCTTTGGCTGCTTCCTCCTGTCCTCCCCAGCTCGCTGTCTGCAAAGACAGTTTCTATGCTCTTCCTTCCTGAACATTCCACCGCCCTCGGACTACCTGAGTTGCAGGTACAGCTGCCTGGGAGGAGCCGGCGCCCTTTGCCCTCAGACGGGAGCTGATGACCCAAATGCCCAGGAAACCAGGCGGGGGGGTTGTCACCTAGACCAGCCCCTGGAGGGGACGGGGGAATGGAGAAGGCGCATTGTGTCAGTCATCTATTGCCGTGTAACAAATTACTCGAAATCTTAGCAGCTCAAAACGACAAACTTGTGTTATGCGACACTGTCTAAGGATCAGGAAACCAGAAGTGGCTTGGCTGGACGAACCTGGCTCCAGCCTTCTCACGAGGCTCAGTGAGGCCGTCGGCTGGGGCCGCAGGTGTCTGGAGGCTTGGCTGCAGCTGGCGGTTCATTCTGCGCCCATCGGCATGTGGTCGGCAGGCCTGGTCCCTGCCGGCTGTTGGCTGGAGGCTTCGGTTCCTCACCTCGTGCACCACAGGGCTGTGTGTAGAACGATACCTGCTTCTCCTGGCACAAGGTGGGGGAGAGAGAACCTAACCTCAGAAGTGGGAAATCACTATTGCCCAATTCTGTTAGAAGCAAGTCACTACGTCCAGCTTAATCAAGGAGGGAGGGATGAATCTCCACCTCCTGAAAGCAGAGCATCAAAGAATTTATGGACATATTTTCAAGCCACCTTGTACCTCTTGTCTGGAGGGGTGACAGCTGTTCCGCTTTCCCTGTTGTCTCCTCGCAGGAATTATGGCCCGGAACTGCCGAAACATCTGTTTTGTTTTGGAAGCCAGGAATGTTGCTTGTGTGAGTGTGAGAACTGGCAATAAATTTAAAACATTTTAAAAACACTGCACAGATTGAGCAAGATAAATTCAGCCTGTGGGCTGGTGGTTTAGACCCTTGACCTTGAAGAGGTGGCTTACTGACTTCACTGTCCTTACCGTGACCAATTCTGTCGCACGGTTCCCATGAAGAACTGATGTTCGACGAGACCGCCGGACAGAAAACGCGTGACCTCCAATGTTTGTTTTCCGATTTTCACCGAGAATTGTTGAGAGTCAGAGCGACGTCCTTTAGGAGATGACTGAACGTGGCAGCGGGTGGGTTTCTCCCCTCCCGTGGCTGGCAGAATTGGAATGTCGTGTGCTACCACCCTGAAATCGGTGGTTTCTGTTTATTTCATGACTGTGAATTTCATATCACCCTTTGGGCTGCTGTCTGAACAAGCGTGGCTGCCATAAATAAAAAGCCCTACAGAAAAGCACCGTACATGTTACTGAGCCAAAAGAAAGAAATTCAGAGGGGGGGACACTGGGCGTTGGAGATCAGGTTCCAGCAGGATGCTCCGAGTTAAAGGAGCTCCCGATTATTCTACAAATAGTGAGAAAACGGGGAGTCTCTTGGTCCTGTTCTAAGAGGAGACTGGTGAAGTATCCGCACGCTTCTCTGTTTAATAGTTTCGAGGCGACTCTCCTCTGACACTGCCGTGGGCACTAGGACCCAGCGCACGACAGCACGGCATCCCTGGCCCGGGGACTCACCGTGGTGGAGGGAGACAGACGACAATGAAACAGTGTTAAATATATAATTGAAAAGTAACAGGCCAGGCGCGGTGGCTCACGCCTGTAATCCTAGCACTCTGGGAGGCCGAGGCGGGCGGATTGTTTGAGCTCAGGAGTTCGAGACCAGCCTGAGCAAGAGCGAGACCCCGTCTCTACTAAAAATAGAAAGAAATTATATGGACAGCTAAAAATATATATAGAAAA
>CM052452.1:1142842-1164696 GCA_028533085.1 Varecia variegata
GGAGGCCAGTGGCGGGGTGGGCTGAGGCGGGGAGAGCGAGGGGGACGTGGCAGCTCATGGGGTCGAGGAGTCAGATTATGGAGAGCCCAGCAGGACTGTGGCCTTTTTATAATATATAATTGAAACAGAAAACCACTGCAGGGTTGAGTGGCAGAAACACACAACCTGACTTACATTTCACAAGGATGATCCAGCCACTGATTTGGGAGAGGCAGGGAGGTTATTACAACAACATCTAGGAGAGGCAGAGGCCCACCTGTGCGCCAGTAACTAGTCACGTGCACACGGGGTGACTTAATGATTGACTTTTAAACAGCTGACCCAACCCAGCTTTAAATATATTAATACACAGTTGAAAAAATAATTGCATTTAAATAAAGCCTCTGCTGCAATAGGGCATTTTGTTTACCCTTTCAAAGCATGTTGGTATTAACAACGAAAGCTCCCAGTCTCAGTGACGAGTCACCATTTTCATATTTTATTCCCTGTGTGGTTTGCGTGGTCCTTTGAACGACTTCATCAATAATTGGAGAAGAACCCCCAACCTTTTCCTATTAACCTTTGATCTGGAAATCCAACCTCACTGACATTCAGGCACGCCATTTGATCTTTTCTTCCGTTTCGTGTTGGACCCAGTTTAGCTTTCTCATGCTCAGGTTAATCACTGGACTGTGAGCTGGAGATGCCACCGGGTGTCTTGGTGAGGAAAAGGCTTGGCAGGGCACAAGAGTGTGTTCCGCGTGTCTGGTGACTCATTTGTTGGTGGGAGAAAAATGCAGACTGGTTTAAAGGGTGCTGGAAATATGAAACTGACAAGGTGGGTCCTTTTGTGTCACTTGCACTTAAGAATTTTAAATGGTTTTTGAAAAGTCCTCTTAGATCTAAAACCCAACTCTGGATAACGATATTTCAGCAGATACATTTTATGCAGCGTGAATAGGCTTAGAGCTTCCAGTTTAGTCCTCAGTTAGAAAAAAAGATTAGATCAGTGAAGTCAAAACCTGTCTACAGCCAGCCATCCGTCACACCGAGCCACGCTGTCAGAGATTTCTGTTTAGATTTTATTAAATGCACAGTGAGCTACTCCCCGCTCAGTGATTTTCCTCTGCCTTTCAAATTTCCTTCACTCCTGAAAGTGCCCAGTGGAATTCTGACAAGCTGTCAGATACACACAACTCCCGCAGAATTGAGAAGACACTTGGGTGCCTGTTGACATCCATTTTTCTGCTTATCCCTGCCAAACAGAACCCCAGTTTTTCTTAGGTTATCCACCCCTTTTCCCGGGACCCCTCCCCTGCAGCCAGGGCTGAGCTCCTTAGAGAAAACCTCAGCCCTTCCTAGGGGTTCGCCCTGGACGGGGTGTATGAACCGACTCCAGCCAGGAGCGAGGAGGAGAGACTTATAGGAGGTTCCAGAGAAGGTTTGTCCTTTCTTCTGCGTGAGCTTCGGAAGCACTCCTCCCCTCACTTGCCTTGCAAAGACGACCGGCCCTGCTGAACCCACGTGATTCCAGCCGGAGGATGAATCTGATACACGAGAGAGGATAGAAGCTAGGCGCTCGCAGGGTGGAGTCCCTGGATCAAGCCATTCCTGAAAGCTGCTCCCCTTGGGACCTCCAGTTAGGTAAACTCATAACTTTCTTTTTCAGTTAAGCTGATTTAAATTGGTTTTCTGTTTCCTGCAGACGAAACCTCACTCTGTCAAGGATTTTGTAGAATTATTGTTCCTTGTGGATAAAGTGCTCTAAGTTTCTTGGAGGGTGGTTTTGAAGTAATTCGATAAAAATCTGATTTTAGGTTAGACACAGATGTTTCATTTGTGGAGTATTAGAAAAAGAATAGACTAAAAAGACACAGATATATATTTTAAAATTCTGTGATGTTTGCGCACTGATGACGTATATCCTCCACCCGTGTGTCTGACTTTATTTCATAGATCAAAGGTACCACCACTTTTGCAGAGTTTGATAGTTTTCTTTTTTTGTGATTTTCTATATTTAAATATTTTCCTACAGTGAACATGTATTACTATAGCTATCAGAATAAATTATTAATAAAAGATAAATCCAGATAAATTCAAGGCTCTTCCCAAATCCTAGAGAATGAAAGATCCTATTTTAAAGTCGGTTTAACAGACATAGACAGCAAGAGGTTATGTGGATAAGTTTTAGGCATAAAACTAAAACAGAATGAAAACCTTACCAGTATTGCTGCTCCTGCTTTCTGAATCTTCTTTTCATTGTATTTGGGGAATGTTCATCCTTTAACTGAAAAATGGGATTTGAGATGCATCTCAGAGCTACCCAATATCCTCCTATATTTACTGGTCAGTTGGGAGTTATAAAACCCTGTGTCCTGCTCGTTCTTCCCTAGAAAATCACAACCGATGACACAGGAAGGACCAGCCCCAAGACTGTCTGAATTAAGGAGGAAAAGGCTCAAAACCTCCTGGAACTAAGGATAAGTCAGTAATTAGTTTGGGGTACCTGTTTCCCATTGGCCAGGATCCCAAATAGCTGTTCAGTTGATACTTCTCTTTTAACCACATTGGCCTGACCTCAGCTTCCCTAAATATCTGCAGTTGACCCTGGTTGGAGACACTCGAAAAATTAATGAAGACCTAAAACATGTCAGGCTTTAGGGAAATAAGTGCCTCTGTGTATTTGTTTCCTAGGGTGGCCGGAACAAAGTTCCAAAAACTGGATGACTTGAACCATAGGAACGTATCCTCTCCCAGTTTGGGGGCCGGGAGTCTGCGCTCCGGGCGTCAGCAGGGTTGGTTTCTTCCGAGGGCCGTGAAGGAGACGGTTCAGGCCTCTCCCCTCGTGTCTGGGTTTGCCGGCCACCCTGGCATTCCGTGGCTCATGGAAGCATCCGCTCAATGTCTGCCTGAATCGTCACCGGCGTCCTCCCCACGCGGGCGTCTGTGTGTTCAAACCTCCCTCTTTGATAAGGACACCAGTCACACTGAACCAGGGACCCTCCCTACTCCAGCGTGGCCTCATCCTACCTAACATAACTGGGTGTAATTAATCCTGACTAGACGTAACTCATTCCATTGGCAACAAGGCCATTTCCATCGAATGTCACATTCTGAGGTCCTGGGGGTTAGGAATTCAACGTAGGAATTTGGGGCTCGGGCCCAAGTCAACCCATAGTACTTGGTTACAAGGAAATTCCAATATGTGTTCTTGAGCCCAGGGTGGGAAATCATGATGGAATGTTTTTGGCAGAGTCTAAAAGGTTGACTTATAGCAGTTGAACATGCTTTTGGAAGTAGGTTCGCGGTTGGTGTAGATGACTGCAGTTGGCGAGCTGCTCCCGTAGCTTATTGGCATGGGTGTGGGAAGGGGCAGCTTGGCGAGGGCGGGAAGGGACGTTGCTGTCGTGCGATGGAGGAGGGGCGGCCGCCAAGCCACTGTAGATGAGGTTTCCAAGGTGGGGGGAGCAGATTCCGCCCCGCAGAGGACATTCGGCAATGTCTGGAGACATTTTGGGTTGTCATATTGAAAAATTACATTTGCGACGAAGTTAAAAAGGGAGTTGAACTTGAGGAGATTTGATAAGAATGATAGTCTGGAATCTAGAACCTATGAGCTCTCTTACACATCCACTGGGTACAGTGGGGCAAATAGAAATTCTACCTGCAATAACACTTTGCCTCTAGAACAACTTTCCAGCTGTGTCTGTGAGAGTCACCCTTCCCACATCTTGCATCAAACAAACCCAGCCTTTGGTGTCTATTGTGTTGAAGTCCCAGCTGTTTGCCCTTAAGCAAATCTCTCCACCTCTCCCATTCTCCATTTCCCGCTCCGGAAACAGTGGGGCAAAGCGGGTAGTCAGGGCTGAGCTGCGTGGGTGTAGACTGTGTTCTAAGTGTGCTACGTGGATTATCTGCAAGCCCTGGGAGGGGGGTGTTATTGTCATTCATTCTACAGTTGCACCGTCAGAGACATTGAGCAGGTGAGTCACTTGCTCAAGGTCATCTGGGTACCCAGTGGTGCCGCTGGGACATAAACACCTGCTAACTCCAAGGTGGGGTCACTTCCAAGCCAGTACCCTTAGTCACTACAGCACGTGGTCTTACGAGCTGTGAAAATGTAAAGATCTAATGTAAACGAGGCTCGTCTGCCCGTGCCCAGGCTGCCCTCGAGAAACGAGAATTGTGGTTGTTCAGAGAACTCCAGGCTCACAACAGCCAAGATTCGGAACCAACCTGAGTGTCCGTCAGCGGTGAATGGACAAAGACAAGGTGGGCTGTCCACAGTGGGATCCTATTTAGTCATAAAAGGGGAAAATCCTGTCGTTTGCAACAGCGTGGACGAACCTGGAGGACACGGTGCTCAGTGGAATAAACCTCACTGACGTGTGGACTTTTAAGAAAGTTGAACTCACAGAAGCAGAGAGGAGAACGGTGTTGCCTGCAGCAGGAGGTGGCGGGGGTGGGTGGGGTTGTTCCTTGGTCAGAGGACACCAAATTTCAGTGACAAAGGCAGAATACGTTCTGGAGATCTGCGATCCAGCACCGTGACTATAGCTAGCAATAATGTTTTGCCTATTCGAAAATGGCCGGGAGAGTAGATCTCAGATGTTCTCACCGTACAGAAATGACGCATGAGATGACGAATATATTAATTAGCCCAATCTCATCATTGCATGATGTGTATGTCATAGCACCACACTGTACCCCCAAATGTATCCAATACTACTGGCCAATTAAAAATAAAATGAAATATAGCGTTGGCGTAAGAGAAGATAAATTAATCATCACAGTTGCGATGATGATGGTATAGACAAGTAACCTTTATTAAAAAAGAGAGAGAACGTGGGTTCTAACCTACTTGAGGATTTCAGTTTCGTGACCAAGTCAGTAAGTTATTTGGAAAATATACATCGTTAACAAGTGAAGTGTAATTTATCAACATTGTGGCGGGAAAAGTATCCAATGTTCCTTGAACGCTGGAAGCAGGTTAGACACGCGGAGTCCCGGCTCCTCGCTGGACCTGGTCGGGAGAATCTGCCTTTCCTCAGGCAGTTCAGACGCCAGATTTTAGAAGCGCTGCTCAGACTAGCCTGTCTGAAGGTGCCACCTGTGCTTTGACCAAGCCCCCCACCCAGCGAGTGAAATCACGGGGTGACTTCCCTTCTGTCCCTTCTCCTTGTCCCTCACACTCCTCCCGCCGACTTCCTGTGATTCCTCGATTCCTCGCTCACACCTGGGGCCTTGGGGAGGCAGAGCTGCACCTTCGAGGACGTGCGAGGGAGCCCCTGGCCTGGCGGGCGAGGACGTAGCCGGTGGCTGACGTCTGTCTGTCACCATCACTTAGGGAAGAAAATCCACTCGTTCAACCTCGGGAAGTGCGAGGCAGCCCCACCCCGGCAGCTGTGTTTGTGCAGGGAGAGGTGCGACTGTTGCTGCTCACACAATATTGTGATCCCACATGTCCACACTGATCATCACGCCGGGATGTTTATTTTCCAATTTATCTGTGGCGCTAATTGTCACTGTGTCATTAGTGAGCTATTCTCCGAGAGACAATGAGGGGAGAGCTTGGGTGGACACTGTGGCTGGACAGCACTGGAGAACAGCCGCAGGGGAGATCAGGCTGCAGTCGCCTTGCATTGTGGTTTCGTTCCTGCGAGAACAGAATCAAGTCGCCATTGTCATATCAGCAGAATAATAATAGCTAATAATCACTCAGCATTTGTTCTGTGCCACACACTATCCTGAATGTGTCTCAGGCATATGTTGGCACGTATCTGCTCACTTATTTCCCGATGCGAGAGATGCTGTGATCACCCTCGCTGTTCAGCTGGGGAAACTGAGTCAGAGGAGCCGAGACTAAGCAACTCGCCGAGGCAGCAGCTCAGAGGGCGGGTGCGGGGGTGGAGGGAGGCGCCTGGGACGCTGTGTTCAGATGAGGCTGGGCAGGGAACCGGGTGGCAGTACTGCCCACAGAGAAGTCCAGGGACAAGGGGAT
Source organism: Varecia variegata (assembly GCA_028533085.1). Classification (NCBI taxonomy): domain Eukaryota; kingdom Metazoa; phylum Chordata; class Mammalia; order Primates; family Lemuridae; genus Varecia; species Varecia variegata. The sequence goes on from CM052452.1 coordinate 1,148,823, forward strand.
TTCAAATGTCTTTTTTTTAATCAGACAAGGTAGCTGTGTTTGTCACTTATTGTTATGTAGTAAATTACCCCCAAATCAGTGGCTCGAGCAATACACAGGTTAGATCAGGAGCTCAGGGTCTGTCGTGGGTTTGCCATCAGGTGTCTGAAGGGGGCTCTGCTTCTGAGCTCACTGTGGGGTGACCCACGTCCCCTGGGGCCGGCCCCCAAGGTCGCTCCCAGGGCTGCCCGACGGTGTCTTCCCACGCCTGGTGGGTGTGCACGTGTCGCTCCGGCTGCTGCACCACAGGCCTGGGGGCTCCAACAGCGATTTACCCCTCACGGTTCTGGGGCTGGAAGTCCAGGCTCCACGTGTCGGCAGGTTGGTTCCTTGCGAGGCTGCGAGGGAGGCTCCGTCCAGCCTTTCTCCGGCTTTTGTGGTTTTGGTGACTTTATCCTGTGCACGCAGCACGGGGACCGGGTCTTGGCCACTTAGGCTCCATCCCTCGGTCTGTTAATGACGATCTGGGCAGGCAGCGTGCACGTCACAGGTCACCGGGGCAGTCCTGCTGTGGAGTGATTAAAAAGAAAGCAAAAATAAAATAAAATCCTCTACATTTAAAACACGGAATTGCTCGGAGCCGGGAACCACTGCACAGCGGCCTTGACCCGCCGCGGGACCCGCACGCAGAGCCGCTGCCCGTTCATTCCCTGAGTACCAGCGGCGGAGACTCACCTGCCCTGCGTGCGGTTGCCATGACAACTGCTGGTCTCCCAGGCGGCTGGTGCTGCCTCCTCCTCCTCCTCCTGCGGGCAGCAGGCCCGGCTCGCCGAGATGTGTTTCCGGCCGGCACAGCCGCCGTCACGACTGTTGCTCAGAATGGAAGAGGATGATTATTGAGTTTTTCCAGACAGGAGCCGTCTTTGCGAGGTCTCCAGCGACCTCCCTCCTCTGCTTCCCGCGGCCAGCTTTGCGGGAGCAGCTGCGTGTGTTAGCTGTTTCATCTAGACATCCTCCCAAGGTCAAAGTCGTAAAAGCATCCTGGCGATGCCTCCTATAAACCAGGGTGAGGCTGGTGCTGAGTAGCCTCTCCCCTCTTCCCTCCCCCCGTAGGTCTTTTATTAGATTTTAAGACATTTAAATGGCTTTCTGGGAAACAAATACATCTGCACTTTTGTTAGTTACCGCTGCGAGTGTGTCTCTGTCGTATAATCTTATCTCTGCCCTCAAATGAGACTCGCGGTATGTGCTCAGAGCCGTGTTTGCAGCCCTGGAGTTCACTGACTGCAATAAAACTCAGAGGCTCAACCATAAAACCAAAGGTCACCTGTGTCCAGGAAGCGAGTGGCGTGTGGTGCGACACCCACACTCCCTCGCCGTGACTAACTACTGCCACACCCAGGAGCTAAAATGCGCTTTTGGAAAACATTTTCTTTTTCCCTGCTAGGGCTTCGTGTTGCATCTGCGTGTTGTGTGGATGCTGTTTCCTGAGTTATCTTAACAGAGGCAGAAATTCACCCAGGGACGCTGATACAGGGGGGTAGTTCAGTGCCCGGACTCTGGATCAGACCACAGGGTTCCAACCCTGCCTTGCCGTTCGGTTGCCTGAGTGGCCTTTCAACCTGCCTTGACTCGGTTTCCTCTCTGTAAAATGGGGCTGCCTCTCTCTAGGTTGCCACGTCCGTCTAATGATGGCACCGACTCTATAGCATCACTTTGAGTTTTGAAATAATTAATGTCTATAAAATGTGTAGAATAGCACGTCCGGGAATTTACTTAATGCATAAGTGTTAATAACATAAATATTTAAGTATGCAGTTCAATGCTGGCTTTACCGACACGTTCTCTTGTTTTTAGTCTGTGTTCTTAACCCTAAGTAGCTGTCATCGAACCGCGGTGGTGATGTTCTTGCGGTCACTCTATGATGGCTGTAGCTATATCCGTTTTCATGATCACAAATGCAAGATTCACACCTAGTTCATGTCCTTGCTTTACCTGCTTTGGTTGGGTCTCGGGAGAGTCATTAAAGATACTTGAATGACGGACGGAACGCTAATAACTTCTAGCATTTTTCTGGGCACTTATTATGTGCCAGGCGTTTTATTAACAGCAAGCATGTAATCTGAATTATGTCATTTAGGCACAGAAAAGCCCAGTGAGGTGGGTAAGAGTCGAGGACACTAAAGCTCACGGCAGCTGTGGCTGATCACAGTTCGCAGAGGGGGAGCAGGGAGCTGAAGTCAGGGTTGCTGTGTCTGCTCCTAGAGTCCCCATCCATTGCCATCACATGTACTTGCTCTTTCTAAATTTGCATTTACTGATAACGCATGGCTCCCCAGATCAATGGGCTGATAGTCACCTGTTAAACCTCAAACTTGGAAGACAGTTGGCCCCTAAGAAATGTTCGCTGGACAGATGAATGAATATTAATTTCTTTCATCCTTGCAGTTTTTACCGTGACCCCATAAATCTGGAGTCCTTAATTCCCAAACCGTCCCAATATTCCTAGATCCCACCACCGGCCCAGTGAATTTAACTATAGTTTCCTAACACCTCCCCTGTCCTTATGCAGAGTTGGGGGAGAGAGAGATTTTAGTTCAAGTCTTAGAAGAATTATGACTCGGTGGCTCTATGACCTTGGTCAAGTTATTTAATCCCTAACATTCAAATTCTATATATTAAGACTGCAATAATATTTTAATTATAAAATGCCTGCCTGATAGGATTATGATAAATGTTAAAGAGAAAGTGTGGGTAAAGTGTTCAATGCAGCAGCAGGCACAGAGAGGGATTCAATAAGTGCTAATTATTATAAATTAGTATTAGTCAGATTTTATCAAATGCTTCCTTGGTGTGGAGTAGCCAATCATGTGTGGCCCTTTAGTTTTCTCTGTGTTTTCCCTGAATCAGAATGGCCATTATTAAAAAGTAAAAAAAAAACAGTAGATGCTGGCATGGATGCACAGAGAAGGGAACGCTTATGCACTGTTGGTGGGACTGCAAATTAGTACAACCTCTGTGGAAAACAGTGTGGAGATTCCTCAAAGAAATAAATGTAGACCTTCCATTCAATCCAACAATCCCACTACTGGGTATCTACTCAAAGAAAAATAGCACAATTCATAATTGAAAAGACATGGAATCAACCTAAGTGCCCATCAATCCATGAGTGGATTAAAAAAATGTGGTATATACACACACCATGGGGTACTACTCGCCACAAAAAGGAATGGAATGATGTCTTTTGCAGCAACTTGGATGGAACTAGAGACCATTATCTTAAGTAAAGTATCTCAGGCATGGAAAACCAGTCACCACATGTACTCTCTAATAGTTGGGATCTAAATTACAGGCACACATGGGCACAAAGGGTTGTAAACATGATTGGAAACCTAGAAGGGGGAGGGTAAGAGGGGGTGAGGGATAAAAATCTACTGTCGGGTACAGTGAACACCGTTCTGGTGATGGGCACACTAAAGCCCTGAATTAAGCCTTATACAAGATATCCATGTAACAGAAACATTTGTACCCATTAATATTTTGAAATAAAGAAAAAAAATGGTCTATACCATTTACCCTGAGACAACTATTGCTACAAAATGGAACAGCCCTGGCTATCTCCTGATCAGCACCTTGGACAGCGCACACAAACTCCCTTCCTAATCAGTTTCGGTGCTCACTGGACAAAAAACTAACACGATCCTTTCTTATCACTGCTTTGTCTACTAATTTTCATATTAAGCTGGCAGGGCCAACAAGTGGATTTGCTATGGAAACATGATCTTCCCTGCTATGCGAATTTCTCGTGTCAGGATTGACGATGCTCATTTCCTTATCTGCTTGCCAGCAGCTTTTAAGACGTCATGTTTTAGTAGAGCACTATCTGGGAAAAGAATACTCTCCGTATTGCTTTAGCCATTATCTTTATTATCATTATTATTTCCTGTTACGTTAGACAAGTCTTGTCCTAACCTACTGCAGTCGTATAATCGTCTTGGAAAATATATTAAGCTAATTTTCTTTTATGAATTTATTTACTTTCCAAGTTACTTTTGGAAAGAAGAGATAACTTGTGTCAGAGGTAGCTCTGCTTATGTGGTTATCACATCAGAGACATTTGGCTTCTTTCTTTCGACTGAGCCTGTAAACACTGCCCCCGTCCCCTACGCCCAACAACCAAGATTGTTCCAGAACTTCATGGGTTCTCCACTAAAGCACATGAAGCAGATGATATTTTTGCACTTATTAGAAGCTGTGTCATTGATTTCATGTCACTGCTGTGCCTTAGCATCACAGCAGTGAGCACGTCTTATGGATGTTGAAACAATTACAGACATGAGCGACCCATGACATGCAGTTTAACCGGATGCCTTGGAAACTACTTTAATATCGGTTTAATGATTCATGTAGTTTATGTGGGATCTGAAACTACTGGATGCAGCTTATCAATTGAAACCTCTTCTTTCAAGCTCATAATTCATAATTTGCTACTAACATGAAGTGAAACTACCAGGCCACTTGGTGTTTTGAGGATTTAATATAGGAATCGAATTCTGCAGGATAACTGGAAGGTCCCTTTGTGGAAAAGAATTACCTTCAAATGGAAAGCTTTCTTGAAACCTTCTCTAGGTCTTTTCAGCACTGGTGGCACAGTGACACCGAAACAGTGACACAGTGAGTCCCAGCTCAGTTTTCTCGGGTCCCTACCTTCCCTCACTCCAGTTGTGCATTTTCTCTTGCCAAAAATGCAGACTTCTGTAAATTGTACACAGACAACTAGACACTGGGCATGCCGTCACCCCTACCATTTACCACTGGACTAGCAGCCCTCACCAAAGCAATAAGGCAAGAAAAAAACAATTAAGAAATTTCAGCCTACCTTCGTCTTTGCTGTGTGGTCATTTTTACCATCATTTGAATAAAAAATGTTCCTGATCTGTTTTTATTTTTGTAGAAGACAGAATTATGAACAGCATCTCTTTTTCTTTATGCCTGTCTTTGACGTATTTTCAGGAGGGTGAGCTGGAAGTCCCTGGAGTCTGAGAGAGCAATGGAACATATGTGGGCAACGTATAGAAGCTGCAGCTGACAACAGACATCCCCCTCCCCAGGATAACACACACATGGGCTATTTCTCTTCCTTTGGTCCAGAGCACTGAGTTACGTCAACAGTGTGTACTGTTTTCTCTCTTCATAGTAGCCAGAGATAAACAAGTCAAAGTTCTCACATTTATTTAGACAGTATGGCCACATTATCTCCCAGGACGGGCACCAGATGCCAGCTTACTCCATATATTAGAGGGCACTTTTATTTGGATTTGAGGATGCCTGAGGTTGGTTCAGCTTTGCAGAAAATGAATGAAATATCCATCAGCCTAGGGTTACACATTTGAATTAGCCTGTCCTCCCCAAATGGAGACCACATTGAATACAACGCCCTGTGTCAGTATTTTTTTTTACAAGTTTCCTAGGGCTATTTAATTAGGAGAGGAAATAAAATTATTGGCATTGATGTGGAAGTTTTCTCAGAGATACTTTTGCAGAATCATTGGTCCTGAGTCAATTTTGGAAAAGTCCTTTGAAAAATATCTCACACACGTCTGCGAAGCAAAGAGCAGTTATCTCGAGAGGGGTCCTGCCTGATCGAAACGCAGTCCAAGAGGTAACAGGGTGTGAGCAGCATCCCTCCCAAGAAAGACTGGTGAGGCAATCTTAAGGGCAGTTTTGCAGAAGTGATAGAAAGATCACTTGAAAATACTTTGTAGTCTAATAAGCTGGAAAGGCCAAAATCTTAGCTTCAGTAGCCGGGTGTGGTGGCGCACGTCTGTAGTCCCAGCTATTAGGAAGGCTGAGGCGGGAGGATCCTTCCAGCCCAGGGCTTCGAGGCTGCAGTGAGCTGTGATTGTGCCATTGCACTCCAGCAAAACTCCAGCTCAAAAAAAAAAAAAAATCTTAGCTTCAGCTGAAGAAATGCAATGAAAGCCATTGAAATGTAATACAGAACTCTTAAATCAGCCGCTGTGTGTGACCTACAGACACAAAGCTTCCAGACCATTCCAGAAATGGTGGCAAAAATGGAAGATGAGAAAGTATAGTGGCAAGGAAGGTATTTCAACATTCTGTGCCTCAGTTTACTTTGTCTGGGTTTATTTCCTGTTTCAGATCATGTCTGTGACTCTTGTTCCAACTCTTAATTTTACTGCACGCGTGAAACAGCTCATGGAGTTCTTGTCTTCCGTCACAGTCATTCATGCTTTGAGCGAGAGTGGACGTCAGTCTCTGACGGTGTCTGGAGGGTGGCAGGGCAAGCTCTTCTGCTCAAGGTGGCTCCGATGTAAGGTGTCATCGTCTTCAGCCCCCTGCAGGAGTGTCTGTGCCTCATCAACGGCAGAATTATTAAAAAAAGATATTGAGTAAGAAGAAGGAGATAATAGAGAGGGATTATGTCTTTCTTGGCAGAAACCTCCTGCTTAGAAACTTAAATGAGTATTTCTTGACTATAATAAGGTTCCCTAATCCATCTTCGCCAAGAAGAAAAACAAAAGGATTCGGGAGAGCAGGAGCGAGTGGGTGGCTGTCTGTGATCTTGCTTCTCTGCGAGGTGCCCCTGGTGTTGGGCTGGAGTCACTGGAGAGCCACTTGGGAGCTGCGAATGCTGCAGCCACGCCCCAGATCTTCCCCGGTTCAGGGCTGGCGTGAGAGAGGAAGCAGCGTTTCGTCTCCTTTTGCAGCAGGGAGCTGGGTCATCTCCCACCCCTTGGTGCCAGGCCAGGATGGCATCTTTTGGGGTTTTATCATGTCCCAAGGCTGCAAAATGAAACTGATCGACAACACTTTCTGCAGCTAGAGTTAGCGTGAATTTTAAATCTTTGATTAATGTTATACTAAATCTGACAACAGATTATAAAATATAATAGTGAGAAAACAGGCTGCATTTGGTCTCTGTGTTGCAACTGAAGTTTATATTAAGACATTGGGGATGTGTGTTTCTAAACCACCCACACAACTGGGGCCAAGAGATTTTTTTTCTTATTATGTGGCCAGAAAACCAGCTGCACTATGTACTATTAAATACATTCAAGGCTTGAAGTATTCTTTACATGTGAATATGCGCACGCTTTAAAATGTTGTTTTATTGTCTTCGTTATCTAGAGCCCTGGCTGTTCTGAGCTTTGCAATATACGATGGGAACAGACAGGAGCATCTTCATTCGGAGAATTTAATAGACAAGATGCAAACGTAAGAAACAGCTTTTCCAGTTCCATTTCATCCTCACACTGTCATGGCAGTGGGGGTGCAGGGGAATGTTCACACAATATGAGGAACATAACAGCAAGCATGAGTGGCACCTGCCCTTCTCCTCGGAGCTGGGGAGACAAGAGGGAGCGGTGAGGAGTGTGGCCAGCGAGAGCTGCGATGTCCCCCTCACGGGCTGGCCTCCGCACTCCAGCAGGTGCGATTCCAGGGGGACAGGCCGGGGCTGCCCACACTTCCAACTTTTCCGGGGAAGCCAGAAATCCAGATAATTTTTGTGAATTGTTTTGATTTTGAAATATTGGCAGAAAGCAAGGTAAAAAACAAATGAATCCATTTGAGAAAATCTCGGCGGGGACTAACCCCTCCACAGTCAGCTGAGGGGCAGAAGTCACACAGCCTTATTGTGGATACAGGAGACTTAGCGATGGCCCCAGAAGGGGGTCACCCTGGGGCAGAATAAAATGATCATTGTATTTTCTTAATCTTCACCTGAAGAAAGTTGACAGAAAGGAACAAGCCGTGATCTCTGTAAGTGCTCAGGAGCGTCCCCCTAGGGGACAGGACTCTGCTCCGTGAGCAGGTGTCATGCTAGAACCTGCTGCGCGCGCCTCCTAGTTATTTCTTTACACAAGCTGTGTTCAATTTTTTTTTCCTGCTGAAAATGTTTTTTCCCACTGTGCTAAGAATGAAACTAAGTCTTTTTTGGTGAACCCCCAATCCTGTGGCTTTATGTTTTTACATGATGGCACAGAAGATAATATTTTTAACAGCTGCATAAAAGACTGAAAACGCCCCTGCCGTCACATGCCTACCCCGGTGACATGGTGGCAGTGATGGCCGACACGGGGAGGAGACTCATTAGCTTCACAGGACGCTTCTTCGTGCTCTGCCCAGAGGTGACATTTCATGGTGGCTCTGAAGTGGGCTCGTTCCCCTGCCGCGTCATCCCGCCGGGGTCCAGGAGAAAGAACACCGTCTGACGGACACACAGCACCAGCCTCCAAGGCGAGCCAGGAATGTAACTAAATTTCTGGACTGCTGCATTACAGAAAGTAAAGAGAAAACAAGTGAATTTAGTTTGAATAATATATCTTTATCAAACCCGATCTATCTTAAATATGATCACTTCAATGTGAAATCAGCATACGATTATTAATACTTTATTTTACCTTTTTTGGGGGTGTTAAGTCTTGAAAATCTGGCGTTTCCTTTACACTTAGGGCACATAGCGGTTAAGGTGAGCCACGTTCCAGGTGCCCCGTAGCTGCAGGTTGGTAGCGGCTCCCATGAGCGACGGCAGAGACGTGTGTCTGGTTCCGACGTCCTCGGTGTCTACTGCGCTCGCCACGTGCTGAGCACCAGGAAACCGTTAGGGGAACGTTCTGCCTTTGAGGACCTTGTAGTCTTGTTTTATTTTTTTTTTAATTTTCAAATGAAAGAGTTGATAAACAATGCTAAATAGATATAATTTAGTCCCAGGATAAATTTAGCAATAATTAAATCATCAAATGTAAGTGAATGTGGGTTTTTGTTTTCTTTTTACTTAAAAATTTATTTTATTGATGGGCAAACTGACATGCTGACAATCAAAAGATGGGCCAAAAAAACTTTAAAATTAAATGAACGACAAAATAATGTAAGTCTTCCATTTCTCCTCTGTGTTGGGACACAAAGGATTTTTGATAAATCAAGTTTTCTTTTTTAGTGACAAGGATTGGCAAATACAGAGAATGGCTTAGCTGAAATTATCTTGAGACTATGTTGCATTCATTAGGATTGTGATGTTATTTTGTTCAAAGGATGCAAAAAGCTTCAATCCTGTCCTGCCAGAGACGCTGCCCCCAAAGTATGTTCCTGAGACAAATTTACACTCAGGAGCTGGAACGTGATGTGCTATATTAGAGTTTGCATTCTCTCTCTCTCTCTCTCTCCCCCTGTCTCTCCCCCCATGTATCTTAGCATCCTAAGATAGATGCGGCCAGGTTCACGTGGCCAGGTTCACGCGGCCAGGTTCACGTGGCTAGGTTCATGTGCCATCCTTGTGGTATCTCCTTGTGTTCCTGTAGGGATGTGGGAGTGGAGATGCCCCCCTCTCAGAAAGGAGGGGACCCTCCTCAGTCACCACGGGCTGATTTCTCGTGAGGCATCTTTGTTTCTTCCAGTCCCCAACCCACACGCTTGTCTTTGGGGAGCAGCTTTGATCCCCAAACTCGTGGTCCCAGCCCGTTGGTTGGCCTGCCCTCCCTGTTCCCTGCCCTGGCTCCGTTCTGCAGCACCATGGCAGGTACAGGTTAGAATATTGTCTGAGCTTGGATGGAAACTCTGTTTCCTTCTTCCAAACAAGTAACTTAGATTTTTAAAGATGTGTTTTTTTTCCAGAACGTGAGAAGCTGACGGCCACATTTTGGCGCATGTGGTCAGTACTTGTCTGAGAAAATGTAAGGGCTAGAATGAATTAAGACAGCAAGATAATGTTTTTCACCTAGAAAATCGACAGTTTAAAGGATGTCAATGCCAATGTTGGCAAGGGCATGAGGACACGTGATTCTCATAACATGTTTGTGGAGGAGCAAGTTGGGTCATCTTTCTGGAAGGCCGTTTAGCCACCGCACGACCTCACGGACAGCACAGTCTTGATGCATGAACTTGGGGTCAGGAGACATCAGGAACCACCAGCTCATCGACGCTTGGTTCACCCGGAGGGACAGAAAGGCAGACGACTCCAGCTTCGCTGTGTACGTGGAGGAATCATGCACCCCTCAGTCAGACACCCCCACGGGTTTGAGACGGATCAGGGTCTGACAGCCAACTGGCTGGATCCACGGGAATGTTGTCTTAATGGATTAATGAGAAATGACAACAATACACATCATGATTTTCTATTTTTTGAAGCATCCTTATAAATCAGCTTTCCTCCTACTTACAAGAGAAGGGCGACTTTTCCCTTCTCTTGTTAACAAACTTGTTCCCTTCCCAGTGTTAACAAATCCACTGGGAACCTGGGGTCTCCGGATGAGGTTTCTGGTCCCCGAGGCTGGGCAGCGGCAGTGAAGGTGCACTGTGTTCTGGAGCCCGGGGAGGGGACCGATGCCTGCATCTTGGGCGGCTGCCTGCCTGTGGATGTTAGAATGAATGTTATTGTCACGTGGAGTGAATCCTTTTTGGTAAGAACAGGATTATTCCTCTAATAAGTCTTTGAAACTGCGAGGTTCAGGAACTCTCCCTCATCGGCCACCCTCTTTTCTCAAATGTGATTTGCTGTTTTGTTTTTCTGCGACAGGATTACGCATGTTTTCAAAAGCAAGGGATTAAACAGATACTCACTCTGATAGAAATCCAGGTCAGATTCTAAGAAGGTTGGGAACTGATGGTGTTGAAGTTTAGCAAGCGAATCTCAGACTTGGTGCGACGTCTCATGGAAAATGCGCCCACATGGGGGTCCTCTCACCCTTTGGGGTAACCTGCTTCAGGAAGGGGAAGGAAGACAGGGCAATGCTTGGGAATCACTCTGAATTCCCAGGGAACTTATTAGGAATAAACACAAGATCTGAGTCCCAGCAAGTGTATCATATCAGAGAGAGGTCCTGGATCATCCTAAGGAAGAAGTTGCTGATATCCAAAGGTACAACGATTTCATGCAACATCATTTGCAGCTGGGCAGTCCTGTGACTTATTTGGGGTAGCATTTGCCTGCAGCTGGGTACCGAGGTCTCAGCACTGAGCAGTGGTGTTCCCTGCTCTCCACCTGATCCTGCTTCTCCTACTGTCATCTTCCCAACTGAGATCCCCTCCTCTTTGCTTTGTCTTCTTCATAGACTATGTTTTCATCTGACGTATGTATTTCTTCTATCTTCCTAACCAGGATATGTGTTCTATGATAGTAGGGGTTTTGCCTTCTGTGTCTCCTGCTGTTGCCCTGGTGCTGAGACGAGCCTGCACTGAGGGCCTCGGAGGGTGGCTGTGCTGAAAGTCTCCTGGCCCACACTCAGCCCCGCAGGTGCCAGGCTGCGTCTGCCCAGGTGCCAGGCTGCGTCTGCCCAGGTGCCAGGCTGCGTCTGCCCAGAAGGGAGCCTGTGTCTAGTTTGCACAAAGGCATCTTAAGAGCCGGTGCACATAGTAAGAACTCAACAAACATTTGTTAGATGAGTGAACAAACACAGAAATACATAGACAGTGTCTAAGGCATGGTTTGGCACCTTGGAGGTGTGACAGAAATGTCAGCTCCTGGTTCAACTCCATGGCCAGCTAATGCCTACATTAAAAAACACTTCAAAGAAAATATTTCCAACTCCCCTTGGCAAAGAAACCACAGACCCAGAAGGCTTTTGTCGTTGGCGTGGCATTGAGATCACATTTTAAAATGAGCTGATGAGTGAGCGTCTATATTCAACGAGAGGAAGGAAGTCACTTTCTTAGCCCCAGTGAGTACAGCTGTGTTTTCAGCATTCGCAGTCGAATAATGAATCATTTAATGGTCTTTACTCAGTATCATCCACAAGTTGTCTTCTTGTATTTTGGTGGAAGAGGAGGAAGCTCTCCACGTGCCCAGCTTCAGCCTGGCGGGAGAGCCGTGACTGGCAGATGCCGGGGGCAGCAGCTCTGTGGTGTCCAGGCAGCGCGCGCTCCCCTGGACATGGGAAACTCAGAGGGTGAAGGTCACTCTGACCTCAGAGTGTCAGGGCAGCAGAAATGCGGGAAGAGGAGGAGACGTGAGTGAGGTGAGTCTGCGCTGTGAGCTGTGTCTGTCCACGGGCGTATGGTGTGCTGTGCTCATTTTCGTCTTTTGGTTTTAATTCTGCGACTCTGAATGGCGTAGTCCTCCAGCCCCCTTGCTGTGGATCCTGCAGGGCTGTCACTGCTCCTGTGGAGACCAGCTGACACTGTTTCCAGCCACCAGGAGTGTTCACCCTCTGGGTTCTCCTCCAAGCCTCTCCCTCCCCACTTGCAAACGTGTGGCCCACGCACAGCGTTTCTCAGACAGGACCTCTGAGCTCCCCCCTTCCTCTCGCCCACACGTGCGGCCCGTCCTCACGTCCCCTGGGCAGCATCTCGAGAATGTACCCGGGAGCTGAGCCCTCCTCGTGTCCCCTCTCACGATCCCTGAACTCCACGGCCTCCTTGTCCCTGTGGCTGCACCAGCGTCCCCTCGGGTCCCCCTGGCACCTCCCTCATCCTCCCCAGCCCACCCCGTCCCCCTCTCTTCTCTCCCCAAGGCCACTGCCTTGCTCTCAGGCCTTCATCCTTTTCCACCAACTCTTGAGCAAAACCCAAATTCCCACCGTCGCCTGCCCTGGTCACTTGCCCTCTGCGTTGCCTGCTCCGTCTCAGCGTCTCTGTGCCCGGAACGTGCACCCACGAGGTGTCCACCAGGCTCACGGCCTCTCGTCAGCTCTTCCCCCAGGTGCCACCTTCTCAGAGACACCTTCCCTGACCACGCTTTCTAGAAATCTCTGCCTTTGTTTCCTTCTTCGTTTCCCTACATAGCATTCACGGACACTGTTTTTACATGTATAATTGTGTATATTACATAAATTTAATATATATGTTTTATATTTACATTCACTGACACATATATAAAAATATATGCATGTAGGAAATAAGGAGAGAAACAAATAATATGCAAATCATCATAAATTTGGCTTGCGGCCGCAGTTTGCTGCAGCGTGGTCTCCAAACCGCGGAAGACCGTCCCGGCACGCAGAGCCCCGGCGCGCCCTGCGGCTTTGCCCTCTCGGTCTGCGCCCGCTCCCGACCCCGACTTCCTCCCGCCTCCTGCGGTGCTAGAAATGTGCAGAGATGGGTCCCCACGCGGTGCCCTGGCGACCTGGAGAAAGGAGAACGGGACAAGAAGCCACGTTCGTCCCCGCCCGCGACTTTGGAGCCTCGCGGGGAGAGTGCGTGGAGTCGTCTGGAAACAGACTCTTTGGTTCCCGGCGGCCGGGCCTCACAGCAGATCCTCCACGCGCCTGACTCATTCTATTGATGCAAATGCTATAAAATCCATTTTGCCATTTTAGAAAACACACTTCTCACAGCTCAGATGTTCAAGAGCCGAAGTGTGCAGACTCTGGCACGGGTCCGTGTGCGTGCAGGGCCGGCCGCACGCGTGGGCAGGGTGGGACCGCTCTGGACGGATTCGCGGTGTGACCTTGCTGAAGTCGCCTCACCTCTCTGAGCTGCGGTTTCTGAGTCAGGACAGTCGGGAGCAAAGACAAACACTTGCATATTGACAGCTCATTGGGACCCTACGGGAATTCAGGCCAGCATTGTCCGATTTTCTGATGTTTCCCCAGAAAGTGTAAATCCTCATCTTTATATTAGATTTCCTATTTTTAAATGTTGACAACTATTTAGGTACTTTGGGGCCACAGAAGACGCCCGGGGGGCCAAATCCAGTCGCGTGCCGACATTCCGAGTAACCTTCCTCCCACGACACTGTGGGAGCCCACGGGGTCCCCTTTGTGTTTCCCTATCGAGGGGTTCCGCAGACGTGTGTTTCGCTTTTGTCAGCTCTGGGGGTCTAGTGACCCTCATGCGTAAAAACGGAAACGGCAAAGTTGTCGACAGTTCCGTGCAGAGTGGGACGGAGCAAGACACGTCCGCTGGCAATTCGCCGACCTTGAGTGCGGCCGGGCGGCAGGTGCATGTGACAGGTGGTCTGGGCCTTGCTCTGGGCACGGACACGGCCCCTGCGATGCCTTCTCCGTGCAGGCACACAGGCAGTCTCAGCTCCTCCGGTGGGAAGCGACCGGCACGTGCTGCTCTGTTCTCTGGGGCTGATGAATTTATGACCAGACGGGATTTTCCTTTGCAATTTGAGATGCACCGTGTGTGCAGCCTGGGTGGAGAATTCAGCGTGGGGTGAACAGAAACTTATGTTTATTCTCCTTCCGATGTGGACCAGGATCTTCCACACCGGCTGGCTATTTTAATCTTCTGGTGACCCGGCGAGGGTACAGGTCACGATGCTCATTGCTACAGGAGAGGAAAGGGAGACTCGGGTTAAATAATGTCGTACAGCAACGCAGCCAGCAGGCGGGCGAGCTGGGAGACAGCCAGGGTCCCTCACCAAATGACCTCTGACCTTATCTTTTGGCGTGATGGAACCACCTTCTTCCTGACCCGGTTCTACGCTGCCAATGGCAAAACCGCATTCAAGGAAAACAAGTTTCACTCTTACGAATGTCAGCTATAGAGGCAGAAGGCAAAACTTCTGGGGCAACCAGGAAGATAAATTGTGGCCTCGTGTGTGTGCCTGGAACATGTTCCACCAAACCTATCCCGGCACTTGCAAATCCACGGCTGCAGTGGGAGCTGTGTCTGGGAAGAGCTGGGGCGTGAATCGCCCTGTGGCCTCATTGTCCTGCCCTGGGCTCCCGTCCAAGATCCTGCGTTGCATCTAGTCACCCTGCCCCCATGGTCCACTCGGAGTCGTGGCAGGTTCCCAGTCACTCCTTGTTTGTTGTGACCTTGACACTTTAGAATAGTGCCGTCCAGATGTAGTATAGAATACCTCCCAGTTCAGGTTGTCCTATGTTTGGACACAGACTGCTGAGCTGAGGTTGCAGGATGGCGGCCAGTGAGGCCCATGCGGATTTCAGACAGGTTTTCTTCAGTTGCCAACATCTTCAAATGGGGACTTGTGCATAGAGTTATTGATTCCTGGCGAATGAAAGATCTGGTGATGGCAGCCCGGGGTCCCTGTGGGCAGCGGGGGCTGAGTAACAGCCTCTCCAGAGACGGGCAGACACCCTTCTCTTTGCCCCGTCCTAACCCCTGTCCGTGATGTTAACCCCGCCTGCTCTCTGTGGCTGTGACTCCGAGAGGCGTCTGGGTTTGAATCCGTCACTTGATGAAAACCTGCTGGAATCTCTGAAGCCACCGTCCTTTAGGTTCTAGAAGACAGAGTCTACGATGTGGGTGAACTTTGCTGTCTTCCTCTGCCTGAAGGTACCATCATGTCCCACCAGAGTGGCTTCCACAGGAACGGAGCGATGGTTCCAGAGCCGGCGAGGATGTGAATCTCTGCGGATCTGCACACTTGCCACTTTTCAAAGCTGTTTGGCAAAAGCTAAACATGTGCACGTCATACAACCCAACAGTGCCATCCCTAGATAAGTACTCATCAGAAACATACACGTGCCTACAGGGAGATGTGTTCAAAAATGTGCTTTGCAACATTATTTTTTATATATTTATTTTCTGAGATGAGGTCTCACTCCCTTGCCCAGGCTGGAGTGCAGGGGCGTCATCATAGCTCACTGCAGCCTGGAACTCCTCGGCTCAGGTGATCCTCCCGCCTCAGCCTCCCGAGTAGCTGGGACTACAGGTGTGCACCACCACGCATGGCTAAGTTTTCTTAGTTTTAGAGAGATATTGTCTCACTGTATTGCCGCAAACTGGAATCAATCCCAATGTTCAGTAAATGTTGAACATAAATAGATAAATTTCAGAATATTCATACGAGAGAATAATATGCAGCAATGAAGTAGAACAGGCTGCTATTTCACACACATGGAAGGATCCTAGACAAATGTTGAGAAAAATATTCAGACATTAAAAGGATATTTTTAAATCTCTCTTACACAGAGCTGACAAACAGGCAAAATTATGGTGCTATAAATCAGAATAGCGGTAA
>CM052452.1:1165196-1185594 GCA_028533085.1 Varecia variegata
CTGCACCGTTGTACTTCTCCACTAGCAATGTACGAAGCTCCGACTTTCTTCCTCCTCAGCTATGTGGCATAGTAATGGTTCCCTCCTAAGTTCGACCCCACTGTTTTTGGTAAAGAAGGGGCGGCCTTGGGAGCCACCTGTATTCCGATGACGCTGACCAGTGTGAACCAAATATAACTTGGACCATGCTTGTTTTCCACCAGTAAATCAGTGTATGCGCTGTGGGTGTATGTAAGCTGTTGAAATACAACTATGGAGAGAAGTCTCATTTAAAATGCGAGTGTAAATGTCATGAGCTTACATTAGAATCCGCTTCACGTGTTATATTTTTCCACGTGAGCTTGTCTCTAACCTGGGTTGGGAAAATAGTTTTGAAATGGCACCGTTGCTTCTCTGCAATTGCATGGATGCCAGGATATCGAGCAGGACGGGAACAGTGGGTGTCAGGCGTAGTGGGAGCAGGTTTCCGGAAATAGAAGGGGACCGAGAGGTTTGGGACTGTTCCCCAGCCTCCCCCCCCCATTATAGAAACTCGACACAGTTGTTTGGGGAGCAGTTGCTCTGTCTGCACAGTGACATTTCACATTGGGGTTACCCAGTGCCATTTGCAAAGTATGTTTATACAGATTGTCTCAATTAAGTTGCCAAGACTCCTTGGAAGGGTTAAATAATTTCCCCAAATCATGCTTGGTCAGTATCAGGACCAGGATCCTAGCTCGGAGGTTCCTTCCCACCATGGGAGGACTCAGCGACTGTCCTGGGCCTTGACCTTGGCGGGGCACGCAGTGACCTTCGGGACCACGGACAGCACCAGCCGCACCAGTTCTGTCCTCCCGTCCCCTCCCTTGGGCTCTGTCCCAAGCGCCCCACGCTCTGCATTTCCTCCCCTTTCTTCTTCCACTTGCTCTGCCGTCCCACCCGTGCCTGATGGCAAGGACCACCTATGAAGCCTCCTCAGAAAGAAAAACCATCACCCAGCACACTCCAGTGTTGACTTCAGTTATTTTTATTATACGTTATTATAATTGATGATAATGACATCATTCTTATATAATATTATCATGCCAGGCTTGCATATTATAACTATGTAGCCCATATTCGAGCATAATATGATTGTATATTTATAGTTCATAATGTAATTACATGTGTCCAGGCATAAAACTGGTTTTAACATTTTTATAGCTTTTCTAAACCATAAGACCAGTCCGACTTCTTTTCCAATGTGCCCCGTTTTTAGGCCAAATTCAACCCGTAGACGTGTGCCTTTGGGGAGGGAGTACCTGGTGGGTGTTTTTATTTGAATTCGTAGCCAACACATCAAAACAGGGATGTTAGAGATGGAAACCCAGAATCTCGGCTCCTAAAGACGTAGATCAGCGCTGGGTTCCTGTTCTCAGCTGACCTCGGCTCCGGGCCTGGGTCATGCCGTTTGCCGTGCTCCCATTCCTTCTAGAACGTTCCGGCATCTGCCCGTGCGTGTCGCTACCCGTCCCCCATGGGCAGTCAGGTTTGTGCCTTAGCCATTCCCGCTGCAATGCTTACGAGTTCTTCCCTGGAAGAGAAATCCATTACGTTACCAAAGAATCACAAAGACATACACGAGCTGGCATTTCTCACTTCCCAGTTATTCCGGGTCAGGAAGACAGAGCCTGAGGATGGCTTCTGGCAGCCGGTGTTCAGAAAGTTCCTCCCCGACATGTCCTGGCAGCGGGTGGTCACGCGCTCCCGTGGCTGGGCCGTGGGCGTGTGTCGTCAGACTCAATTACGGGTGCTCAGATGCTGTCAGCAGTGTCAAAGCCCACAACAGGGGGACCGGTGGGGGCATGCACGCTCCTGTAGCATGGCACGTGTGTGCACACGTGTGACCTGAGGCCGCCTCACCCCAGGCTGTGGAGAACCTTGTTACTCAGACAGTCGTGTCAGATTGTATTAAATCCACCCGGTCCCCCTCTCCTCCTCCTCCTCGTCCTGGGAATTGTCAGAGCCGGTGCCACCTGCACTGGCTGTCGGGAGACTCATGCTGTCGCGTTGTGACTGCAAGCTCACATCTCTTGGGGCCCTGGTCTGGAGCACGCAGATGACACACAACGTGATCTCTGTGTTGCTTGGTGGCATCTCTTGGCGGTGCTGATGAATTCAGAAAGGCTCCATCTAACTGGGGCAGCGGCCACTGCTCTGGGAAGACAGCCCTGGCCCTGCCCAGGGTCGGTTAGGAGGCCTTCCAGGCTGAGTTGCTTTTCAGCATTTCATAGACTCAGAAGGGTGAGCAGTGGGCGTGTTCTGAATTTCCCCCCAAGTCCTGCAAATACACGCGTGCCAGAGCAGCACCCGCGCCCTGCCACCGCGGGGAATGGCGGGGACCAAGGTCCACTTCAGCTGCAGAACCGAGGAGGAAACCACCCCCGCCGCCACCTCCTCCAGGCTGCGCGCCAGGCTTGCACAGAGGGGGACGCCTGTGCTAATCTGGTGAATGAGTCACAGGGTCCGAGTGGCTCCACCTGGTACCTGTGCTGTTTTCTTTGGGCACTTACCTGGCGTCGCTGTCAGTGAGTGGGTGTCTTTCAACATCCCTGTGTGGAGGGCTTTGGTGCCCTGCCAGTTAGTTTGTGATTCTTGAAGCACGGGGTGGGGACTGTTAGTCTGGGGACAAGGTTGCTTTTCAGCAGCTCCCTGAGGGCCGGGGGAGCCCTGTACGGTCAGCGGTGCCTGAAGTGCCGGTTCTCGCTTGGGCCAGTTTGGGAAACCGCATCGGGGAGAGATGGTGATGATCCTCTCTCCCTTTGCATGGTGACACCATGGGGTGGTGTTTCCTGGACTGGATTTAGGTCCTGAGCTTTTTCCCTGGGAAGACTGAGTTCATCAGGTTAAGCGACTGGCCTTGAGACACTGAGCTGCAATGTAAGTGAAACAAAGGGATGCCAGCTTTTCTGCAGCCGTCAGAGAATTGCATGAAGGACCAGCCCCGATGCTCCCTTCTTACAATTCGGGCTTCCTGAGTGAGGTGCAGGGAGAGGCGGGCGGCGTGAGCCAGGTGGCTGTTTGGGGGCGGAACGTGGAAGATGCAGCCAGTGTGCTCGGTGCTCCCTGAGCACCGTGTCCCCGAACCCTCCCGCCGTCTGCTGGGACAGGCCCTTTCACACCCTTACGTTGTAGACAGTGTGGGGACACCAGGCAGCTCGTCTGAAATCACATTCGGGACAGCTCCAGTTCGTGTTGAGCAATTTGGCCTCAGAACCCATGATCTGACTCCCAAGTGTCTCCTGTTCTCAAATTCTCTGAGATACTGCTGCCTCAGTTTACCTCGGGGCTCCACCGTCGGTAGCCACGTGTTTTGATTAGTGCCTTCGCCCCCGTAAGACCCCCAGAGAGTCCCACATTTGGGACATGCCGGAAGGTCCGCTGTTTCCTCAAGGAGCCGGCGGGGGCCACGTCACACTGCTTTAGTCGTGAGGGACAACAGTGAGGACGGGCTATAGGGAACGTCTCCGAGGACAGAAAGGGATCGATCACTCCGCTGTCAGGTACTTCCCGCGGGCTGGGAGTCGCTGTTTCCCAGAACAAACCGCTGCGGGTCAGTGTCCTGTAGGTTCCTTCACGGTGGCAGGTGCCAAGCGGTGGTAGAGCTCACGATTGTGGCCGAAACCAAGGGAACAGTGACCGAAATATGAACCTGAACACGTCCAGGGGGAGACGCTCTCCTGGCTCAAATCTCGCACCACTGTGGGTTGCAGAACCAGCGCCCACCCGGGTCCAATTTCCAAACCAGAGCTCTTGACCGCTGTGCCTGCCGGGTCTGCAAACGCCGGCATCGGCTCACACACCCTCTCCTTTTGTCCTAGGAAAACCAACCGAAGGATGTCGCCCCGGGAGAGCGTCGCCTGAGACCTCACCATGCCGGCCTTCCCGCAGGGGCCCGGCAGCATGACCAGGTACTGACCACCACGGGCGGACCGTCCGGGGGCCTGGGGGAGGGGAGAGGAGTCACTGAATTGCCCCCAAGGTCAGGGCAGCCCGCGCCCCTCTACCCGGACTGTTAAATCTTTCCAGGTTATCCACAGTCTGCTGTCGGCTCCGCTTAGAAGTCGGTTAGGCACCGTGTCCTACCACAGGCCACGGAGGACCTGCCGGTGCCCACTGTCCCAGCAGACGGCCTGGCCACTGCCCCATGGCTCAAGCCGAGACACTGGGGCTCCCGGACGCTGCCCCCTCCTCCCCCTAATCTAATTCCTCGCCTTGCTGTGTTTTCTGTGGGTTATAACAGAGCTCCTGAAACTGAGTAATTTATAAAGAAAAGGAATTTATTTCTTACGGTTCTGGAGGCTGAGCAGCCCCAGGTCGAGGGGCCGCATCTGGTGAGGGTCTTGCCGGTGGGGACTGTGCAGGGTGTCACTCAGTGAGGGGCTGCGTGTGCTCACGAGCCAGATCGGGCCGCTCGGCCTCCTCCCGTGTTGCCACCGGGTCCCCTCCTGCGATAACCCGTTATTAACCTATTAACCCACTGACCCAGAGGGCAGAGCCATAGTGATCCAGGCACCTCCTTAAGGCCCCGCCTGTCACTATGGCCACGCTGGGGATTAAGTTTCCAACACGGGAACTGGGGGACAGACCCAGCCCACGGCCACACCAGCACCCGCCGTGCCCCGGCGCTCTCCTCTCCCTGACTGCCGTTCCCCCTGTCCACACCCACGACTGTTTCCACCTGGCCTCTCTGCCTCCCTGTTGTCCTGTGGTCATCATCCCCGCAGCAGCTGGGAGGATCTTGCGATGCTTCCAGCACCTTCCATAAATAAAACCGAAGCTCCTCCCAGCAGCTGCCATCCCGCCCGACCTGGCTACCTGCCGTCCACCTGGGACTCCCTGCACTAGCCGTTCCGACGTCCTCTTGTCCCTCAGACCCAAGCTCCTCCCAGCACTTGACAGTTTTCTCTGCTTAGCACATTCTAATCCCTCATCTCCAAACAGCCGGAAGCTTCTCGCCTTTCCCGTCTCAGGTCAAACATCACCTGCCGGTGAGACCGTCCGGGCTGCCCCCCCTAACGCCCCTGCCCCATCCTCCACCCTCTTTTTCTCCCTGTGGCCTTGGCCATTCTCCTGTCTCTGAGTCTCTTGCTGCTGTCTCAGCCCTTCACGTGTCCTCACACACGCGTGCGCCTGTCTCCCCACGAGAACGTGGGCGCCTGCGTGCAGAGCCTTTGCTGTCCCCCCCGTCACGGCCCCCCCAGCACCTGTCCCGGGACAGCAGTGGGTGCCCAGGACACGTTGGCTGAGGGACTGACTGGTGCTTCTGAGCTGCTGGTTTCATAGCTCTAACAACGCCTATTTCAAGGAATAGCTGAGTTCTGATAACTTGATATAAAAATTATTGGTTTCTTGATTTGACACTTATTTTCCTGTCTTCCTGTTTTGCCATTTTTTCCAAAAAAGATGTGTTTTTTTTCAGAAAATGACAAGTGTTGATGAGGATGTGGAGAAACTAGAACCCTGTGCCTTGTTTTTGGGGCCGTAAAGTGGTGTAACCACTAAGGAAAACAGTGTGGAAGTCCCTCAAAAAACTAAAAATAGAATCACATATGATCCAGCTACCTATGTTCTAGCTTCATATGCAAAAGATTTGAAAGCAGGGTTTCGAAGAGGTATAATTTAATATCCTCATCAACACTTGTCATTTTCTGAAAAAAAAACACACCCTTTTTTGGAAAAAATGGCAGAACAGGAAGACAGAAAAATAGGTGTCAAATCAAGAAACCAATAATTTTTATATTAAATTATTGGAACTCAGCTATACACATAGATATATCTCCATGTCACACACTCACAGTAGCCGGAAGGCGGAAGCTGCCCCAGCGTCCACAGATGGAGATGGGCAGACGCGGTTGCTCCACCCACGCAACTGAATGTTCAGCCTTGCAAAGGAAGGAGATTCTGACACGTGCCCCAACACGGATGAAACTGGAGACCTTATGATAAGTAAAGACGCCAGTCACAAAAGGACCAATACCATAGGGTTCCACTTGCGAGGTCCCTGGCATTGTCAGGTTCACGGGGACAGAGAGTGGAATGGGGGTGCCAGGGGCTGGGGGAGGGGATGGGGGTCAGCGTTCAAAGGGGCCACAGTTTCGGGTTGGGAAGGTGAGGAGTTCTGGAGGTGGAAGGTGGAGACGGTTGCAGAACGATGTGACGACACTTAGTGCCACTGAGCTGTACACCCAAAAATGATCACGATGGTACATTTTATGTTATGTGTATCTTTCCACAATTTTTTAAAAAAACGGTGTGTTTTTAATACATCCCGACTCTCGGGTTGGTGCCCTTCCCCCGCACTCCCGCCAGCCCCGCTTTGAGACCTGCAGGTCACAAGGCCGTAGGGTGGGAATGAACTTGGTTTGTCTAAGGGACAGGAAGGGGGCTGGAGTGTCCTCAGCATGGTGAATGGTGGCAAGAGGGGAGCAGGTGTACAGGACCAGACCCTGCAGGGCCCTGTAGACCACTGAGGAGTTTGGATTTTATTTTCATTTCCATGGAAACCACAGGTTTCAGGCAGGGAGAGACTGGATTAGGGACATTCAAACATTACCCCCAAGTCTAACTTTCTTGACTAGCTAGAACGTGAGAAGCGAAGGCTCCAAACAAGACTGCACCCCGTTACTGAGGTTCAGAAGTGAAGACTGTCTCATTAAAATAGGTCGTGACATTTCTACTGGGAGCACTGGGGTGTTTTTCCAAGTTCATTGCCTGACGCATCACGTTGCAGCAAAATGGCATTCAAATGCTCCTTCGAATCAGACCTCGCTCTGACCTCTTAATAGCAGCTTTCCCGCGACTCTGCTCCCACTTAGGAATGCCAAGTGGGTGCCTTCCTTTGTTTTGGTGCCACAGAAGTCGTCAGGTTAAACTAACACTCGGTGCATAAAGTATTTGAAACAGAAAGGTTTTCTGCGGCTGAAAAACACGCCTTTATGATAGTCTGTTATTGAAGCCATAATTCGTGTCATAACAGCGGGGGAGGAGAAGAAGAAGTTGCAAGTCTGTTGTTGGGTTCAAATGTGTAGGACGTTGTCCAGAATCAGTAGGACAGGAACCATGGTAACCTCTCCTCACTGCATGCCCTCACGTGTTTCACAAAAGCCGCGGGAGAGACTGAGAAGACACGGTGCCTCCCCCAGGGCCGTGTCCTGAGAATGGAACCCACATGGTTTCTGAGTTTAGTGGGGAATCCACTCTAATCCATGTGGAGTTGTGTTGCCATTCTTACCCACTTTTAAGACAAGGGGGAAAGTTTTATGCAGAAGAATGAGTATGCCCAGACAATTTGGGTAACACTTTTGTATCTGTCAGGGCTCTCACAGTTACAAGGGACAGGCAACAATTCAAACTGGTGTAAGCAAACAAAGAGCATTTATTGGCCCCAAGTATCTGGAAAGGAAAAGACAATTGGTTTCAGGCACAGCTTGTTCTAGGTGCTTAAAAGATGCCCTCAGGATTCTGCTTTCCTGGCTGCATCTCCTGGCTCCATGTCCATCTCATTGGTTCTGTCCTCATGATGCCAGGGGCGTGGCAGCTCCAGCCTTTTGTCCTCACCTTTCCTAGTTCGGTGGGTGGAGGAGAGGGTCTTCCCGGCTGCTCCACAAGTCTAACATCTCATTCTGCAAGGAGGCCACGGGGTCGCATGGCCTCTCCAACCAATCACATACCCAGGGCATGGGATTGCACTGATTGGCCAGGCCTGAGCCAATCGCTGAGGCTGCGCAGGAGGTGGGTGGGATGGAAGGGACGTCGTGTGCTGATTGGCCAGCCCTCCGTCAGGTGAGGCCCCCGCAGCACGAGTGCACCTGCGGGCAGGTCCCAGACGGAGGATGAGGGCGGGGCGGAGTCGCAGACGGAGGTGGACGGTCCGGGCCCCAGAGAGGAGGCGCTGGCTCTGCTTCCCAGGTGTGTCGTGACCTTGTCGCCCTCCCTCCCACCTGCAGGTGAAGGCAGAGCATGCCCGGCCCAGCCGCTGGCTCGCCCGGTCACCAGCGAACGCGATCTGGCCGTGAGGGAGTC
This sequence comes from Varecia variegata, assembly GCA_028533085.1. Taxonomy (NCBI): domain Eukaryota; kingdom Metazoa; phylum Chordata; class Mammalia; order Primates; family Lemuridae; genus Varecia; species Varecia variegata. Next base: position 1,173,240 of record CM052452.1, read on the forward strand.
GCACCTGCCCCGAGCCAAGCTGGAGAACCTAGAACAGGTCCTGAAGGTAGGAGGCCTCTGTCCGCGCCGCGGGAGGCAGTGGAGGCTGTTTTTACCCGTTTTGCAGCATAAAAGGCAATAAATAACAAAATCCGAGTGTTTCTGGAAGCAGTCCCGTAAAACCAATTACGCATTTCCATTTCTTAGGATGTTAAACACAGCTGAGCGGCGGGGCCCAGGCACCGCTCGGAATGGCAATGGAGCTGCCTAAGACCAGAGGTGGCCACGTCGGTGTTTCCAACTCCGTGAATTTTAAGCTGTTCCTCAGATGGTTAATGACCTTTGTTCTAAAGAGAACGGCTCAATCAGAGAAGTGCGTTATCAGGGTGCAGGTGACAGGACACTCCATGCATTCCTGATGAGCCGGGATCTCCTTCAGTGTTTAAGGGGTGGGTTGATTTGCTACCCGTGTCACTGAGTTAAGCTGAATGAATTCTTTAGCCTTTTTTTTTCTTTTGAGTGTTAACATTTTATTGAATTCTCATAGTGGGAATTTTTTTTTTTTTAATAAAATAATCGCCGCCGGTCCTACCCAGGACACACGTTACTTGGATCCTGTGCATTTCACAAGTGCAGAAACGGGATTGTGCTGCGCTCGCCGATGCTGTTTAAGTCAATAATCGATGTTAATTGCAGCTGTAGCTCATTTGGGGAACGGTTGCGGGTCCACAGCTGAGTGGTGCCCAGTGACAGGGGGGGCCGCGAACCCTAATGGGTCTGAGGTTTCTTTCTGGTATTAGGTAGCAATGAGGCTTGCAGTATTTCGTGAATCTCCCCAGACCACTGAATTTACACTTTAGGATGGTGACATTCATGGCACCCGAATTACATCTCAATTAAATAATAAAGATGCCCTGTTGTTTTCACTGTCGACCTTGAATGTAAGCCCAGCTGGTCGTGTGGTTCTCAGTGGAGGAGTGGAGCCGTGGTCAGCGTGGCGTGGCGTGGCGTGGCTTGGTGTGGCATGGCACGGCACTCATGGCGGGGACAGCTGAGGCGAGCGCTGACCATACGGCTTCTCTCCGCTTGCTCTAAGTTTAGAGCGTAACCCGAAAGAGAGGAGGTGCTACCGCAGAATTATTTAAGCAACCGCCTTGCCTACTGGCTGGGTTTTCTGAGTGCACAAAACATGATTTATTCAACCCTCTGCCTCTAGGGGTTGGGGCGGGTGTTTGGTGTCTGGTGGGTTTGGTGGCGGATGGGCCGTGAGTGCCTGGATCTGAGGAGCCTGATTGCAAGTCTGTGGGATGAAAGTAGCCGGGAAGGATAGTCTGGACCAGGGGTTCTCAGTGGGGGGACATTGTTGATTGGTATGGCTGGGGGAGGGGAGGTCGGTGTGCTGTGAAGTCCCCTACAGCAGAGCCCCACATGGCAGCAGCACTGAGGTCAGAAACCCTGTTGCTGCCATGACAAGTCACCCCACAGGGCCTTAGTGGCTTAACACAACACGGATGTGCTCTCTTAGGGTGCTGGAGGTCCCAGGGCAAACGAGTCTTACGGGGCTAAGACCACAGCACGGCCGGGCTGTGGCTCTTTCTAAGGCTTTGGGGGAGTCTGCTCGGGGCCCACGCTCCCCGGCAGGGCCAGCTGCATAGCGTCTTCTCTGCTCCTGGTGATGACATTGGGCCCAGCTGGGGGGTCGGGGATCCTGTCCCACCTTAAGGTCCTTACCTCAGTCACACCTGCAAAGTCCCTCTTGCTAGGTGCGATAACTTATCCCCGGGTCATTATTCAGTGGCCACAGCCTGGAGTGCCTTAGGGAGCTGACCAGACGCACACCGTGGGTGGCAGAGGAGGTCCGACGGACAGCTCCAGAGGTGTGAGGTTCCTGTCTGCCCCGCCTGGCCTGCAGTGGCTGCCCTTCCCGTCTGACCTTGGCTTTGAGCCTCGTCACTGGGACCTTGCACGGGCGTGGACAGCCCAGGCTCATACCCGGGCTCCGTCCCCCTGCCCTGCAAACTGCCCTCTCCGTGGCTGGCCTCCCGTCCAGGGTGTTCACACCAGGGGTGTTGCCTGCCCTTGGGAGGACAGACGGGGAGGAGGCCTGTGCAGGGCTGGGGTTGAGCTGGGGACTCCCAGCAACACTGTGACAACATGCAGGGAAGGCCATCCAATAGGGAGGCTCATCAGAGACTCGGGGCCTGGGGTTTTCGCTGGGGGCTGGTCACGTGGGCAGCTGTGCCTGGCAGGTGCCCAAGTGCCTGCTCCGGCAGGAGAGCAGGTGCTCAGCGGGAACCACGTGATTAGTGCAGACAGTCTGGGTGCCCTGAGCCCCTCTTATCTGCTAGGGGATGGTGGGAACCCTCCCAAGCCTAAGTTCCCAGGGGGAACCAGCCAGGGGCCGACCTTGCCAAGAAGAGCAGCCTCTGGCTGCTGGGTGAACTCCGGTCTGCACCCAGCCAGGTCCCAGCGCGGCACCTGGGCTCCGTCTGCACCTGGGCGGGCGGCCAGGCTCTGTAGCAAGTGAGCGCAAAGACCCTGGTAAGCCAACACTGTCTGGCTCTGACTGCTGCTGCCTGGGTGCTGTGGGCTCCCCCACCCCGCAGTCCAGTCTTGGCCCAGATGTCACTGTCAGGTGTCTCCTGCTGCCACGTGCCCTTCAGGGCCTGTGTATGGGCACCCGGCACTCCCTGGCCCCGTCTCGGGGCTACTTTTCTCCCTAAAGCTCATCTTCAAGACACGTGTTGCTTATTTGTCTTGTTTGCCTGTCTCACGCCTTGTCCCCACCTGAAGAGCCAGCTTCGGGGGCGGGGGCTCCCGTCTGCTCTGTCCCCAGGGCTGGGGCAGTGCTGGGCTCTTCACAGGTCGTTCACAACATCCTTCTCCGTGTGGTTTTGATGAGTGAACGGGGACTTGGAGCCCGGGGAAGAGGGCAGGGCAGGGGGAAGGCCCTGAGGTGGGGGGTCACTGCACACTTGGCAGGACCAGGTGGGTGGCCTGTCCCAGGCCTCTCCAGCCAGTGGGGGAGGGGCCTGTGGGAACCCATACGACTGCTCCTCAGGGGACCCCTGCCCCACCAGTGTCCTGTTGAAGGGCGATCCTATTGCAGTGGGAAGACAGTGAGTGTCTTGAGGATTTGCAGATGCGTCTGTGATCCCTGTTCCCCACCCAGCACGAGGGCGAGTTTGCAGGGTGGTCCCTGCGGTAGGTCCTGGAGTCCTGTGCTCTCGGAGGGCGCTTGCGAGGAATCGGCCCCCCGGCAAGGAGATGGCGCGTTGGGTACACGCTGCCGCCATTTGTACCGATGGAAAAGCGCAGTGATTTTCACGCCCTTCTGGTGTTTTTGTCATAGTAATAAATGGACTGCACAAAATTAGCTTTTCCCTGAGCAGCCAAGCTCGTCGGCAGTGGCAGGGACGTCAGGAGATGGATGTGTGCGGAGCAGAGGAGGCAGCTGACTCGATTCGGGAAATCTCGGAGGCCCAGCCCTGCCCTTCCCACACGTCCGAGCTGGACCCCACCGTGGTGCCGTCTGTGTCGGTGGCGTTTCCTCTCTTGTTGCCGGCGATGCGCATGGAATGGGGACCCCAGCCTGGTTACAGCCAGCCTGGCTTGCCGAGAGCCCCAGAGGACTCTGCCAGGCCGGAGCCCACCCAGGCACATGGCGGGCCGTGCGGGGCCCACCTGGACCGAGGGCCGCTGGCCGCCCCTCACCTGCCTGGGGCGGAGAGAAGATGCTCAAGGGAGAGGCTGGCGGCCGGCGTGGCTGCAACAGCGAGGAGAGGGCAGGGAGGTAGAAGATGAAACCCAGATGGGGATAAAGTGCGCAGGGACTCGTAAGCCCAGGTAGAATTCTAAGAACTTTAGAATTTGTTCTAAGTGTCACCGGACGCTGTATCTGTTACCTACTGTCACAATAATGCTGTGTAACAAACCGCCCGGTGCCCAGAGGCTTAACACAGTAACTGTTTGTTATTACAAGTCTCTGGGTGGCTGGGGGGCCGGGGCAGGAGAGAGCCGGGGTGCAAAAGCTTGAGGAGTGGACGGGAGGTGAGGTCGTGGGGAGACAGGGTGGAATCTGTCCTTTTACGAAGCTCTGTTGAGAGCAGAAGCAGATCCACGAGTGGTGGCCAGAGGGCAATGTGGGCTTTGAAGGGACAGGTGATATTTGGGGACACAGGAGCCAACAGAAGTCCCCAGCAAAACTTGTCCTCCCAGCATCCGTCATAATGAACCCCAGACACATTTTTCAAGGGTCGAATTTATGCCTTTCTGACAACTACTTCATACTGACTCGGCTCATAGCCTGAGAAACTTAAAAGCCATTTTCGTCCTGGTTGTTTCCGTCCACTGGGTCTGTGAACCCCCCTCCCCTGCTCCTGTAATCGAGAAGCCCCCAACGTGCCCGTCGCCCCTTTCTCCCCTGGCGGCTCCGAAGCCCGCAGCGCCACGCCTGGAGCTATTTCTGCATTTGGTTAAAGCTTCTAATGAGTCCCTGTAAGGAGAGCGGTTCCCCTCCCTTCCCTAACAACTTCCTTCCCGAAGCTAAATAAAGATCACCCGGGCTGCGTTTGGCAGTGCCCACTTCCAAAATAAATAGAAGCACGAAAATTAGCTGGAACAATAGTGCAATTAAACAGCTGCGGAGTTGCTCATCCAAAGCAGGGCGGCTGCTCGCGACCCTGAGACCGTGTCTCCAGCCCTCTCGGTGTCCGAGGATGAAGGTGGCCGTTCCTCAGTCGTCCCAGCCCAGAAACGGGGCAGTGGTTGGGAACACGCTGGCTCTGAGTCTTGGTGTTCTTGGGCCAGCGTCCAGGCTCTGCACGTTCCAGCTGTGTGGCCTTAAGCAAGTTGCTTAGCTTCTCTGAGCCTGTCATCCCGTTGTGAAATAGTGACAACCGTGTCAACTCTCAGCGTTAAACGAGGCCGTGCGTGGACTTGGTGGAGAGCCTGGCGTAGAGCAGAGTAGCTGCCGCGTTCTGGTTTGTCACCATCATCCTAACACGCGGTCGTGGTTCCTTATTGTCCTGTGGGTGGAGCCCCATCCACCTCGTACACTCTGCTTTCTACCGCGCACCTGGGGTTTACTTGGCGTCACGTGGTACTGCACACGTCCAATGGGAAGGGCCTTATGTTTGGACTAAGAGGTAACTCGGAGAACTTAACGGATGTCATGTACTGTTCTAGCCCATGTAAAATTCTAAATACCTCTATGACATGGGTGCTAATTAATAATTAGCTAATCAACGTTAAGTGTTTCATTAATTATTAACTATTTAGAGAGATAATGATGTTGAATAATCCAGAAGAAGAACATGGCACCCAGAGAGGTCAAGCAACCATCCTAAGGTTGCAGAGCTGATGACATCAAAGCTGGGATGTGACCCTGGGTGGTCTGGCCCTTCAATGAATGCCTCATCGTGCCCCCAGCTGTTGTTGCAAAAGACCTGAGCAAAAGCAGACAGGAGAGAGACTAAGTTTTTCAAAACAAGGAAAAAGAGAAAATCTGCTGTTGCAGGAGAGCCTCGAGGAGGGACAGGGCGTGGGGGGCTTGTGGGCACCAGGGCCCCCCGTTGGCTCTGCGGCCCCAGGAAAGCTGGGACCAGGCAGGGCCCCGGGGGCCGGGCGGAGTCGGGCCGCGCTCTGGTGCAGACAGGCCCCGGGCGCTGTGGCCACGCTCAGCCGGACTCTCCCTGTCCCCGCAGCACATGCGAGAGGCCGCGGAACGGCGGCAGCAGCTGGAAGCGGAGCATGAGCAGGCCCTGGCTGTCCTCAGCGCCAAGCAGCAGGAGATCGACCTTCTGCAGAAGGTGAGCGCGGAAGGCGGGGGGCGCAGGGGGACGCTGCGCTCGCAGGAGGGGCGGGCCGGGGCCCGAGGGTGGCGGCCTGTCTGCTCTCTCCTTGCACGGAGATTCAGTCATTTTTGCTTCCCTGTGTGCTCTGGGTTTTCTGAAGTTTCTTGTATTCATGATGCAAAAACAAGCAGAAAGCTCCAACATCTGATGCTGGTGAGGTTGTGGTGAAAAGGACACGCTCTCAGGTTGCTCGCAGAGGTGTGACTTGCCTCTGCTTTGGGGGGATGTCACATGCGTCAGTTCACACTAAAGATGCACACAGTTGACGCTCCAGCCCTGTCCTGGGACTGTGCCCTGCGGGAAACACAGGAACACGCTCGGTTGGATTATTGTTGTTGTTGTTGTTTGCAGTCATGCTGCGTGGGAGGACGGGTGGGGAGCTGGGCTAAACCGACGCCGTGCAAGGCGATGGCTGCGCTTCATGGTTCAGCCACATGGCACACGGAGACGGCCCCAGGAAAGAGAGTCGCTGTGGTTTGTACCTGCCGTCTCGCAGCTGTTTACCTGACGTGTTATGACGTGTTACGAGCGAGCACATCACATTGCAGAGCTGGGTGGTTGCGTGGTCCCACTACCACGTGGAAGGACGAGGACAAGGAAAGCAGTGGGGACGGGGAGGACTCGGGGGAGACAAGGCCACGGGGAGAAGGACCGAGCGGTGCCATGTGCACCCGCACGGCACCTGCCAGGCGCCGGGGAAGCTGATTCGCCCCCGCGTCAGTGCTCACCTGGGTCCTGCTGTCTCTCGCCCGGTGGCAGGAAGACCCCCTTTCAGAGCTGAGGGGCTTGTGGTGCCCCCGGTGGGAATCAGGACACGGGGCCTGTGACCAGTTCTCTGGTTTCCCCCAAGCCCTGCCCACTCCCGTCCCGCTGGTCTGGCCCTGGCCGGGGTGGGAGTCGGGCAGCTGTGGCCCCTCCACCCGTCCGATGGCCTCTCTGGGTCTCAAGTCTGAAAACAAAGGACACACAGTGGCTTGTCCCACCCGGTGGGCGACAGGAATCTCCCGGAGTGTTTTCTCCACAGTTTATTAGCAGAGCTGCTCGCAACAGGTAGGTAACTTCTGCTGCCGTCTCTCTGATCACTCAGCGCCAGATAATGCTGAAGACGGGTTTCATTAAGCCGGCGCTGACGGGACTGTCACAGCCCTTGTTACCTGTCACAATAAGCTGGCAGGCGCCCTGAGAGGCGATGTTTCGTCAGATGTTATCTGAGACGGATATTGTGGGACGCAGGCGGAGCTGCTTCTCTGTCTCCTCCTGCCCACAGGACCTTCCTCCCGCCGGGAGTCGCCTGGACGGCACCTGGGCTCACGCGTGGCGGCTCCGGAAGCCACAGCCCCACCGGGAGCTGTCTGGGCCGGATAATAGGTCTGCAGGAACATAAATACCGTCTAGCGAGGGAGACGGGACGTGCCCTCAGCCCCTGTCTCTGCCGTCTCACGTCTCTTATCTCAACGTCCTTTGCTCTCCTCCCCGTTCGTCGTCTCTCTTGGACACACGGACGCTTCGGGAGTGAGGGCGGCACGGGCAGAGAAAGCAGATGGAGCAGGAAGGGGTCGGTTTGGTGACTTCTTAGAAACTCTGACTTTTAGAGACGTGTTAGAAGAGGAAGGTTGGATCCCGGGTGGAGGGAGGTTGGCGGATTCTTTCCAGAGTCCGTCCGACTGACGTGCGGTGTGGACGGTAGTCGGGCAACACCTGCTGGCCAGACCCTGACACGTTCGCTGCGTGGGCTCCGGTCGCCCGTCTGAGTCAGCCACTCGGCCGTGGTTCTAGAAAACCCGGCGGCGAGCGAGCCCGGCTCTGCCCTCCTGGGGTAAAAGTGAGTGAACAAGTGAATGAAAGACCGAGAAGTCCACGTTATGACGAGAGGGTCACGGAGGAATGAACGTGCGACGTGGGGCCGTAGGTGAGAGTGGAGCGAGCAGAGGATGCCCGCCATGCCCGGAGCTGGGGGAACTGCAAACGCTCGCGCCCTCGGGGTGCAGGAGTGAGGGACGGGGCAGGGTGTCAGGGTGCAGGAGCGAGGGACGGGGCAGGGTGTCGGGGTGCAGGAGCGAGGGACGGGGCAGGGTGTCGGGGTGCAGGAGCGAGGGACGGGGCAGGGCGCTGGGGTGCAGGAGCGAGGGACGGGGCAGGGCGCTGGGGTGCAGGAGCGAGGGACGGGGCAGGGCGCTGGGGTGCAGGTTGCAAGGGGAGAGGATTGGATTCTGGAGCTGTGGACACAGAGCGGACACGCTTGACCCACCAGGGGTAGTGCCTCTGCTCTAGGGCTGGGCATCGGCCGAAGACTGGTCTTTGTCCCCCTACCAAGATAAAAGTCACCAATCCTCTTTGGACTGTCCGAGGTCCCAATGTGGTTCCGATGAGGCAGCACCGTGGAGCTACCCCAGAGCAGCCAACATGGAGCAACAGCAACAGCTGAGCCTCGCCCACCCCAGCCTCACCGCGGCGCCTCGGTGGTTCCGAGTGTCGTGTCCAGGACGTTGGCAGGAGGAGACCCGCGGTCCCCTCCGTGGACACCTCCCTGGACACAGCTGCTGCTGCTGGGGGACCCGCCCTCTGGACCTTTGACCTTCGGGCGACAGGCCCCTTCCCTGGCATCCAGGGCAGGGTGGGCACCGCGGGGGCCGTGCCCCCCTCGGGTTTCTGTTCCACGGGAAGCCGCATCCAAAGGAAGGCCCCCTTCGCCACGAATTGGCAGTGGCCCCTGAAACGAGACCCGCTGAAGCTGCCGCTTAGATTTTGGAAGGATTCAGCGCTGCCAGTTTTCACGGTTAATTTTAACAATCTGTTCTGATTGCCCAGCGGCCCGGCTTGCGAGGAGCCTGCGAGAGCGAACTCCGGGTTCGCATCCGAGGCCGGAAACCGCGTTGCTGCTGCCAGCTCGGCCGAGTTTTGACAGCCCGCGGCGGTTTTTTCCTGTTTCCCGATCCTGCCAGTTGAAAAGCGTCTTTGACTCGACCGACTCGGTGGTGGCGCTATTTATAAAGTCTGCGTTTCTGCCCGTTTCTCGTTTTCTGTGTGTTATTTATTGTCGCTCTCGCTGTTTCGCTTTGAAAGGAGCGGTCTGAACGCTCGATGATCGAGCTGAATTCGAGGATGGGGTAATTAACTCGCTGAGTCCTAGTCCCCGCCGGGCTCTTGGGACCCGCCTGGGGACACGTGAGGATGAAACGCATGTGGACGAGCTCTAGGGAACCTCAGGCCACTTGTCACTTTCAGTCTGTGCCGGGACAGCCGAACTCTTCCTTCTTCCCAACTCACGGCGTTCCGAGAGCGAGAAGTGGCAGCTGTGACGATGACGTCCACTTACTGTGAGGTCACTGACGCTGCTCTGGGCACCTGGGAGACCATTTCTCTAGAAACTGAGAATCCTGACGTGAGTCTCCGTGTAGCACATGGATTCTGCATTAGCTCCGTGTTGTAAGAGGCAGGTGCGCCCCACCTGTGCACACGACCCTCCTGTGTGCACATGCCATGTCGTGTCCCCATCGCACCGGCCTCGGTGGCTCACAGATGTCACCAGTGAAGCAGGAAAACAGCACTTTTTAGGGAGCGTTGTCAGGGTGTTTTCCTGCTTCACGGGTGACATCTGTGAGCCACCAAGGCCGGTGCGATGGGGACACGACGTGGCACGTGGTGCAGGCTGGCACAGAGACGCCTTTTCCTCTCTGGCTCGTGGCACAACCCCAGACTCCTGCCGAACCTCAGTTTCTCAGCGTTAAAATGGAAGCATCACATTCTTCACAGCTGATGCTGTGTTCACTGGCACGCTTGGTTTCCAGTGACAGAAAATCCACAAAGGATATTTTATTTGCACACATCACTGAGATTTTGACTTCAGCTGTGGCTGGATCCAGGGCCCAAACCAGCTGGCTTCAGACACAGTGGCGTCCAAGGCCTCGCAACACCATCTGCCGCCTCACCGTGGTGGCGGGACGGAGCTGCTGCAGCCGTCTTGGCACCATGAGGGCCACTCCAGCCTCACCTCCTCTTGGGGCAGGTCCAACAGGAGAGGGCCCCCTCCCCTCCGTTCCCGGGCAAAGGCTCAGTGCAGGCAGCGGGCCACACGCCACCCCGTCACCACGCCACATGCCACCCCGTCACCACGCCCTGAGAGCCTGGGCCCGCGCTCAGTGTGGGGCGGGGCAGATCCCAGCAAGTCCAGGGGCTCCTCCCAGGAGAGGAGACGACAGACACTTGCTGTCATCATGCTGCGAGAACGTCTGGGTCTGTGAGGACCACGATCGTGTCGCGTTTCAGTTTCGTATGAATTTGCCCTTGGCCTGGGCAGCAGACATCCTCAGAGATTGCTTATAAAACATTTTATTCTGCCGGGCACGTGGTTTTGCTTCGGTGCTTCCTAGAGGGTGGCCCCTGCCGCAGGCCGGAGGTGCCGGGAGCCTGCTGCCCGCTCAGGGCCCCCCAACACCCGCGCCAGGGCCCTGGGGTCTCCGGAAACCAGGCGCTGCTCTACTTGGGGTCAGGTTTGCGGGATGGTGTTTTTGCTTCCCAAGCAGTTACAGACATTTGAGGGACGAAGGGGCCGCCCGGGGCCTTGGGAGGGACCACCCTGGCATTGTGGGCTCACCGCCCTCCGCGTGCGGCCCCGTCTCAGGAGTAGAATTGGGACGTCCCCCACCCGCCCCCAGCCAAGTCCCGAGAGTCTGCCTGTCCCTGCCAGGCTAGGACGCGCTTTCGGTTTTCACAGCAAGCGTCAAACCCGGCCAGAGCCCGTCCGTCCGGCCCCACGGAAACGAGATGGAAACGGGTTGAGACCCTGAGAACTCGGGGCCTCGTTAGGAGGCTGGGAACAGACGACTCTGCTGACGACGGTTCAGACACTAACCTGCTTCTCTTCTTTCCCCCTTTGAACGTTTCCTCTTTTTACTGTGAAAAAGGCTCAGGTGGAAGCTAAGAAAGAGCACGAAGGAGCCGTGCAGCTGCTAGAGGTGAGTGACCCCGGGGGCAGGTGGGGTCGGGGAGGATCACGCTCACGCCCCCTGGAAGTAACAGATAACGCTTAAGTGCCGGCTGCGTAGCGGCTCCCGGAGGCTGTGTGCGTCTTCTCATGTGGTCGTCTCGAGCAGCCAGTGTGACAGTACCATGGCGATTTCCATGTTTGCGCGTGGGGAGGCTGAGCCACAGAGAGGTTAGGCAGTTCCCCTTGGCCACACAGCCGGGCTCAGAACTGCGTATCTCGGATGTGGCCTGCAGTTCTCGACCGGGTCCCCTGGGCTGGGAAGTAAGGAATCGCTTCCCCGGGAGAAGCGGAGGATGGGCCATTCCTGGGGACATCCTGCCCTCCGAGGGACGGCTGCGGGGTGCAGGTTTCAGGTGTGACGCTAGTCCTGGGGGGCATTTAAGGGAATGAGGGAAAGGAGAACCTAAGATGCAGGGCAGCCAGCACTGTCCCACAACACGGTGACAGTGGCCTCCTCAGTGCCCACGGTGGCTTGGACAGGAGCCAGTGCCATGTCCCACCAGCGAGGGTGGTGTGTCGGGAGTGACCACTGCCGTCCCTGACTCCTGGCCCGACGCCAGCCCCCTTGGGAGCGAGTGGACAGGCAGACGGGGGCAGAGCTGCTGGGGACCCCGAGGCCTTTGTCACCCATAGCTGGTGGTTTGCGGTGAGCGCGGCTGTCGCCCTGCCGGAGACGAGGGCCTGGCGGGTCACGACCCCTTACGGAGCTGGGCGTGCAGGAGGGGCCTGGCCCCAGCGTGGCCTCTGCCCAGGTTAGGTCTCCAGAGACGGGATGAGGCTGCTGTCTTTAGGGACAGCCCTGTTCCCTGTCCCCGGGGGAACAGCAGGCACTCGCCTTTTAAAATCTATTCCTCCCGCAGGAAAAGGTTTCCTCATTATCATCATGTGTATTAACATTGATTTTTGGAAAGCATCCATCAGTTAGTGACTATCTGGAGGGATGCGTGTGATGAATGGTGAACAGCAAACAGGAAAATATAGGAGCTGGGAGAGCAGAGTCGGCCTCCTAGGGGCCATGTGTCTCCCCAGCACAGTTCGGTTCCCGGCCTGAACCGCCCACCGCACTGTAATTTGCATAATCCCTGGCTGGACGGGTGGAGCCTTCCCCAGCTGCCCCGAGGCCGTTGACTCGGTCACCCCTGTCGTTTCAATCCGCCTTCCGGGCCGCGGCCCCGCTGTGGTCCGTCGGCCGCGCTGCCGTGGCGCATGCTTTGCAGCGTGGTGATGGCCCCAGCGCCATGTGCTTTGCTTTGAAAACCGTAAAGGCCACGCGGGTGTAACGAGAACCGTGTCTTTCATTTTCAATGTCTCTCCGTGGTTGTGTCTTGCTTGGCACTTCGTCCAGAGCACCTTGGACAGCATGCAGGTATTCTAGACGCGGCGTGTTCCCGCCCCGGCGTGCTGTGGTGTCTTCCCTGTGCATGGACTCGGCCGAGAGTCCCTGGGCCTGCTCAATCCGCCGCGGCTTCCTGGACGGGGCACCTCCAGGCGCTGACCTGAACCAGACCTCTAATGCAGTGGGTGGGGGGCTCCT
>CM052452.1:1186094-1205466 GCA_028533085.1 Varecia variegata
TCAGCCTCCCAAGTAGCTGGGACTACAGGCATGCGCCACCATGCCCGGCTAATTTTTTCTATATATATTTTAGTTGGCCAGATAATTTCTTTCTATTTTTTAGTAGAGACGGGGTCTCGCTCATTGCTCAGGCTGGTCTCGAACTCCTGACCTTGAGCGATCCACCCGCCTCGGCCTCCCAGAGGGCTAGGATTACAGGTGTGAGCCACCGCGCCCGGCCTCTGTGCTTCATTTTTATCCATCTTTTCCTGCCTTCTTTTGGGTTGAGTGAGAATTTTATAAATTCCATTGTCTTTCCTCTATTGACAACTTTTGGGAAATAGTACATTGTATTATTGTTTTAGAGACTGCTATAAGGGCATACAACATGCATGCTAGCTTATTACAAATTATCTCAAATATATCAACTTATTTACAATGGAAAAATAGTACAGCATTATAATGCTGTGTGTGCTCCTTTGTTTTTGCACACTATACTTGTACATATTTTATAACCCCTTAATACATTGTTGTTATTTTTATTTAAATACATATTTGCCTTTGGAAAAGTTGAGAAAATAGTCTATGATATTTCCCAACATATTTACAATTTTCACCACCCCTTTTTCCTCCTTTTTGTGGGTCCGTGTTTCCAGCTGGGATCATTTCCTTCTAGCCCTGAAGAATTCCCTTTAGAATTCCTTGAAGTATGATTTTATTCATCTAAAATAACTCATTATTTCACCTTCATTTGAAGATGTTTTCTCTGGATTAGAATCCTAGACTGTTGCTTTCAGCACTTTAAGAATGGCATTCCATTTTCCGCTGGTCTGCATAGTTTCTGTAATGTGTCAGCTGTTGTTGCTATGGTTTCCTTCTGATGGCTTTTGAGGTTTTCTCTTTGGTGTTTGGTAGTTTGATTCTAATGTGCCATTGCTTTTACTTCATTTATCCTTTTTGAAAATTAGATTTCCATATCTCAGGGTGGTAGTTTTCTTTAAATTTCAAACATTATATCTCCACATAATTTTTCTGCCTTATTCTTTCTTCTCCTGCTGAGACTCCAATTATACATAAATCAGATTGTTTGCTGTTGCCCTACAGATCTATGAAGATGCATTATTGCTGTTTCAATTTTTAATTGTGTTTCAGTTAGGATAATTTCCATTAATCTGTCTTCAAGTTTACTGATTCTTTCAAGTGTCCCATCTGCTAAGACCATCAAATGAAGCTGTTTAAATACTGGCTATTATATTTTTCTGTTCTGGTTTTTTCATTTGGTTCTTTTTTAGTTTTCTTATCACTCTTTGCATTTGCCATATCTTCACCCATCATAGCCATTTTTTCCTGTACATGCTTTAACCTATTTGTAATAATTATTTTAAAGACTTTGCTAATTCCAACATCTGGATCGTCCATGGGCCTCCTTCTACTGGCTACTTTTTCTCTTGATTATGCATCACAGTTTCTTATTTCTTTGCCTGTCTATTGATTTTCATCGTGTACTAGACATGGTAGTTTACACACTGCAGAGGCTGTGGTTTCAGTCTATTAGACAGTTAAATGACTGTGGCATATCTAGATCCCGTGAATGCTGGTTTTAGCTTTATTTGGGTGAATATGTTTCATTTTTGCCCTTAGCCTGTGGCCTGTAGTCCTGCAACATGATCCTGACACGTCAGGTGTGGCCCATGTGGGGTTCCAGTGGAAAGTTTAAGCTCCTCTAACTTGGCAGGACTTGAATTCCACTTTTCTTCCTAGCACTGAGAAGTCCTACACCCAACTCTTTAGCTTTCTAGCTTTCTTTATATTGCTTCAAATCTTGCCTGCCTTGCACATGTACAATTTAGGAATTACCTAATTTGAGGGAAATGGGTACACAGATTTTAGGGATACCTCTCATGTGTTTCTCCTTTTCTGTGTTTTTTTTTTTAAGGATTTTTTCCCCTGCATTTCTATATGCTCAGGTAGCCCTGAATGCTGACTTCTAACACTATACTTTCCGCTTAGGTGCTGCCCCTCGTGCAAATTAACTGGGAAGTGCCTTCAGGGAAAAGGCTGGTTAAATGGAAATTCACCTAACGTGTTTCTGGCCTCTCAAGGCTCAGACCACATAGTCTCCACTACCTCTGTATCTGGCCAGCATAAGGCAGGGCACATCGAGTATGCTGCTCACACTTTTTGAAATGAACTGAGGTTCTTTCTGCCATGAGGCATGTGCTGCTTGTCTCATTGTTGCGTATTCTTCACAAGTAGATGAGATGGACCTGGTTCTTTTCATCTTGCGAATACTACCGAGCCACAAGGGTGTGCGTTGAAGAAATTAGGGGATGTGGCATCCTGTTGTGTGTCCAGGGCCCGGCCGATGACTCGTCTCTGAGTAGCTGAGAGCCACAGTGATTGCTCCCATGCTCTGCAGAGGGGTCCACTGTGGAGTCACAGGGGAGGGGGACAGTCCGCACCCAAGGTTTATGGAGTTGACGGTGTTCCGGAAGGACTGGTCACCCCCAGAGACGGGGAACAGACTATTCCTCAGTGAATCCCATGGTCTGGGTGGACACGTGCACCTCCCAGCAAACACCAAAACAAGTGGTTTCCACAAGGTCTTATTCCTTCTAGAAGGACCTTCCCATGCTGGTTTGGAGGGCAGGACCTTGGGGTCCTTCATGGGAGTATGAAGAGATGAAGGGTCCCAGTGCCCTTGGTGACCAAGTGAAGCAAACAACAGCAGTAGCTGGCATATAGACAGCACTTACCAGGAGCCAGTACATGCACATTAACTTAAAATTCCACTTTTTGAGGCCGATGGTGCTGTTATGATAAATGTTAGAAACCCTGATTTCTCAGTGGCCTGACATGATAAAGTTCTTTGCTCGTGTCACCATTCAGCTAACATTCCTGACTGGGTTTCCCTCTTCCAGGGGTGTCAGGGACCTGGGCATGTCCATCCTGTGGCCTCATCATTTCCTATATGTGGCTCCAAGGTTGCCCCGGGGGTCATCTCCATTCCAGCCAAGCAGAGCGGGGAAGAGGATGGAGGTTCAGTTGTGGGGGCCACTGATGGGCTGGCAAGACATGGCACCTGTCATTTCTACCCACATTCCCTCGGCCAGAAATGAGTCATGTGGCCACATCTACCTGCAAGGGAAGAGTGGAAGCCTAGTGTGCTGTCTGACTTGGAGTCGATGATGATGATGTTTTGGTGAACATGTAACAGTCATTGCCACATAGGTGCTATAGTATGTCCACTTTACAGGTAAGGTCATTGAAAGGAAGCTTAGGAAGTTGTCCAAGGTCACACACGGGCCAATGATTGGTAGGGCTGGGATTTAAAGCCAGGTCACCAGTCTCCAGAGTCCACGTTCCCATCCAGGTACATCCTGCCTCTGATTTGTGTGCATTGCTAGGAAGACGCAGCCGGCTGTCTTGGTGGTAAAGCAAAAGGCCTGGCACACGGCTGAGCAAATGCACGAATGGAGGACTCTGAGCAGGAAGGACTTCTGGTCTTCGAGTCAGACTCTGGACGCACCTTTCTTAGGCAAAATGTCATGTCAAAATAAGCTGTCCAGGTGGAATTTCACTGTGAGCCAGGTAATGAAGACGTTTTAAAGACCTTTATCACGGCATATTGTTAAGAACAGAGTCACATCTGTCTTTGCAAATGGGCTACAGGCGAGTGTTGGGCGAATCCTTCCGGTACTTCCAGCACTTAAGAGCGGACGATTTCCCTGAGCCTGTTTCCTCATTTGCCGGAATCACAGGACCGCAGTGAGGATCACGTGATATAAAGCGTGTAAAGGGAGTGGAAGAATGTGAGGTAGTCACGATAGGTAGTCACCGCTGTCCGGTCTAGAGAGTCATCACCTTGGGGACGTGAGCGAGGTCTCGGGGTACTTGAAGCTCACAGTCACGATACTTTCCTTCCAAAGCAAAGTGACCTGTACTTTCAGACAGGAAGATGTGGGGAGTTTTAGCCCAGACCTGGAGAAAAGGGAGCCACCCCTGGGTGTCAGAGCGGAGGGTCAGCCATCCCAAGGGCTCCAGGTGCCACCTGCAGTGCCTTGTGACATGACCCCTGCTGGCCTGTGGCCTGGGTGAGCTGCTCGGGACTCCTTTCCGGAGATCGGTGCGCACGGTTCCGACTGGCTTAGGCGCAAGAGCGAACATGGCAGCTGGTGCGGCTGAGAGGTCAGTGTGAGGCTGGAGTCTCGGCTCAGGCGGCTTCATCAGAACCTGGTCTCTCTCCATCGTTCGGTTTTGCTCAACGTCTCGAGTGGTGAGACGGGTGATGGGAGGTGGTGAGGTTCAGGCTTGCGTTCTCCGGGGCACAAGGGGGGTGCAGGGATCGCTTCCATCTGCCAAACGCCGGCATCTCATCAGCCCCTCCCCGAGCCTGTCTCCTGGGCTGGGGCAGCTGTGCCCAGTCGCACAGACGGACGGCAGGGAGGAGAGGGTTCTGCAGAGACAACTGAGGCTCGCATTTCCCAGAAGAGGATGAATAAATGCTGAGTTGAAAAAGAAGAAAGAGCAGCTGTGCATGCTGGTAGCTGTCGGTGTCTCTGGTTTGCTTGCCACGCTCCGTGTCCTCTCCCCTGTCTCTCGCTGGTGACCTTCCTGTGAGGCAGGCAGAGCTCAGTGACAACCCACCTGCCAGGGCCGTGCCCTGAAAACGTCTCTTCCCTTCTGTCCCCGCCCAGGTCCTCCGGCTCCCCCCCAAGATGTCACCATCCAAGCTGGGGCCACCCCGGCCACCATCCAGGTCTCCTGGAAACCACCCACGCTGACTCCCACGGGCTTGTCCAATGGAGCCAACGTCACCGGCTACGGCGTGTACGCAAAAGGGCAGAGGGTGAGTGTTGGGGGGCAGGGCTGGGGGTCAGTAGGCTCCGACACAGCAGGGACTGTCCCCACGTGTGCTCAGGGGCGGAGGGACGCTCCCCCTTGGGGCGATCACTGGAGCATCCTCGTCCCCCAGCCCCCAGCAGCGTTTATCCCGCCCCACGTCCACCCCGGCCGGGACACGCCCGGACATGCCAGGACACATCTGCCCCACCGTTTTTGGCCCCTTCCTGTTTCCAGAATTTTCTCTCTCTCCTTCCCCTCACTGATTCCCTTCCCAGCTCCTGGCTTTTGTTTATTTCGGTTTTCCTGCACCCCATGTTTAAAAATTCACCCCTCTGAGTCCCCCGATGTGGGAGCCTCCTCCACCAGAGACTGGCTTGTTCACTGCAACAAACAGATTCTCGGCCAGATGGTACCGATGGCCAAGGGCGGGTCCCTCCTGGGAAACACTGCAGGGTTTGAACAGGCGACTGGGCCTAGATGCCCCATGGAGGGGGACCCACGCCAGCCCCCAGCCCTGCCTGGTGAGAAGTAGAAGCGTCCCCTGGTGAAGGCTCCGGAAAGCTGCTGGCCTCTGGTCCCCAGGCCCTCCGGCGCAGGGATGGCCGGGAACAGTCGCGGTGCCCTGAGCCGTCTCTGGCTGCCCCCGCTGCCCCCTGCGGCTCCTGGCCCTGCCCTCTGCGCCCCCAGCATGGGACGTCCCGGGCAGGCCGTGCCCTGCAGGAGAGGCCGGAGCCCCTGGAGTCCCTGTGGGCCTCTGCCCAGCCGCTTCCTGCCCTCCCGCAGCGGCGTAAACCCCGTTTCCAGACTCCTCTGTGGCCCCTGCCTCTATTCTGAGCGGGTCCAGAAGCTGGGAGGTGAACGGGCCAAAACCCGACAGCCGGTCAGGTCCCCCGCCCACCGCCCACGTCCTGGGCTTCCCACCGGCGTGTGGGTGGCCTGATCCTTGGCCCCGGGGTCTGGCTGGGGGGCCGGCGGGCACACCCAGGACGGCTGTCTCTGCGTGCAGGTGGCCGAAGTCGTCTTCCCCACGGCGGACAGCGCGGCGGTGGAGCTCGTGCGGCTGCGGAGCCTGGAGGCCAAGGGCGTGACCGTGCGCACCTTCTCTGCGCAGGGCGAGTCGGTGGACTCCGGCGTCGCTGCCATCCCCCCCGGCCTCCTGGTGTCCCCACCCCCCCACCCGAGGACTGCTCCGGCACCAAAGGCGCTAGTCAGTGCCGGAGCCCCCGATACCAAAGATGAACACTTGGGTCCCCACGCCAGGATGGACGAGTCCTGGGAGCACGGCCGCGCGCCCGCCCCTGTGCACGTGCACACGCTGGAGCCGCCGGGGCTGCCCGGCTCGGGGAGGAGGTCGCCCTCGCCCAGCCGGATCCTGCCGCAGCCGCAGGGGGCCCCGGTGTCCACCTCCGTCGCCAAGGCCATGGCCCGGGAAGCCGCGCAGAGAGTGGCCGAGAGCAGCAGGGTAAGCTGGGTCACTCCCCTTGGCGGCCCCTCTGCTCCTGCAGCGCATCCTGTCCCCAGCCCCCCGAGCGGCCAACTCCTCGGCACCGGAGCCTGCGCGGGAGACAGGCCCTCCCCCGCCCCCCAACACGCACCCAGAGCCGCCCTGCGGGCTTGGGGACAGAGGCTGAGCCCACCCTCAGACCTTCCCCTGGGACCGTGTCTTGTTCCTGGTCCTGGGTGGACTAAATTGTTTTCCTTTGCAAATATTTAGCCAGATAGCTAAGGAAATGCCCGGGCGTGCCTGGCTTGGAAGGTGGGCTGAGATGAACCCACCACAGGGGTTTTGGTCTGTGCCGTGGGATTTGAGTCGCCCACTGGACGCCAGCCAGGGACCCAACTTCTAGAACTGGGCACTCCCGGGCTTCCCTCCCTTCAGCGTCCTGGCACGTGTGTGTACAGACACACGTGTACATATATGTAGATATGCACATGTGCACACATACTTATGCATATACTCCTGCATATAGAGGTGTGTATGGATGCATACATATGTATGTACATATTTGCATGCCTATTACTGGAAGTTTTCTGGGTCAAGCAGAGGGAGAATTTGGAGCGTGGTCGGGCCATATTCGACCTGACATGTACAAAGAGACCTGAAATTTGAAGAAATCTTCCATAAAATGATGCTTCCTACCCAGGACTCCAGGAGTAGGGTCTGGACCTGAGCCAGACTGTGTGCCCCTCCCCCCCCGCCTGGGACAAGCCCCCCATCTCTCTGTTTCGGGGAGCTGGAGTCCCCACCTCGGAGGCAGCGGCACAGCCCCCAGCCAGGGCCCTCAGCACCCTGGTCAGCCTGTCGGGTCTCAGGACAGCGACCCCTGGAGAGGACTGTGCTGGTGCTGGGACACGTTCTTCCCGTCAGCCCCCTCCGGGCACACAGCCTTAGGGGACAGCCGAGCAGCACAGGTGGCATCTGGGAGGATGGAGGGAGAACAGTGGCTGAGCAGGGGCTTCCGTCACCCCCAGCCCTGGCCCCCGGGCGCACTTGCCCAGGCAGTGCCCCAGCCTCTTGAAAAACCAGAAATTCAGACTTTTCTGTGAAGTCTCCTAATTTGTTCAACATTGGTCACTAATACTTAAAATAACACACACACACACACACACACACACATCTGTGACCTTTGACTAAATGAAATCCTTCAGAACATGCAAATCCGTCCCGGCTCTGATCCGCTCACTGGCGGGGGCCCCGTGCCCGGCCTCCGGAGTTGGGGCCTCTGGGGGAGCCCCAGGCTGGGAGGGTGCATCGGAGGGGCTGCCCCCCTGCATTTTGGGTGTAGCATCACTGCTCCCTGAGAGACCCTCACGGAGGCCCCAGGGCCGACAGCCCTGGCACTGTCCCCAGAGGACCTGAGAGAAAGCAGATGCTTCTAAGTTTCTAGAAAACATTGATTGATAAAATCAAAAGCCGGGCAAAGGTGCCCGGTGGAGGGTGGTGAGGTTCTCATTTGTATCCATGCGTTATC
Organism: Varecia variegata; assembly: GCA_028533085.1. Classification (NCBI taxonomy): domain Eukaryota; kingdom Metazoa; phylum Chordata; class Mammalia; order Primates; family Lemuridae; genus Varecia; species Varecia variegata. The sequence goes on from CM052452.1 coordinate 1,193,891, forward strand.
TTAAGCACAGGCAAACATGATGCTGGTTAGCCCGGGTGCCTGGTGTCCCCGTGCCCGGCCAACGTGGGAAACCCGCGCCCTGGGGCAGCGATGGGCGCGTGGCCAGGCTGGAGGAGCCGTGCCCAGCAGTGGCCCCAGCGTGACGGGGGGCCCTGGCGGCTCCTCTGGCCCCTGCTGAGAGCCCCGGCTCAGCCCTGCGTCTCCTTTCTCTTTCCAAGTTAGAGAAAAGGAGCATCTTCCTAGAAAGGAGCAGCGTGGGGCAGTACGCCCCCTCGGACGAGGAGGACGGCTACGACTCCCCCGACGTCAAGAGGAGAGGGGCGTCCGTGGACGACTTCCTGAAAGGCTCTGAACTCGGCAAGCCGGTGAGTGTGGGTCGGCCCATGCCCTCAACTGCTGGTGGGCAGTGGCTTGGGACAGGCTCCTTGGAAATCAGGAGACACAGGGACCGCATTAAAACCTGTCTGATCTTTGTTTATAAAATCAATTCGTTTTCATGGCTTCCTCTTGGTGCTTGAGTGAAAGAATCAGGGCTGGAGCAGCCCAGATGCTCATGTTGCAGACTGCTCCACTGAGACAGCTCCTGTGCGCCCTCTTGTGGGCACATCGCAGAGAAACACTCTGCCTGCAGCACTCAGGCACGCTCCTCAGCGGGCCACCAACTCGCTGTGACTCGCCGTGCTTACACAGCTTTGTCTCGCTTAGTCACTGAAACCTGGGTATTTTTAGTAAACATGTCACAGAACGCTATTAAACCCATTTGTCTGGCTGCCCACCAGCAAAATAAAGAAACTGTGCTTAATCAACACCATGTAGCAAACCAGAATATCTTCATGGATGTATCACACTCACAAATCTGAGCTCGTCAGAGTGTGCAGTTTGAGTTGTTGGGACTTACTTCGCTTTAAACACTCGAGTCATCGAGTGATGGAGCGCGGCATTTGCGAGTGAAGTGGCACCACCACCGCAGTCTGCCAGGGCCACCGGGATTGCAAAGTCGGCATGTTCACACGCATCCTCTTAAAAGACACATTTTGCCAGATCTTTTACACGGCCCCAGCAGCCTCCTCTTCGAGTCCCTCCCTTCCTCTGGTGTCGGGGACACACGGCCTGCACAGGGGCCTCTGCGTCCCGCCCCGACCGGGCTGAGTGTGCGGGTGCCTGGCGCTCTGAAATCTGAAGTGCTCTCGTGCTGCACACGCACCCCTGCACCGCCCCAGCCCCACCCGTGTTCACGTACAGTGTCTGGCCCCTGCTGTCATCGGAGTCACAACTTCTGGCGTGACCCTTTGTCCAGCCAGTGAGTTGGAGAAGCCGAGGGTGCCCAGACACGGGACGTTTTGCCCACGTGTCTCATATGCCCCAGCGGGTGTCCCATCTGCCAGAGTTGGGAGACCTGCCCCAGTCCCCTCTCTGCCATCCCAGCTCACAGTGTGGCTCGGATGGGGACGTCCTCTGTCCTCGATTTCCTCACCCTAAGATGCGCGGCACACACCCAGACACCCATACGCGTCTCTAGGCGTTGGGCTCTGAGGGCTGCAAAGAGGGGACAGGGCCGAGCAAGGACAGTCTCGGCAGCCCAGGGTGCTGAGACGCCATTCCATCAGTGTCCCCTCTTCTTGGCCCCCAGCCCCACTGTTGCCATGGAGACGACTACCACACCGAGAGCAGCCGGGGGTCTGACCTCTCCGACATCATGGAGGAGGACGAGGAGGAGCTCTATTCCGAGATGCAGCTGGAAGACGGGGGACGGAGGCGGCCCAGTGGCACATCCCACAACGCCCTCAAGGTCAGTGGCCGAGGGGAGGGGACTCGAGGCCCCCCAGCCAGAGGGGCCTCGCCCTGCATAGAAGCCCCTGGATTTGGATTCGCTTCTTTCTCACTGTTGAATCTGCATTCGGGAATTAGCTGTGCCCCCCGGTTTGGGGGAATCCACGTGGTGCCTTCTAGGGGCCCCGGCCCTGTGCCAGGGGTGAAGTGGGAGGAGTAGGAGACGATTCCACCCCAGCCTTGAGTCTCTTTCTGGAGAGAAGCAGCCTCGGAGTCAGAACTGGGACAGGGAAAGTGGGCCGGGGGGCTGCACAAGACTCCTTAGGAGGAGGGAGTTGAGGTTGCCCTGCCCAGCTGGTGGACACTGGCCCAGCTCCACGAGGTCAGAGGGGGGCTGGGTGGGTCGTCCCAGGGTCCAATCACACGAGCCCCTCAAGGGCAGGCCGGCGGGTCCAAGGCCCTGCTCAGACCACCCCCCACTCGGCCCCAGCACCCCCACCTGCCACCGCAGGGAGGCTACCTTCATGAATACTGAGCTTGAGGCCACCCTAAGCCGGCAGGTTGGGTTTCCCTCGACGTGGCGACCGTGCGCCTTTGCGTGCTCCACGGGGCCATGGGGCTCAGCACCCCTGGGCTCCGGGCCCGCCTAGGCCCAGGGCAGCCCCCGCCTCCAGCAGTTCCCAATCCAGTGGGGGAGACAGACACACGGCCAGGCCACTAGCAGGACCTTTGTGGGGTTCCAAAATGAAAAAGGCCTCGGAGAGGAAACTCCTGCCGGGGCGGAGCCTCCAGCGCCGCGTTTCTGCGGCAACACAGAGCTGCGTGCTCTGGACGGTGGGCGGAGGCACATCCACATCTGGCCCCACCCCGCGCCTCGTTGCATAGACAGACTGACCTATGTTCTCCCAGCAAAGGCCGCTGGCAGGGCCTTGGGCATGTCTTGTCCCCGAAGAACATGCCAGATCCCTATGCAAATCTTGCATGGTTGCAGCTTGTGTGCAATTCCTGTTGGCTCCCTTCCCCGGCCCCGCCCGCCCCGGGGTGACGCCATTGAGCAGGATTAGCACTGGCCTCTCCTGAGTGGTGCCGTCTGACCCCTCCCACGACTCCCCGTGCTGTGCCCCAGAACCGAGCGCCACCTGGAAGTGCTTATGAATCGGGCCAGGCCAGGGGTACCGCCGTTCTTGTGACTTGCTGCCATGACTCTTCTTTCGATGGAGGAAGATGGGGGGTGGGGGTGGCACTTCCCGAGAACAGTTGAGCAAGGAAATGGAAAGTCACCGTCTCTCCTTGGGAGGAGGCCCAGAGGGCAAGGGCGTTGGTCACAAGGCCATAGGCTGAGCCCCACCCCCGCAGGCAAAGCCCCCCCAACTTCCACCTCTTGGAAACAGCAGCACAGGGTCACAGGGGCAGGGACGGCCAGCAGCTCATGTCCCTCCCACGCACCACGCAGTGCTCTTACAAATCAGATGTCACAGGCTGGTCTGGATTTCTAGATTCTCTTGGGAAGTTCCAAGAGGCGGCTTAGAGCTCTGGCTGCCACCTGGCAGCGACGGGTCTCCTGCCGGGAAGGGTCACACGTTGGTCCCCGCCTGCCCTGGAGAGCCCTGGGCTACCTCCCTGCGCTCTAGGGTGGTTCTTTCTGGGTGTCCTTCAGCCGACACTGGTGGACGTTCCCCAGAGGGTTCACCCCAGAAGGTGGCATTAGCAAAGGAGATACGTCAGCCAGCAGAGTGTGTGCCCAGGGCCAAGCCATGGCAGACCCAGCGCCAGGTAAACCCCACGCAGCCGCAGTGGGGGCCGGCAGGTGGCGGGTCTGCACAGGTGGTTCACCGCCACCCTGCAGGGGAGGCGAGGGGCAGGAGCTAGGCCTGGAGAGCCCGCCAAGGTCCCCCAAGCAGAGGCCGGTTAGGAGTGTCCTTCAGCGTGAGACACGTTTTCCAGGTGGAGGGTGGGTTGAGGGCTGTTCCTGGCAGAGAGCAGGACGCCTGCTGAGACAGGGCAGCCTAAGTTCCAGGCATTTATCAAGGAGCCCCCGGGCGCGGCCAGCTCTGCGCCACGCGCTGGAGACCACGGTGGCTGCGAGACCAGCTCCTCGGGGCCTCCAAGCGCGGGGCGCGGAGGACAGACGGGCAGACGCAGGCCTTTGCCCACGGTGACCAGCGCGACGGTGCGCGGGCGCTATTCCGGGGCGCTAGTGACGAGGTGCCTGGTTTCACGCAGCTTGTATTTTAGCCAGGGAGAAAGGGGAGACGTGAGCAGAACAAGACAAGGGTTTGAGGGGTGCAGAGCGCGAGGGAGAGAGCGCGGCTGAGTGGGACAGAGGAACGGGCCGCGCTCGCTGGGGAGCTGGTGCCGGTCAGGTGGCCTCCGATGGCAGCTGCCTGGGGGTTCTGAGGACACAGCAGCGGGCAGTGGGGCGCGCCCGCCTCGCAGGGGTCCCCCGCAGCCCCGCCCCAGCTTCTGCACGCGCGGCCGCACCCCGCCGGAGCATGCCGCACGCCAGACGCATGCTCTGCGCCCTCATCGCCTCGGACACTAACTGTGTGTGTTTTCTCCCCCGCGCCCACTTCATGCGTGGTCACGCCCTGCCCTCCCCGCACCCGCCCCGACACGCCACCCCCAAGGAGTGCTCCGAAGGCGCTTTCTCGGAGCAGCCGCCCCCGCACAGGAAGAGGCTGTTCAGTATCCCCGAAGTAGCGGAGGAGGAGGCCGAGTGCTGCGAGCTGCTGCACAAGCAGGGCCTCCGGGCGTCCCCCAGGGCCCGGGCGCCGCTGCCCGGGGAGCCCAGGCGCGCCCGGCCGCGCAGGGGGGACGAGGCCCCGCGGGGCTCCCGGCTCCCGGCCTGGCACAGGGTCCCCGGGGCTGCGGAGGACGCCCTCCCCGAGGACAGAGGCTGCCGGCTCAGCCGCTCGGCCGCCAGGAGCCCGGACAGTGGCCTGGACTGCGGCAGCGAGGAGGAGCTGCGGGCCGGCCGCGGGAGCGCCACGGCCGCGTGCACCGCGTGCAGCCCGGGGCGCTGCCCCTGCGCCAGGAGCCCGCGGCCCGCGCTGGCCCGGCGGCGCACGCTGACCCGGCAGAGCAGCGTTGAGGAGGACTTTTGGGAGCAGGAGGACCCCGGCGCCGTGCCCAGGGGCGACGAGAGGCCCGCCCCCAGCAAGCACGGCTGGGACGAGTCGGCGGAGCGCGAAGAGTTTCGGGGTGTCTGCAGGAAAAGCGTAGCCGGGCCCGACAGCAGGGCCGCCCAGCACGCACAGCCGGCTCCCCGCGCGGCGCGAGGCCCTGCGGTGTGTGCAGTAAACCGCCTTCACTCCACCCGGCCGATCGTCTGCATTCTTTCATTTTTGGTTTTTTTTGGGTGTCCATCCCTGGGGAATCTCTCGCTGCCGCTCTTTACTTTTCCCTGCGTTTTTGATTTAAGTCTCATTCGCTTCCCAATCTTTTGACCATGCTGGAGATCTTGCCTTTGCTTTAGATAACGATTCCCACCCCAGAATCAGTGATGATTGTGGCTGCTTTAATTAAAGGACAACTGAATCTAAATTTTAATTAAGGGTTAGCTGAACTGTGATTAGCTAAAAATTTGACAACATGTATTTTTTTCCCCAAGTGATCCTTAGGGACTTATTTATAACTATTAGTATTATTGAAGGGTTTTTTTTCCACTTGTTTTTTTGGCCTTCATCCATAACTGAAAAAAACAGAGAACAATTATTGAAGAAATCTGTTTTTGCATATTGTTTCCAAGTTTTTCTTTTTGGCTTTTACCCCCTAGTTTCTTTTCTGCATTGACAGTTTCTGAAATGAGTTTTCCGTTGTCAGCCTCCACCTGTGGCTGCAGACACCCCCTCTGTTAGCCGGGTTGGAGCGTAGGGTTCATCTCTGCACTGTGTTCTCTCTCCAGAACATTTGCTCTGGTCATGCTGCCCCTCCATTGGAAACACAGGTGAGCCGGCCACACGGCGCCAGGCCTCTGAGCCCGCGCGCTCTGTGATGGGTCCAGGAGAAACGCTGACCCACAAGCCAGGACCCCCCCGCCGTGCAGCCTGCACCCCCAGGCACGGCGACTCCCTGCCCACCGTCCACTCCTGTGTTCCTGAGAACCTCCTCGCTCAGTTGACTTCCTAGTGAGCGGAGGTTTTGCTTTAATGCTCTTTCACCAACTCCACCCTTGAGTCTGAGTTAGAGCTGTGCTTTCTGGGACAGGACAGCCACCCAAGTGAGCCTTACCTAGAGCAGCACCAGCAGCCTCAGATCAGGGCGAAGGCGTGTGCGTGTCAAAGCTGATAAAACACAGAAAGTTTTTGGAAACCTCTTCTACAACTTATATCCAGGCAGGACATTTGTAATTGAAGCATTTACCCCACTTCTGTGACAGCTGCCGGGGAGACGGGCAGGGCAGGTGGAAGCCAGGCAGGGGTGACAGTGAGCAGAGGTGCCCACCGCAGGATCGGTTGTGTTAAAACCATTGTCATTTTCGTCCAAGGCATTTGGCTTCAGCAGCAGTAGCAGCAACAAAAAGGTACCTCCCGAGGAGTCACTTTTTGTCCCCCACCCAAGTGTCAAACTGCGACTCTGATGTGGAGAATGGGTGCCAGGTGACAGCTTTGTTCTCCTCCAGGGCATTCAGCTAACCTTTCAGTTAAAAGCTAAGTTTAGTTGCCTTTAGAGCTTCTGCTTCTCGATCGAATTGATTTGGCTAACCGAATTCTTTCCTCCCAAAGGCTGGCAAGACTTACGACTTTGTCGCTGTTTTGTCTTTAGATCTTAGGAAACCCGGCGTCTGCAGGACGGGCAGATAGGGCGGATCACGTGGGCCGGAGGTTTCCCCGCGGCAGCCCTGGTCCTCAGCGGTCCCGGCCGACACCTGTCCCGTCCATCGGTTAGTGGCCCCTCGACACCTCTCGCGTTCCCCCACCGCAGAGCAGACGGCTGCTCAGTCCTGCATCTAAACATGTCAAGAACGTTTTTTTAGGAGTAGCATTTTCAGCTAGATACAGAAAACTCTCGGTTATTTATGGCAGAAGGAGGGCAAGAACAGCACAGCAGGATAAATAAAACCCATTAGTTAAGTATTCTCAAAGTATAACATATTGGCTTTTTACGTCAATCTTCTCCCTGCCGATTTGTCACTGGAGAGCTTCACAGAGGAAGTGCTGATGGGGTCGCCCTGCGTCCACGGCTTGCCCTGGCCGGGCTTTCCTGAAATGCCTGGGGCCAGAGCCCGCGGCAAGTAGGCCCCGAGTAACCGAGAGTTTCTGTGCGGGTACGACACGTTGGCAGCTAGAGCCGAGAGCCAGGGGACACGCTGGCAGCTGAACGTGCCCCGGAACTGCGCCTCCCCCCCATCCATCTGGTCACCTTCCCACTCCCAGTCATCACCTGGCATTCTGTTTCCATTCTCTTAACTACTTTTTGGAATTCGGCCAGCCGTGCTGAAAGCTGTCATCGTAGCCATCCTAACCCACCTGCTTCGGGGGGGCGGGGTGTGGCTGAAGGCCGGATGGGAATGCTCTGAGTATTGAAACGCATCGCGGCAACAACAATTCCAAAAAGTATTACGCAGAAGATAATGGAACCTGGTAATCAACACAAATGAACACACACACACATGCACACACACGAAGCAGAGCAATGAGAACTGTTAATAGAAGTAGATGAGAACAAAACATCTAGACTCGGCAATACAGGGCTGAAGGAAAACAATGTCCAGTAGTCTAGGCTGCTGAAAAGTGGACTCTAATCACACTCAAATCATTGAAATTTAAAAGACAATTGGTCATCTTTCCCACCAGCTCAAAATGAAGAAAGACTTTAACCTCTAAATCGTGCCCCTCCAGATTTTTTTTCTTATACAATTCAAACAATAGGGGAAAAAGTTTTCCATCTTTACAGTGTTTAGAATGTTTTTAGTATTGATTGATTGATTGAGACAGGGTCTTGCTCTGTCACCCAGGCTGGAGCCCAGTGGGACGATCATAGCTCACTGCAGCCTTGAACTCCTGGGCTCAAGCGATCCTCCTGCCTCAGCCTCCCGAGTAGCTGGGACTACAGACACATGCCACCATGCCTGGCTAATTTTTTGATTTTTTTATAGAGATGGGGTCTCACTATGTTGCCCAGGCTGGTCTCGAATTCCTGGCTTCAGGTGATCCTCCTGCCTTATCCTCCCAAAGTGCTAGGATTACAGGCGTGAGCCACCACGCCCGGCCCGGTTGGATTTTTCTTAAGGTGAAAAATTCGAAAGGCTGCATACATGTCTTAATTTTAGTAAGACACTTGTTAAATTGGTTGAAAAGAGTAATTCTGTGTTAACCCCTTAACAAAGAAAAAGCCTCTTAACAACATAACTAAAAAAAGTGTTAAGTAATAAATCCATGATGGATTTGCTTTAATTATACACACTTTGTATCATGTGGCAGCCCAGAAACACACATAAAAACACAATTAAAATCACTTTAAACACACACACACACACACACACACGTACATGCACAAGCCTTAGTGCCTGTTGTATTTTCGGAAGGCAACATGGTGAAAATGTATTTATCACCTGCCTGGAGGAGGACTGCGGGCGAGCAGCCCTAGGGAATGAACAGTCAGCGATGTTTGAACAGACACCATCTTCCTCTCTTCTCATTTGCTTAGTTCTGTTTTATTTGTGAAAATATTAGAAACTAATTTTTTAGAAATCTGCTATATTCCAAAAGCATCACTTTTCTTTTTCAGAGGAAATCAAGTCTGTAAACCAGACTTCCTAGGTGTGTTTTTAATAAGCCATGGTTCCACAATTAAATGAAAATACTGTAGCTTTTAATATTCTCTGCCTTTCCAAAATTTAAGAAAAAACATAGTGCCCTTCATGATTTAAAAAACAAAAGTTATGTAGCTCCGCATCTGCTAAATCCCAAATTGTATGATTAGCACGAGGCGGGCCTCTGAACGCTGGTAGACGTCTCCAAAGATAAATTCAGCTGGATTTTGGGTTTTCCCTTTATGATTTTTGGTCTTTGCATTTATCTCCTTATTTGCCTGTCCGGAGGTCAAAGGGTTTACCCTTCTGGCACGGAATTCCCACGTTTGAGAGGATTCTGTTCTTACTAACCGACTCTGAAATCGTCCTCCGCTTTCTCTCATTTTGCATTACTTTGGCTACTGAGTGAGGAGGCACGTTTCCTCCTGTGTCCAGAGAGGAAAAATTAGTAACTATGTCAACAAAGGTTGGCCCTTAAAAAAAAAAGACCCTTCCTCGGTTTCCCCGCAAGGAGGAAGCTGCGAGGCCGCCAGGATGTGTAACGGCTGCTCCGTTTCTCTCCGTAGAGATGGCGGTGGACAGGAGCGGTGGAGGCGGTTGGCCTCGGTCAGGTAGCGGGGGCCACGGTCCTGGGGAAGCTGGTGCTGGTTCTCGCAGCACCTGCGGGCTGGGGAGCCGGCCCAGGCGGAGAGTCAGCAGCCCCGACCTCCCTGCCCCGCCGCACGGTAGGCGCCCCTTCCTCCTCCTCCTGGCAAGACCCCCCCCTGCGGCCAGGGCACTTGCAGGGCTGGGCGGGGCAGTGCCCGCTCCCTGCCTGGTGGCCCCGGCGCAGGTAAGTGCTCCCTGGGCCACCGAGAGGGACGAGCCCCCCGCTGCTCCCTGCAGCCCCAGGAGGCCAGATTCCCGCAGACACATCCCGCAGGCCCGGGGCTGTCCCCACGGCGGGCAGGTGCTGGGGAGACATCGAGCACCTGCTCTGGGAGGACGTCCCGTGGGGTCGCCTCGCACTCGTAATTCTGTTCAGGAACCTTCCAGTGCAGGACCCACCCCACCCTCACCCACCCTCCCCGGGAACACGCAGGAGAGGGTGTCACGGTGTGGGCAGTGCTCCTCTGGGTGGGATGCCAGCCTCGGGGTCCCCTTTGGCCTCTGTGCCTAAATGCCTCCTGCGGTGTGGCCACTTGTGGTCCGTGCAATTTCGGGCTTAAAGACGTGAAAGTGTGATTTTTCACATATCACGGTCTTTGAACGTCAGCCAGCTACTGAGAAAACGCCCTCCTCGGTGGCCCGCAGGAGTGAGTAGATTTTTTCAGTACCCAACTCTCTGCGGGCTCTGACTTAGCGCCTGACCCCTGTGTGCTCTGACGCCACCGTCTTGCCACGTAAACTCCGCTGGGGGAACGCCGTGGCCAGAAGCTCCGCTGGCGTTTTCCCCACGGTGGGAACCGCGTTCTCTAGGTCACACGCACGCTGGTGTTCAGCCCTCTGCACGTCTCCGGCAGAATCGCAGACGGGCGTCCTGACTGGACGCTCCCTGCCTGTCCGTGAGCAGGGAGGGGACCGCACCGCCCCACAGGCTGCGGCTCTCGGGTCGCAGGAGGACGTCACTCTAGCTTCTCCCTGTATTTAGGTCCCATTTGCAACTAGAAAAACATCATCAGGTCTTTTCATTGAGTGTCAACAAAATCAAAACTGGAGAAATTAATGACACCTGCTGGGGAAATGTTTTATTCCCTGGCAGAAGTTCAATTACTGAATTTTTAGATTAGGCATTCTAAAAAGGTCCTGAATTTCAGTAATGTAAACAATTCACTGCATTTTTCAAAATCAACCTTTCCTGCAACTGAAGTGCTTTTATTTTTAAACTAATTTCTTTCTTTCTTTCTTTTTGCTGGTGAAAGAAGCCGACTGCTTGTTTCTTTCTCCACCACCTGTCCTGTCCCTCCTGCACCCGTGTCCTCTCATCCCACGCCTGTTTCCTCCTGCTCTCTCAGCCCTGCCTCCTCTGCGGCTGTTTTCTCATTCGCTTCCCTGCCGGCGTTTTGGGACCACCTGGTGTGGCCAGAACAATGTTACTGTCAGTTGTTTGTCTCTCTCTACACACACACACACACACACACACATATATATACGTGTATGCATATATATCTGATGCTCTCCGGTGATACATATGCACATATGTTAGGATTTCTAGAAGAATTGTCTTTACAAGTGGGAGGGTAGGCAGAGTTGAAACCCAATTCTGCCAGGAAGTCACTAATTGCTGCAATGAAGATTGTCTTTGTTGCCAGTTAAGTGTTTAGAGCTATGTGCACAGCGTGGCCACCTCTCCCAGACTCTGGGTGACACAGATATGTCTTGCACACGGGCTGTGCTCATTCTCCACTTCCCAGGTGCATGGGTGCCTGGGAAGGGCCCGAGGGGCACTAACCCATGGGGTCACACCTGCCCCCTCTCTGGGGGTGGAGGTGGCCACCTGCCCGCGGGTACCTCCCACGTGTGGCTGGGTCCAGGGAGTGGCCACGCTTTGGAACAGTCACCCCTGTCTCCAGTCAGTCCTGGTCGGGGTCCTGCCCACGTGTTCAGCCACAGACTTGGCGTGGCGGGAGACTCACCTGCTGCTGTCTTCACCCCACACGCTCCCAGACGAGTACTCGGGGCGCGACCGCCTCTCCCCGGACTTCTATGAAGAGTCAGAGACCGACCCTGGCGCCGAGGAGCTCCAGGCCCGCATCTTTGTGGCTCTCTTCGACTACGACCCGCTCACCATGTCCCCAAACCCAGATGCCGCCGAGGAGGAGCTTCCCTTCAAAGAAGGACAGATCATCAAGGTGGGCTTGAAGGGGACACGGCGCGAGTGCAGGAGGGGTCTGGGCTGGGACGACGGGGGCAGCTCGGACATCCCCGGGGCCTCTGTCCCCTGGGGTGTCTCCGGCACCTGCTCCCCTGTGGGAGGGGGCGGGGCCTTCACCCCGTTTGCCTTGTGGGGTTGTGTGCACCTGTGGACTGGTTGTAACACGCTTTGGTCCCCCCCCCACCCCCGGCTCTAGGT
>CM052452.1:1205966-1225446 GCA_028533085.1 Varecia variegata
GCGAGTGCAGGAGGGGTCTGGGCTGGGACGACGGGGGCAGCTCGGACATCCCCGGGGCCTCTGTCCCCTGGGGTGTCTCCGGCACCTGCTCCCCTGTGGGAGGGGGCGGGGCCTTCACCCCGTTTGCCTTGTGGGGTTGTGTGCACCTGTGGACTGGTTGTAACACGCTTTGGTCCCCCCCCCACCCCCGGCTCTAGGTTTACGGCGACAAGGACGCTGACGGGTTCTACCGCGGGGAGACCTGTGCCCGGCTCGGCCTCATCCCCTGCAACATGGTGTCCGAGATCCAGGCGGATGACGAGGAGATGATGGATCAGCTTCTCAGACAGGGCTTCCTCCCTCTGAACACGCCCGTGGAGAAGATAGGTGAGGGCCCTGCTCAGCCGTGGCCGACGCGGTTCGCGGGGCAAAGCACCCAGCTCGGGGCGGGGGCCGCAGGGAGGAGACCCCAGTCTGCACGTGCCCAAGTTGAGCCTCCCCAGCCACAGCCGCTGTGCCGGCCCCAACCGTCCAGTCCCCCCTGGAAGAGTCCCCCATGTCATCTGCGTCTCTCTGGTCAGGGGACACGCTGGAGAAAGGGCACGTTCGTGTTCCCGGGAAGGGGGGTGCACTGGAGCAGAAGCGTAAGAACGTGGGGGCCGAGGCCACTGGCCAGGGCAGAAGCGTTTTCTAAGGACGGCGCCCAGCAGCGCGGGGCTTTTAGACGTGGCAGGTCACCGTCACGTTGGCCCGGTGTGGCAGTAGAAGGGGGACACTGCCAACTTTGGAATAGCTTCACGATGGCTTTCTTGTCCCCCTTGTGACTCGCGCAGAGAGAAGCAGGCGGGGTGGCAGGCATCACGCGGTGTCGACGCGGAGGATGGTGGCTCTGTACGACTACGACCCGAGGGAGAGCTCACCCAACGTGGACGTGGAGGTACCGGCCCAGCGTTCCCGCCCTGCTGCCCCGGACCACGCCGCGCACCCGCTGCGGCAGAGCTGCTCTGGGACCGTCTCTCCCCTGCCCTGCGGGCCGTCCGCGGGAAGGGCCACCACGCCAGTGAATGGCCAGCGTGGACACGGCCAAGGGGGCAGGAGGCATCTTGTTCCCCGGGGCCCAGATTTTCCTGTACTGCTACGGAAAGAGCAGTTTGTGACCCACATCTCATGGGGGTGGCACCGTAGGGTCATCTCTAGGAGACGGGCAGAAACCCATCGCAGGGCAATAAGGTTCCCTGACGTTAACAGAAACGCAGAGGGGACAGCAGTGACGTGCCGGGTGCACGTGGCCTGGTCCAGCCCGGCGTCCCCAGCTTCACGAAGGCCGAGAGTCATCTGCCTTCAGAAGTGAAGGATGGGGTCTCCCCTCTGTGGAGCTACCTGCTCAGACGCTCACAGACTTTATTTTCTCATTTTCATGCTTAGAAATAAAACGCTGGTTTCTTTTTAGCGTGTGCTCTACTAGATTTGTTTCCACGTTCTGCCGTGTGACGCGCTGCCGTGTGCTGGGCCGGCTGACGGCTGAGGACGGGGGACTTTCCTAGCACCGTGTCCCGCCTCCAGCCTGGTGCCCAGCACAGAGTAGACACTTAATAACTGAGTAGACTTTTAATACTGAGTGAAAGGACACTTCTGCAACGCTCCTTTACTCTGATGTTCCAGGTTTTTAAAGTTAACTCTCTCACTAGTTTAAAAAATGTATTACTAATAGAAAATAGTAGCAATCTTGAATTTTGGCCAAACATGAAAGCAGCGCGGCATTTTCCTTTTAGGTTGACTTTATCTGGATTTGTACTTACTTTCTGGAAGATGATGAATAGAGCCACGCATTAGCTTTGTGCCTTTTCTCTTTATTTGGCTGGAAGAGTAGATTAATACCAAAATTTCTCAAATGGTAAGAGTCGTCACAAAAAACTTTTTTTAAATTAAAAACATTTTTTTAATTTAAATAGATTCAGGGGTGCAAGTGGTTTTTGTTCCGAGGCTGGATCGCATAGTGGAGCAGTCCGGGCGTTTAGCATGCCCGTGACCTGGAGGCTGCAGGCCGTGCCTGACCTGTCCCCAAGTGACCAATGTCCGTTACGTTTTTAAAACAACTACTTTGTGCAGGAAAAGATATTAACTTTATGTTCCCTTTCTACAGGCTGAACTTACATTTTGCACGGGAGATATTATTACTGTTTTTGGTGAAATTGATGAAGATGGATTTTATTATGTAAGTTTTTGAAGCATCGAGAGGCAGCACCTCATTCATTTTGCGTTGTTTTTTTGGCTTGTCTGTTCCCTGAATGCTGACTGTGGTTTGCTGGAAAGTTTGCTCATGTGCGCCTCTCCTCACTGTGTGTCATGTAGAAAGCCGGTGTAACGTAGTGCTTTCTTTCTCTTCACCGTTCTTTCTTTGCTGATGATGGCATTTTCTATATGTGTAAACTGTAAACAAAATAGGTGCATTCATATTCTTGCATTTAAAAATTACTGCTGGCCGGGTGCGGTGGCTTACGCCTGTAATCCTAGCACTCTGGGAGGCCGAGGCGGGCGGATCGTTTGAGCTCAGGAGCTCGAGACCAGCCTGAGCAAGAGCGAGACCCCGTCTCTACTAAAAAAACAGAAAGAAATCAGATGGACAACTAAAACTATATATAAAAAAAAAAAAAAATTAGCCGGGCATGGTGGCGCATGCCTGTAGTCCCAGCTAACTCGGGAGGCTGAGGCAGGAGGATCGCTTGAGCCCAAGAGTTTGAGGTTGCTGTGAGCGAGGCTGACGCCACGGCACTCTAGCCCGGGCAACAGAGTGAGACTCGGTCTCAAAAAAAAAAAAAAAAACAAAACGAAAAAAAGAGAAGAAAAAAAAATTGCTGCCACCCAAACTTTTATAAAACGATTTTCTAGATTTTTCATTGCATAAGTAAGAAATAAATTTTGTTACAGGAAACACAGGCAATACAAACAAACAAGAAAGAAAGAACCCCATAGGTTTTAAGACTCCTCCGGTACCTTCTGAGAGTTCCAGCCGGCCACGGTTAGCAGTGCCTGGGCCGGCCGCCCTGGGCCCTTCCTGTCCCCATGGAGCGTGTCTCCGCTGTTCCCTGGAGCGCCAACGGAAGCCCACAGGGCCACGTAGGACGTGGCTGGCCCCTGCCCACCCCAGGCAGTGGTGGCGAGCCCAGTGGGGGGCCCACCTGGCATCATGCTTCCACCCACCCCCACTGTTTTTTGTTTTTTTGTTTTTTTTTTAAATCAGAGTGGCCAAGAAACTACTAAGCCCTGACATGGCAGATTTCTCTTTGAGTTTGCAACCTCAGGCACACGCGAGATTTCCAGCCGCCTCTGCCCGGTTTCTGATTTTTAAGATTGAGTACTTAGGATATTTGTATTTTGTCACATTTGTTGTAATATTTCGTTCTAGATCATCCTCTGCTTTTAAACTTTTCATTATTTGTTTTTGTTTCCTTTTTTTTTTTTTAGGCAAAAATTTTAAGTTTGTATGTGGTCTGATTTTTCTGGCCTTGGGGGTTGGTCATGCTTAAATAGTTCTTCAAGATGATAGAAATAAGCAGTGTTTCGCTTCATTGATTTTATAGTTTCATTTTTCATATGTAAATTTCAAGTGGCTAACTTTTTTTCATAGTTTAGGATAACTAGTGTCTCAATACCATTTATTAAATAATCTGCACTTTCCCTTCTTAAAAAACATTTTTTTTTAAATTTGAGACAGGGTCTCACCTTGTTACTTGGGCCAGAGTGCAGTGGTATCATCATAGCTCACAGCAGCCTCAAACTCCTGGGCTTAAGCAATCTTCCTTCCTCAGCCTCCTGAGTAGCTGGGACTACAGGCATGCGCCACCATGCCAGGCTAATTTTTCTACTTTTTGTAGAGACGGGGTCTTGCTCTTGCTCAGGCTGGTCTCGAACTCCTGGGCTCAAGTGACCCTCCCACCTTGGCCTCCCAAAGTGCTGGGATCACAGGTGTCAGCCACCAAGCCCAGCCTATTAGCCTTATTATATGTACTAAATTTCTATTTATGCTTAGAGCATTCATCAACTTTAATACTACCCTATGCTGTCTCAATTACTGTGTTTTTATACTACATTTAAATATTCGGGAGGAATCATTTTGTACAGAGTCCCACCTCCACAGCAAACCCATAATTTTTTGTCTAGAGGTGCGTTTAGTTTTTGGATTAAACTGGAGAAAAACTGACATCTTATAATATTGTCTTTCAATTCTGACAAATGGCATGTGTCTCCTTTTTTAAAGTTTTCCCTTTCATCTGTCAGAAAAGATTCATAGATTTATTCTTACACATCCTTTATATGCTGTAAGCTCATCTCAGGAATTTTACAGATCTCATTGCTATTGTGAATGACTCTACACGTACCCTACCCCCAGTATATATACCAATGGTTATTTAGAAAGTATGTTGGAAATGTGTGTGTCCCCGCAAATAATTTTTGAGTGCATTTATTTGTCGTCATTTGATTCCCTTGGGTTCCTCAAATCATGGCTGTTTTGTCTCTTCTTCACCAATATTTATAATTGTCTCTTTTTATCATCTTATTGCATCATTTGAAGCAATGCTGAGTAACAGTGGTGGGGAATCTGTGGCTTGTCATGTATTTTAGGACGAACACCACTATGCATAAAGGTAGATGGTCTTTATAGTTTAAGATAGTATCCTCTTTTAGTTTGCTACGCTTATTTTTCATCAGCAAATTACTGGCCATCTTCTATAATTATTTCTTTAAAACACTAGATTTGATTTGGTAACGTTTTAGTCAGAAGTTATTAATATATTTGTATTCCAGAGATAATATTGGTCTGTATTCTTTGGAATACCTTTGTGGTGGTTTTGGTGTCAGGATTAGGCTAGAATTACTGAATAAGAATCTTCCAATTTTTTTATGCTCTGGAACAGATTATATAACATGGAATTACTGTTGTCAGAAGGTTATTAGGAAATCTTTTAGGTTCAGTATCTTTTTAGGATGTGGTTACACAAGTTTTCATTTGCTTAAATGGTTAGCTTCTTATTGAGTCAATATTTAAAAATTTTTATATATTTAGAAAAACATGCCTTTCATTTAGATTGTCAAGTGTATGATCAGAATTGGCGTGGTATTTTCTCAAAGTTTTAAAATACTTTTCTAATTTGTTATCTGTGTGTTTCTATTCCTAAGTTTTACCTTCTTCACTTTCTTGAAGAGTCTTGCCTAAATTTTTATATTATAGTGGGAATCAGATCTAAATTAGTAAGATTTTCTTCTCTCCTCCAAATAGTTGTGGTATCATTTTGTTGGTCAGTTTCGCTGAGTGGACTGCCCCATCCAATCTGTTTGCTTTTATCATTTCTTATTCAATCAACAATAACAGGGAACACCTAATTTAGACCAAAAATCTTAGATTTCTTGAAACTCTTGTTCTCTGACACGTCTAGTCTTGGGCGTCTCAGGAACGCAGACTCTCAATGTTCAGTGGGTCCCGATACCGCAGGGTCCTCCCGTTCTCTGCTCAGCTCGGCACAGCCATGGGGAAGGGCGCGTGTCAGTGGCATGTGAGGCCCCGCCGGCAGAGGTTTGGGCATAAAGCTGCGGGTTTTCATAGAGCACAGTCGGCAAATGGAAGCCGACCGCTCGCGACCGCTCTGGCTGGCGCTCACCCAAAGCAAGCGTCTTTTCTGAGGCTGGAGGGGCAAGCTGGCCGTGTCGGACCTGCTGAGAGGACGAGGCTGGACGTAAATGTGTCTTCCTCTGTGGGGAGTATGGGAAACCTTGAGGGGAAGAGACCTCCAGAGGCACGTGTGCAGCTAGCAGCACAGATGGCCTGGAAAGGTCCCTTACGTCACACCTGCAGAGAAGGACGAGCGAATAATGGGGCCTGGGAGAGAGACTGGGGGGCCAAGCGTAAGTCGGAGAGGGGGTCCCCAAGTCCAAGCAGAAGAGGGGGGCTGGGCAGTGTGTGGGCAGCGTGTCTGCTGGGCAGGACCCTTGGACAGGAGGACGTGGAAGGTCCATGGGGCGTTTTTTGTCATCAATTTATGTCTGTGGCACAATCTACCTGACAATTCACCATCTGAACCATCTTTAAGTGCACAGTTCAGTGGTGTTAAGCACATTGACGTTGTGCAACCCTCGCGATTGTCCAGCTCCAGGATGCTTTCATCTTGCAGAAGCGGAGCTCTGAACCCCTTAAACGCTGACTCCCCACACTGCCCTCCCGGACCCTGGCAGCCTCCATCCCACTTTGTCTCTCTGCATCTGGTACTCTGGGGACCTCGTGTAAGTGGGACCTTAACAGTGTTTGCCCTTTTGTGATTGACTGAATTCACTTAGCATAATGTGCTCAAGGCTCATCCACCCTGTAGGGTGTGTCAGATTTTTTTCCCCTTTTAAGGCTGAATACCATTCCAGTGTATATATATATATATAGCATGTTTTATTTATTCATTCATCCAATAACACATGGGTTTCTTCTACCTTTTGACTATGCAACTATGAACACAGGTGCGCAGGTATCTCTTTGAGACACTGCTTTCGATTCTTTCGGGTATATATGCAGAAGTGGCATTGTTGGCTCACATGGGAATTCTATTTTTGAGGAACTGCTGTACTGTTTTCAAAAGCTGTGGCACCATTTTACAGTCCCACCAGCAGCACACAAGGTTCCAGTGTCTTCACCAAGACTTGTCATTTTCTGTTTCGGTTTTTCTTGATACGGTAGGAGGTGGTTTCGTGTGGTTTTGATCTGCATTTCCCTAATGATTAGTGATGTGGAGCATATTTTCATGTGCTTGGTGACCCTCTGAATCTTTCTGGAGAAATGTCTATTTCTTAAGTGGCTTTTGTCTTTTTGTTGAAGTTCTTTATATATTCTGGATATCATCCCTTAAAAGAATTCCGTAGGTTGCCTCATCACTGTGCTCCTCGTGGCCTTTGGTGCAGTTGTTTTTGATGTAGTGGACTGACCTATGCTGTCACTCCCTAGACCTGGCAAAGGGAAACCCACGCTGTTTGGGGCCGGTCACTTTGGGCACTTCCGGGGCAGGTTAGCGTTGGGGGCCTTGGGCTCGTGAGCCCCTCGGTGCAGATGACCGGCAGGCAGCTGGACCCTAACTATGCGCCGGCACAGACATGTAAATGAGCAGCCGGGTCGGGAAGGCTGCACACCCCCCCGGAGCAGTAACCTCCGAGGAGGTGTCGACAGACACTTTCGTTTCCCCCACGTCGTTTGAATGTTTGCATAAGAGGGAAGAAAAACACAACTGTGCACAGGTCAGTGGCTCTCCGACTTGCTGGCACGTGGGCTCACCTGTTCTCCAGCCCTGAACAGACAGATGTATCAATCAAAAACAAAACTTTAAAATACCCCTCAGGCACACCATTCTGGACCAGTTACAACATTGTACATATTTGTGGGGTACAACGTGACGTTTCAGTACATACATTGTGTAATGATCAAATCAGGCTAATTAGTGTACCCATCACCTCATAGTTACCGTTTCTTTGTGGTGAGAACATTCCAAATCCTCTCTGCGAGCTCTGCTGAAATACGCAGTGCTGTTAACTGGAGTCACCCTGCTGTGCAGCGGCACACCAGGACTTTGTCCCCGCCCACAAACCTCTCCCTATTCCCCCGCTTTTCCTGCTGAGGAGCTTGAAAAGCCCTGCACGGACTCTGAGGTCAGCCGGGCTTGAGACCCACCAACTGAGCGTTTCCTACGGGAGCCTGATCCCGAGAACCACCAGGCTCCTCCCCAGACGGGCAAATTCAGGACCCCAGGAGAGGGGCCCGGCGCCCTCGTGTCGCTCAGGGGGTTCTCAGGATCAGGTTTGGGATCGCTGATCTGGAGCCCCTGCCCATCCCACCCACCTCTTTTGAACCAGAACAACGGTACCGTGCATCTTCGCTTTGAGCTGTATTCCTTTACCTACAGCAGTAAGTGGGTTTCTGGAAAAAGACAGTTCTCTGACTTACGCCTGTGTTTTTAGGGGGAGCTGAATGGGCAGAAAGGCCTCGTACCGTCAAACTTCCTGGAAGAAGTGCCTGCCGACGTGGAGGTGTACCTGTCCGATGCTCCGTCCCACCACTCTCAGGACGCACCTGCGCGCTCCAAGGCAAAAAGGGTAAGTGGCCACTTGGCCTTTCTCGCCCCGTCCCGCGCGGCCACGTGCTCCAACGCAGGCTGCGCACTGGTGTTTTTATATCTTGGGCCGAAAAGCATATACCCTGATTTTTTCTGCCTTTCCAAGGGGGTTGTGCCTAAAAATTCTTAATTCTAAATGTTATTTGTTTCACTAAAAAATAACTCTTTCAACTCCAATCTGCCTTTACTCACAAAGGAACGTCCCATCTACACTGTAGACACACATTCAGTTTGAGAGTGACGAGGGGACAGCCCTTCAGGGTCGGTGGGCAAGAACGGCTCTTTGCCCTCGGTTAGGACTGTAGTCCTTCTGACTAAGCTCCAGGGGCTTCCGGAGCATATTTAACTATGAGATTACATTCATGTTTAGGACCTCATTTTTATTTTATTTCATCACTGCGAGTTTTTATCTATTATATTTTTATATATTATATATTTTTATTTCTTTGCTCATCTGCTTGGACACAGAAGAAGAGTGTTCATTTCACACCTTAATCAGGCAATGTAGCCTTCACGTAAGTGAGCAACTGAAGTTACCTATAAAGATACCAACTTAAGCTACCTTAAATGGACCAATGCAGTAGACTTAAGGCTTCACTGTGGGGTTAAAAAAAGAAAAGAAATATGTCTCAAAAAATTATTGGACCTAAAGTATTAGGATATTACTTGGTCTCAGTTGTAAAGCAACTGAATTTACAGTGAAACAAATCTTTAAAAATAATTTGCTACTATTTACATTAAGAATATTTGAAAGGCCAACATTGGGAACATATTTCTTAAGAGCTAATTGTTTGTTTACATAGAGTATTCCAATGTCTACTCATAATTAAAGCTGCATATTGCATTGTTAGCCACTCTTGGAAAAAGCACAACCTAAAAAATATGTTTACTATAGGCAGTTTTACTTAAAAGAGAGTAATTTAAGATCAAGCACATGAGTAGAGAGCTAGATGATCGAGCGTTGGCTCTGAACACTGTGGCCATGCCTCCACTGGCGAGAGTGCCCTGCCGCTCCTCAAAGCACCGCCATTCTGAACACGCAGAAGCTGGTCAAAGACGGGCGTGTTGGTTTACCAATGCAATACTAAGTTTTATGAAACATGCAGCTCAAATGATTGCATTAGATGGAATAGCTGGTATCTTCAGGTGTACTTTGGGATGCTTTCCTAGGTGTTTTCCATTAGAATTAGACCTTGATTTTAAATCCAAGCAAGCTTGAAGCCCCTTGGCGTGTATCATTTGCCTGCTGAATAATGAACACTCATGTTAGCAAGCGGTTTGCTCTGGAGAGGGGCATGTATTCAGCTGCAAAGATTGAGGTAAAGTCATGCAACATACTGCAAGAAAATTCTACCCCTTTGAAGCACTGTTAAGCACTTACAGTATATTGAATATTACCATGTGCTATATAGTGAGAAAAATTCATGTTCAATGATTTGGAAATAACAAAAGCATCCAATAAGGGCCTTTAAGCTTTCTTTGATTGTAATTAAGGTTCATTTTAGTTTTTTTTTCTTTCAACCAGTGTGCCATCTCCAATGTTTCTATAATCTACTAACCCAAGAATGCACTTTGACAATATCAGGATTTTATATAACCAAATAGTTTTCAAATACAGCAAAAGTTGGTACTCGGCCAACTTTACCATCAACCTAGTTTACCATCAACCTAGTTTAAAATAACTTTTTTCCAAC
The DNA here is from genome assembly GCA_028533085.1 of Varecia variegata. Taxonomy (NCBI): domain Eukaryota; kingdom Metazoa; phylum Chordata; class Mammalia; order Primates; family Lemuridae; genus Varecia; species Varecia variegata. The sequence goes on from CM052452.1 coordinate 1,215,781, forward strand.
CCTGCTTTTGGTCTTATTAATTATTACCTTTGTTTTGCCAAATCAATGGCCACCCCCTCCCCCAAGACAACGAAACTGAAAACCAAACATTTACGGCTAGACGCTTGCTCTCTGGCGTGCTTTGGGAGAGGGTGTTGGCTTCTCATGGCATACTTTAAAAATTGAAAGAAGAAATGAACCACCCCCTTTATCTTTCCTGGTGGGAGTCGGGGCAGTACGATGTTACCAAGTGAATTACTGTTGTTGGCGCTCACGCACTCAATAAACTGTCACAATGTACCTACTAGGTTCCTCCTGAGGGTTCAGGGACAGCAAGGAGAGCTCCATCCCCCACAGTCCATCTCCATTCGGGGTCACCTCCGTCATCTATGGGTTCTGGTAGTCCTGGGAGAGGCAGGGAAATGTCCTCGAAAAAGAAAAAGGGGCTGCTTTCCAAAGGCAAGAAACTGCTGAAAAAGCTGGGTGCAGTGAAATGATTCATGTGCTTATGGACAACTTCCAAATCTATGTAATTTTCTTTAATTCCAAACTAGGGCTTTCATGACTCAAGTACTTCCTAAAAAAAACAATCTTCTCCCCTGACACCAGTAGAGAAATGCACTTTTGCACTACCATCCACTTTAAACCAACTGCGAGAACAAAGAGGAGCTGTTGCTCTCTCTGTCACCGTTGACAATCTGCTCTTTGTCCAAGGTCTGATTGGGGAGGCGGGAGGGGACGTCTTATCAACAAACAGGGGGGCCAATAGCTACCTGTAGCTCACTCCCTACCTGTAATTCCAGTCTTTGTGCATTTGTCATCCACCCTTAAAGGAATGATTTTCAACCTTTCTCCCTTTTCAAAATGCTTGCCTCATAATGCATAACTTTCACTTTAACTCTGGTCTTGAAATTCCTAGTTTAATTCGCCTTGATGTTCTGCCTTATAAATGCACAATGATTTGTACTGTCTAATAAAAAATACAGTGTATACTTTGTATGTGTTGTGCATTCAGTGGTCTTCATCCTCACTGACACAGTGGCTCGAAACCAAGTTGCACAGGCTGTGCATTTTAAGATGCTGGTTTTAGTCTTTCAAAGCAAGCCAGGCAACACACAGAAACGTTTACTTAATCATTCAAAAAAGAGAAAAGGACAGAAAGTAACTTTGGTAAAGTACCAGTACTCCAACCTGCCAGAAAGGTGATACTCTTCATTGCTTTCAGTGTTATATTTTGTGGCATATGGATTTCTGTTACTTTCATTATTTGTCAAAATGCCATATCCAAATACTCAACAGTGAACAGCACACACACGTAAAGTGATCCACATAGTACATAAGCCACACCAAAAACATCCTAAATTTACATCTATTCAAAATGAGTCCATACCCACCTTCAGCACTGGCATTTGAACAAAAGACTTACAAAGTTGCTGGCAGATGTATTTGATGGTTACTATTTTGTAATTCTTGTCCACTTGTAAATTGTTTTTACTCTTTATACATACTTTTCAGACTGCCTTTCTTTTGTAATTTATGGACGGTTTATAAATGAATGACAAAGCTTTCCCCATTGTGTCTTCAAAAACTATATTATAAATTGTAATATAATATGTGGTAGATTTATTAAAAGGAAATTACTCAATGTGTGTTTAAACTCTGTGGGTGTGTGCATGTGTACAGTTAGTGTAAAACTATTTTCTAGAAATAAAATTTGTTATTTTATACAATACTGTTTATTCTGTACCTTTGTTTTAAACACTATGTTTTGGGAGTCATTTGCAAAATGCTGTGACATTCTTGTACTATTAGTGACAGTCCACTCAGTATTTCTTGCGTGTGAGAAATACTCATGTACAAGAAAGACTTCCAGGGTGAAGTCAAACCAAATTTGTTAACATTTTCCTTTGGCAACTTTACAATTCAAGTGAAATTTATAAAGCACTACACTGACTTAATACAATAAAATACAACTTAACTTCCCAAATATACAGAATTTTCCTAAAAGTCTTATTTTAAAATTCTCCAAAAATTGAAATTTGTTTAAAAGATTATGGCAAGATGAAAACAATATAGTTGAAATGCATGACTTTATGGAACTATATACAGGTACAATAATTATTTATAATTGCTACCATGCCATTCACATTGAATTATTTTTTTCAACCTGCAATTTCTCCAAAACAAACAAAAATCAGCAAAAGTATCCAGGACTAATGTTTCCCTAAATCTTTTGAAAATATTTACAAATTCCCCCCAAATATAGGCAGATCCAAAATAATAGCAAGGTGGACTATTTTCTCTTCCTATTTTACAGAGACGCACAAGGTTTCTGACACCACAGCACCTGCCCTGCAGCCAGTCACACTGAGCTGCTCCTAGCACAACTGCTTCCCAGACAACTGAGCTAAAATCACCTCCCTTTTCGGGTGATGAGAAGAACCACCTGTGTGGTTTTATGGCCTACGATCGTACCAGAACAAGTTAGGAGACTCTGCGTCACCAGTGCGAGTGTAACTTTCTGTCTTACGGGATTAGTCCAATAGTCAAAGTTAAGCCCCATGTGTATTTTAAAGAGGTATGTTCTCTTCCAGTGCATGGGCTTCAGCACTCCTCCTCCTCTTCCTCCTCCTCCTCCCCCTCCCCCCACCCCCAGAAGTCAGGGTGCAGCACAACACAGCGATCCCCTCCCCCCACAAGAAAACAGTTGGCGCTTCCTACTCAGAGTGACCTCCCCACTCGGATCCTGACTTTCAGACACAATTTTCACTGAACAACCAACTATACTTAAATTCTAGTTGATTTTATGTTCTGTTGTTACTTTCCTACGAAATTCAAAATGGAAAACTTACCCCAAATTTCGTTTTGCAGTTACTTTCCATTTCAAATTTTTCTAGTCTATTGATAACACTTTCCAAATAGTGTTTTTTACTATTTGCTTAAAGTGGAATTCAAATCTCCTCTTCTGTTTTCTGCCCAGGGAGCTATACTGTATTTTCTTAATCTTGAAAATTATCTGTAGTTGCACTCAAAAAAAAAAAAAAAGAGTAAACAAAGCCCCAACTTTGCAGCAACTTCTCCCATGCTTTGTCCTGTGACCCTGAGGTAAAGGAGGTCTGGCACTGATGGGCTTGGTTTTTGGGGAAAGTTCTGGCAAATAAGCAAAGCTTGTTTGAAGGCAAAGATTAGAACTCAGTGGAAGCTTTTGGAAGAAAGAAAAAAACTTAAACTATTTGTCAACTACATTTAAAGCCTTCTTGACATTTAAAAAAAGATTAATACTTATGAAAATTTTTAATTTAAAAAATTCATTAATAGAAGTCACTTTCCTGTGGCCAGGGAAACACACACAGGCCAGGCACGTGTGCCGCACCGCGAGCTGCACGCGGTGGTCTGACTCCGACCCGGGTGTGCACAGGGGCATCGCAACGTGTGTCAGTTTGTTATTGCCTCCTCTTACAGCCCCACTCACGGCACAGAAATCACGCCTGGGATTACGCAACAAGGACGTAGAGCTTACGTTAGACAACAGCAAGAATCAAAATATCTAAAAAGGAAGTCACAGTGAAATTCGTAGGAGAGTGCAAAATAAATCCAGCACTATATGTAAAGTATTCCACAGAGGCGGGTGAGCTATGCATAAATAGTTTTGAAACATCCAAATAGAGGCTTTCCACTGAGGCATGTAGGGGGCACCTTTTCTGTAGCTTTGAAGCCTCCCCCAAAAGACATCAATAATGAATTTGCAAAGTACATAGGCAAACAAAAAATCCAACTTTACTTGTATTACAGACTAATAATGCAGTATTTCTCGGCTACTAAGTGACCAAAAATCCACATGTGAAAACACTTGCTACTGGTGAGGATGCCAGTGCCTGCCTCGGTGGGGCTGCCCGTCACTATGCTGTTTCTTACACACGTGGCCACCTTGGCTTTGGGGAGCCTTAGACTGTTCGTGTCCTTTAGCTCAGTGGTCCCCAAACCCAGCGCCGAGGCCCGGTGTGGCGCTTCCATGAAACTTAGGGAACTGGCTGCGCGGCAGGAGGTGAGCTGGGACTAGGGTGCACACACCACACCCCACTCATTTGTTTAGTTTTTGTAGAGACGGGGTCTTGCTATCTTACTCAGGCTGGGTTAATAATACTTTAAATGAAAAAGACGACGTAATAAATACAGATTTTAAAAAGATGGAATATTATCAGCTGTTATTATTATCAACAATACAGAAACAACAATCAGAAAATCCAGAAGAAATAGGCAAATTCAAGGAAAAAGTATAAAATAACAAAACCGATTCATAAAAAAAGAAAACCTTAAACCTGGTAAGTATGAAAGAAATGAAAGTAATAGTTAAAATTTTTTCCACAAGGAAAACTTCAGGCCCAGATAGTTTTACAAAAGAATCCTACCAAAGACTCAAGGAAGATATCATCCATCCCAGTCTTACATAAATCCTTCCAAGAAAATAAAAAGACAATACCTTCATTTTAAAAGACGTGCATATCTGTATACAAAACCAAACACAGATAGTAAATAAATGGAAAATTATAGGCCCATTTCATCATGGATATAGATGTAAAAACTCTAAACCAATTGTTAACAAAAGCCAATGGCATATAAAAGAAAACGATAAAAACCATATAAATACAGAAAAATTATTTAATAAAATTCAACACAAATTTCTTGTAAAAACTCTCAGAAAGCTATGAATAGAAGGAACCAGTGTTCCCAGTGAAAAGGTATTTATGAAAGTCCTGTAATAGACATAATCTTAAATGGGGAAAAGTTAGAACTATTCATTTGAAAAGTAGAATTACAGGAAGAATGTCCACTCTTACCTCTTTTATTTGGCATCATGCTAGAGATCTTAACTAGGGCAATAAGAAAAACAAAGTGAAAGCATAAGGATTGGCAAGAAGAATCCAGAATCATCATTGTGTGCAGAGGATACAACTGCCCACATAGGAAACATAATGCAGGTAAATCATTAGAAGTGAAAAGTGTGGTAACGTGGCTAGATGTAAAATCAACATAAACTCAATTACATTTCTATGTACTTGCAAAAAATTAGAAAACATAACCTTTAAAAGAAAAACATTTACAATGGTAACAAAAACTCTCAAGCACTTAGGAATAAATCTAACAAAAAGTACAATACCAGTACACAGAAAATTGTGAAACTTTATGATGAAAGATGTATTAAAAACTTAATTAAATGGGATAAGAAGCCATTTGGAAGATGGTGAGACATAAAATCATAAAGATGTCTACTCTCCCTTCATATTTCTATAGATTCTGTGCATTTAATAAAATCTTAAAGTTTTCATGAATGTCACAAATTCTAAAATTCTTCCAAAATCATAAGGAGAGAAGCTGCCTTACTGGGTATCAGGAATCAGGTCAGTACAGTCATGAAAACAACATGATGCTGACACTGGGACAGATCAACGGACCACTGACAGATGGACCTGCATGCTCATGGGGCTTTGCCGTGTGGCTGAGGCCAAAGGACAGGTCAGTGGAAAACACGACACCCTTGAAGAAAAGGAGGTGGAAATGACTGTCCCCGTGGGAAGACGTGAACGTGGGTCCCTACTTTAAAAGACCATACACAAAAATCAACTCTTGAGGGATTAATGATTTAAATATTTAAAGTTTTAAACTTTCAGTAGAGGATATAGATTAACACCTTGACATTTTGAAAACACAACACTGCCTATAAAAGAAAAACTGGCACATTTGGACGTAAGAGTATTAAAATTGAGAACTTCCATTCATCAAATGACCAGCCAAGCCAAACGTGGGAGGAGGCATTGGTAACACATGTAACTGACAAAACATGAGTATCATGACTACAGAAAGGACTCAGATACAAAAATAAGGATCAACAGGCCCAGACAGAGAGAAACACAGACAAAACACTTATATGGCCAATAAACAAAGAGATTCTCAACTTCATTAGTAAGTAGAAATGCAAACCAGGACTACAATAAAATCCCACTTCCTGGCTCTTAGAAGGGCTTACCGTGTCGGACGGCACGCATATTGGGGTGCTCTCTCTCACACTGCTGGCCAAGGATACACTGTAAAACAGGCCGGCGTTATTTTTTAAGGTCAATACTCACAAACTCGACCATCCCGGCAATTCCATTCCCAAACACATATCAAAGAGAAACTCTTGTGCATGTAAAGCAGGACACACACAAGAATGTTCGTAATAATACTGTCTGGAATGGCAACTACGTGGAGGCAACTCAAATGCTCATCGACAGAAAAATGGATAAACAAACTGTATTATAGTCACACGTTTCAGAGCAATAAAAAGGTAATTACAGATATGTGTGACAATATGGATAAATCTTAGCATATAACGTTAACTGAAAAATTGACAGCATGATCTCCTTAAGTTCAAAACCAACTAAAAATAAACAGTAATTAATATTGACACATATGCATTTACTAAAACTATTCTTTTTCTGGGAAGTTCATCATGACTTTTTTTTACACTACAACTATTTTTCGACGGGAAAGGGAATGATGCCTTCAACAGTGTCCACTTTGGGAGCAGCGAGGCCAGGAGACAGGAAGGGGCGGTACGCACGGGTAGACAGATGCCATTGCCAGAGTCTAGTTCTACGATTGGGAGACGGGTTCAAGAGTGCTTATCATTAAAAAATAAGACATACGGAGAGGTCAATGATACACTCTCGTGAACCAAGGATTACCAATGCTCCAGCCCTAAGCATCTGAGTACTTCAAAGAGGAAAGAAGAAAAAAGCAACAAACTACGTACCTCATTCAGCTCCGTCCAGCCTCCTCCCACGGCACCTGGATGAGAGGACCAGTGTCAGCTGGAATCAAACTATCACCCCAGACCCGGGCGCAGGCAGCACTGGCAGCAGTGGTGCCGGGTCCGTGGGCAGACCTGCACAGGCAGACACAGAAGAATGCCTGGTGCAGAGATGCAAAAGGCTTCATTTGAAACACAGATACCTGTCAAGACTGGCAAGTGAAGAAGTAGTCTAAGTATTTTTAAGATCAGGTTTATAACAAATATCATTTCAGTCATTTGGTAGAAAGAATATGCCTCTCGATAAGCACAAATTTAAAATGGGGGAAAGGGAGGAGAAAACTTTCTCAGCAGCCTCGTTACCCAGTTTTTGCATTTTGTTTTGGATATCACTGTATCAGAAAAGTCCTGAGTCACAGGGATTTAAATGCAAGTGTTAAATTACAACCAAAATGTCTGTTTTGCCTTAAAATCTCAGGACACTCTTCAAACTGACCTAGGAACTTGAAACAATAGCTTTATGACTCTAACTGTGCATGCACTGCCCTGCAGTGCTGAACTCAAGAACTTCTCAGTAACTCATCCATGAGCCATTCAGCACATGCATCTTCAGGAAAACAAGCTCAGCTGTATCCTATGTTAAAACACTTCTCACATCAAGTTAAAAATATATTTGAGTGGGTGTTTTGCTTCACAGTTAAACAGTTAACTATTTTAACAAAGAAATTAAAATCAGACATTTGATGAACTACAGAAGCCTAGCAAAAGAACTGGAACAAAGTGTAAGACAACCCACATAAGAATCTTAAGAAATTATAATTTTAATAGCAGCTCATGGTAATGTTTCAACAAGGAAGAAAATACTTTAAAAGACAACTTTGAATTCCAAAAAATACTTTAAATTCCATCAAGTTAAAAAGCTTTAACAAACCTTCTGAAAATGTATGTGTAGAACCAGAGACAAGCTGGTGAAATGTATCAGAGTAACTGTCATTCTTCCTCATCACCATGCCAACTAACCACACACTTCCAACACCCATGGAGAAGAGAAACAAGAGTTCATACAAAGCAAAATCTGACAATCCCCGCTGTATAAAAATCACCAGTGTATTACATTGAGTGTGGAATAGGGAGAGAAAGTACAGAACAATTTTACCACAAGAGAGATGTGTACGCTGTCTTGGTGAATTTCCTCTAAAATATGTTTCTCTTCTCTAAAATATTTCACATATGAAAACTGGAATATGAAAATAATAATAAAACAAGGAGAAATAACTGCAGGATCAGCATCTGCCAGACTTTCCATTTGTAAAAAGTCATCCACTTAGTGCCTCCTCTCGGGAAGGCAGTGTCAGGATGCATTAGAGGACACAGAGGGACCAGACTCTGTTGGGTTTCATGGACAGTGCTTATTTTGAAAGATGAAACATGGAATAGTTTCAGCATCTGTCCCTCAGTGGTCAAGCTGGTTCAAAACCACCAAGCATCCCAGCAGCTCCTCTGGACACACACTGGCCGTCCCAGGAATTGCTCCGTGTGGTTACCCATCATGGTCTCTCTCTTTGATTTCTTGACCCTCAAAGGCAGTTACGGCTTTCAGCTGCATTACGTCAGACGGTACTGCTGTCTTATGGGCAGACACAACACTGCGCCATCTCCAGCAGGGCGGCTCTGCCCACGCAGGTGGAGCAGTCTGTGTGCTGATGTCCGGCACCCCTGCCTGCCCTGTGCCTGGGGGCAGGTGTCAGTCAGAGGTGGCTAGTGCTTAGCCTCCCTTAAAACCTGGACAAACTCAAAAAGTGAACCAGATTTCATTAACTACAAATAGAAAATGTATCCATTGCTCTTTCCCCAAATCAGTTTTCCTGAACACAATGGAAAAGGCCACTGCAGCAAAACTAAGTGCTAAAAGGACAGTAGCCAGCGTGCATTCCACACACACCCATTGAGGGTCACCATCTCATTCACTTACCTGAGTACCTACGAGATTATACTGTCAGTCATTAAGTCGAGTAATGTTCACCAAAGAGATATTTATAAAAGTAAAAATAAAAATCAGGAGCCTAAATTTCTAGCAGTGGAGGAGTATTAAATAGACGATGGAATATTTGTAGTTTGGAAGACTATGCACTCCTTAAAAAGGGAGACATTTTAATCACACGAAAGATGATCATGATAACTTTATATGAAGAAGCTATGAAATAGTATGATTAAATTTCTATAATCATAAAAGTATATCACATCTATAAAATTAAAAAAGAAGGTTGAAAGAATGCTGTTTCTGCATAGTGAGACTATGGATTTTGTTTCATTTTGCACTTGTATTTCCGGAAGTTTCTACAGTGAAACACAACTTCTATAGTAAGCATGAGACAGGGAGCCAGCAGGCCCTGCTCCACAAGGAGTCGTAAGGCCGGAACCAAGGTCTCTGACAGAGCAGGAGGTGGCGGAGAAACGGGCCCAAAGCAGCTGGAAGCAAGATGGCTGTGACAGATGACCCAGGTCACCCTCGCTGCGCATTACACCCTGCTTATGACGCATTAGCTACTCAAAGAAACTGCCCCCAGCACCATGGCGGTTCACAAATGCCATGGCAACTCCCGGAAGTTACCCCGTATGGGTTAAAAAGGGAAGGGACCCTCGGTTCCAGGAACTCCCCACCCCTTCCCCAGAAATCTTACGAATAACCCTCCCTCCGCTTGACACAAAATGAAATAGAAGGTGTGAGACCAGACCCCGGAAACTCGCGAAGTGCTCCTGTCTGTGGCTCTGAGAGAGCTGCTGCTCCGTCTCTGGGCAGCCACGTGTTTCTTCTTTTCTTACCTCAGTAAACTTGCTTTTGCCTCCCTCTGTCAGCTCGCTCTTGAATTCTTCCCTGCGCAAAGCCAGGAACCCGC
>CM052452.1:1225946-1262464 GCA_028533085.1 Varecia variegata
CTTGACACAAAATGAAATAGAAGGTGTGAGACCAGACCCCGGAAACTCGCGAAGTGCTCCTGTCTGTGGCTCTGAGAGAGCTGCTGCTCCGTCTCTGGGCAGCCACGTGTTTCTTCTTTTCTTACCTCAGTAAACTTGCTTTTGCCTCCCTCTGTCAGCTCGCTCTTGAATTCTTCCCTGCGCAAAGCCAGGAACCCGCCTGGCCTTCAGGCCGGACCCTAGCTGGGGTCCGCTTTCCTGTATCCAGCACATGTTAAAGTAAATAAGCCTTATCACAGGCTAAACATTTCAACAAAAACTACGCAAATTTCCAAAACCGCACGACAACAGGTTCCCAAGAACCAGCCGACAGCTGTGTGTTTAGTATTGGGTGCATCTGCATCTTCGTCTGGGCTGTGTGCACTAACAAGCTCCCTGGAAGCTTGTAGGATGGGAGGTGTGGACAGTTTGGGCTGCGCTACCATGAAGAAATCTGGGGAGGATCCCAGACCTCAGAGCCTGGAATTCTCTGCAGGAAGCCCCCCGGTGCATCAGAGGGAAGTCAGAGACATCCCACTTGTGCTCTTCTGTACCTGGTAGCAGATCGTGGCAACCGCAAGTTCCACACCAAAGTCGCAGATATTCCGTCCCCAGAGGTGGCTCTGGTTTGCTGTCAGAACTCCCAGTTGCCTGTGCTAATCCTGGTCTGGGCAGGGACGTCCCTCGATTTGCACTCTACCCAGATATGCCTGCAGGCTCCAGCCAAGCTGACTCCCCTCAAGGAGATAAGCTCCCCCTGGCATCTGCTTCTCGTGGAACTCAAGTCGAGAGAAACAGCAAAGCTGCTTGCGTATCTTCAGTTCAGTAAAAGCTGGTAGACTTACCGCGGCTTAATTAGATTAAGAAACTTTCACGTTGAGCGATAGCAAAGGCTTGACGTGCAGAAGCTGCGCAGTCTGGAACTGAGAAGGCCTGTCTGTCTTGTGAGTCACCATGGAAAAGAGAATTTAATTTACACAGAACTTGTGAAATAAAGCTCCTGAAATGTACTTAAATACTTTATCCAGCCAACTACGTACACACTCCTTTACTACTTTAGCTTTCAGAAAATCTGTACTACTAAAATTGGTTTAAAAAAAGCATATTAAACTTGGCCTTTCTGCAATATTATTTGACTTGAACCATGTAGAACGTAAGGGAAAATTGGGCTCGGTTTTTGCCCAATACCACAACAAGTAAGTGGTATAAACCCCCAAGGGTGGAGAACAAAGCTGGGGGAGAGCAGAGGACACTGAGGCTGCTGAGCCCAGCACCGCAGGAGCTATGAAGGCGCCTGGCCCTGTAAACCGTTTGCTGATGATGCCTAACAAGCCCAAGTCATTACTCAAAATCGTTTTAGTTTCCAACTTAGCAGTTTGCAAGTGTAGAGGATGGGGCTGCAGCTGGGGTCAAGACAGCCCCAGCACCTGGACAGCTGGGCCTGGTGGGAAGAGGCCGGAGAGGCCTTGTGGAGGCAGGTATGAGCTGACGCAGCGGGGAGCAGAGTGGGGCCGTGGGCAGGGCAAGGCAGACCCCGTCCAGGACGGGGCCCAGGGGACGGCTGGCACCACAGATATCCTGGGAGCTGCGAGTGGATCAGTGCGGTGGGGACCCGAGGTCCACATGGGAAAGTGACAACTGGAAATGCAGGTTGATGCGGGTCAGGGAGAGCCTGGTACGCCTTGTTAACAACTTTAAACTCCCCAAAGCAGTTTTACCCAAACTTCAGACACCTCCATTCTATTGTCAACTGCTGCCATGTGCAGTGCCACCTGACCTATTTTTTTAAAAAGAAGATTCAACATATTTGCAAAAGACATACCTGGTAAAGGGCTGTTATCCAAAATATACGAGGAACTCTTGAAACTCAACGATGAGAAAACCACCCAATTAAAAAACGGGCCAAAGTCCTTAACGGATACCTCACCGCAGCAGACAGAGATGGCAAGGGAGCGTACGCAAAGGCGCCCGGCCACAGGAACTCTCCGGCACTGAAGATGGAGATGCGCGATGGGCAACTTTGGAAGACAGTCTCTGGCAGTTTCTTACAAAACCAAACACACTCTCATCGTGTGAAACTGCACTCCTTGGTATTTATCCAAAGCAGCTGAAAATGTATGTCCACACAAAACCTTGCATCCCAGGGAGGCTCCGACAGGTGTGGGGAGGCGGCCGAGGCTTATCCAAGCAGACTTCCGGGTACCCACTTGACTTCTGGCAACACGGGTGGGGGGCGCATCACTCGGAGCACAGAGGCACTCTGGCCTCCTGTGAATTGCGGCCCAGAGAGGAGTCATCTTCCTACAAGTGCATGAACTCCCTACTGACTTCAGATTGCTTGACAATTGTACAATTTCTCTATTCTTTTTTAGAGAAATAGGTTTTTAAAATAATTGGTTTGGAATAATATGAACAGAACACAACCTTGTATCTGAATAACAACAATATCAATTACACAAACTTTTACTTAAAAATATACAAAGCATCTGAAGATTTCATAGAGCATCAGAATGAAACTGCTGTTTAAAACAGACTGACTCTGAGGAGAGAACCAGAGATGTCACAATTTGTAAACAGCAGTTTCAGAAGGAGAGTATTTGGACAAAATTCCTTTCAGCTCTAGGGAACACATGTAAAATTACTAAATATTAATATAAAAACTTCAATGAGTGGCACACTTTTGGACTTTGAGGAAAAAGTCCTGTATACCCAGAAAAAGGTAGACAGATTTCCCACACTTCTGCAGAACCAACACTCCAAACTCAGGAACTGCAGGGAGCACCTGACGTCAGTGTGTTTGATACTAAAACTTTCAGAAGTCAAACTCAAGTGTGCATACTTCCCATTTTAAGGAAGAAACCTGGATTTCACTCAGTTTTTGCCTTGTTCTTTGCAAGTGCTGCATTGAATTCCTTTATGGTGCTTTGTGTACTTGTCATTCTAGGGACAAATGGAATTGTCACTTTTTCCATAAGTCGATTCACCTTGAACAAGTTTAGCAGACACGCTCTGTGTTTACCTGTCCACCCTGTCTCCTGGTTGCACACACTCATCCCCCGGGGAGCCATGCCTTTACCAACTCCAGAAGAGCCTCGTCGTCTTACCCAGTACTCCAAGGTATGCTGCACACCTGAGTCAGGCCCAACCTATCAGAGCAGGGCATCCCTCAGGTTCAAGATGCACAGACAGCCTGGGTCGCACTACGCCCACTGTGGAAGGGGTGTTGTTTTCACAGGGGAGACGCTGAGACATAAACCTGGACTTTGCGTTAACCATCTTTGTCTCCGCACACAGGAAGTCTATCTGATTAAAACCAAAGCAGAGCAGAACCAGGACAGACATTAGACCTCATGCACCTTCTCAACTAGCCTTTGCCAAAATCCCCTGACAAATCACCTGGGATGCGTTTACTAGACTGTTCACCTGGCCTCTCCCCCAAGAGCCTGATTCCTAAGGTCTGGTTTGGAAGCCAGCAGTCCGTTAGTACAAAACAAACTAGGTGTTTCTTAACAGATTAAATTTGGGACGCATTACCTAGTATGATGAGAAAGCCAATCAATACCTCTTTTGGCTTAACATAGTTTGAGTGGGCTGTCTGTCCCTTGCAACTAAGTCTTCAGTGATACAGTGAGGGTCTCTGGACAACTGCAACTTTTCCAGAATTATCACACTTATGAATTTCTCATGATTCTAAAGACATTAAAGCCCCTTAACTGTAAGGTAGAGCTTAAAACCTGCTAACAAGGAGATTTTGATGACTTAAATTACTGACTGGCCATAAAAATCCATCAATAAAAACTCATACTAAAACTCGAATTAATCTTTTCAGTTGTATTGATTAGATTTCCTTATACTCCTTCTTAAAGTTGTGGCAAACTTTGGCAACTTTTGTCATTGAAATATTTGTCTTTGGCATTCTTCTGAAAGGTCATATTCTCCTGTGTTTCTTTCCTTTTAGTGCTTATAAGTTGAACAGGTTAAGGAACCTGGGCTACTAGCCCAGCACAAGGTTAACAACAATTATTAGCACAAAAAACTGAAAGGAAAATAAAATGATTTTCGTTCAGAATATGTTAATAAGGCTAAACCCAAAAGGTGTTTATACAACGAGACTGAGTACAACAATGTGAGACAACTGACTTTATTGAGCTGCATTAGTTTCGATCACAGCCCCAGGGGCTCGTGTACCACAGTCAAAGCTTACATTCATTACATTTGTAAGCAATGTTTAAAGGTGTTCTCATGACTTACAATTCATTAATTTTCATGCCTGCTTTTTGCAAAAGTTTCTGAAAATTACTATAAATATGTAAATAGCTACAATGACCAGCTTCAAATGACAGACTTCTTCACTTGCAGTTCCTTCTCAGACTATAAACATTGCAGGTAGCAGCATTTCCCAACAGAATTTTACTCTGACATTAAAGTTCATAAGTAACACTAATTTAGCTTTTATAAATGGAATCATATCCTTTTGTGTGTTTTAAAAATTACATGGAAAGAAAATGCACATACTTCCAATAAAAACAAAAACTACACTGTTATTCAAGTAAGGTGACAATCACTTCAATTTTATTTTATAACAAATAGAATGGTGTCCTAGTGGCAAAACAAAATAAATAGTAATGCTAATATAGAGCTTCAATATTGGTCTCTTTTGTTAAAGAGTCTTAAAATGGTTCTTGAGACAGAAATTTAAAATTTTTCAACTATCTTTTTTTTACCCCCATACCATTTAGCCCACAAAAGAAATAAAAATAAACATATTTTCCCCTATATCTTATATTTGGGTTATTTATTGGTAACTTTTGTCTTTAAAATATGAGATATCAAATACCCAAATAAAACCCTACCTACCATTGTAGTGAGCATGCTACTCTACTCTCCTTTCAATTCAAAATAAATATTTAAAAAATAAAGTTAATATAGGTTTCTATGTAGGACTTGCTCACTCTGGAAAGTACTTTCAAGAAAACTCCCACTTTTCAAATACTTTGAGAGCCTGTTTATAATACAAAGTACTTTTCCATTTTTTCAAAACAAAAAAATCCTCGCAACATACTTAATGAGAAACAAACAAGATAAAATATAAAACCTTAACTTTTACCTATAAGAATGCCAGTGAATAGCAATGTTAGAAATAAAACTCTTAGATCTAATTCCCTGCCCAAGTTTCCTCTAGAAAGATAACAGTTAAAAAAAATAAAATCTTACAAAAATCCCAAAGTTATAATTTTGAAAAGAAAAACCAGCTACATCTTGTCTTCTTCTGTAGGTCAGAGGTAGTAAAGGCGGTTTGACAGTGACAGATTTGGTTCTCTGTGAATGCTCTGGCCAACAAGGAAAGCCAGTTTGTGGGCGTACTGGCAGGGAGCAGGAACTCGAATGACACCCTTTGGTGGAAGGAAAAAAAGGTTCTATTACTCTAAATTTAGCTTCTAGAAATTGCAAAACTCAGTATTAACTCTAAAAGCCTTTTAAACCATAGCAACTTCATTTTGAAAAGCGAATCTCACTGATGTGAATAAACATCAATAAATAAAACCACTTACTGGCCAGTTATAATAGACATGACAGAGCTTGTAAGTCAGCCGCTGTATGTGGTCTGGCTTCAGGCCACTGCTGTCATAGATGACGTTATAGTGCGTGGGAGAAACGCTGCCACTTCTCACAGCCTGGCTCACGATGAAGAAATCATACCTGGAATTACAGAAACACAAATGTAAGCCTTACCTTTCTGAAAGCTGAAATTAACATAATGCAAGTTCCTTACAGTGAAAAGATCTTGTGCGCTGCTGTAACCTAATCTTTTCTTGGGTCGTAATGTGCTTCCTTGAAGTCCAGAACATGTTATTCATGAACCATTTGGGACTGCTTATGTGTAAAAGATGTTTGTAAATAAAAACTACTAGACTTTAAATATTTGTCATGATGCCTCAGAGCAGAACCAAACATTTGATATGCTGCTAATTACTATGGCGCACATAGCAAGTTCTTGTTTCCCCTCCACACCTGAAGGATTTGACTGAGCCGTCAACAGAGACTCTTGAAACAGTACTTGTGGGGAAATGAATGAGTCTAGTTTCAGGGACCATTTTTCTCCCAACATGCTTTTACCACAGAACCTTTTCCCCTCTTGCCTGTTCCAAGTTATTCAATAAAAATATAATTTTAATCATTAAGGATTAACCTTTAAATGGAAGGGAACATGAAAGAACATAAATAGAACTAGTATCTGACCAAATGGAAGGACAAAAACCACACAGAGCCATCCCTCAGCACTGCCAGGGGATTGGCTCCAGGACCGCTGTGGATACCAAAATCCAGGATGCTCCAGCCCCTGATGTAAAATGGGGTAGTGTTTGCATATGACCTGCACACCTCCTCCCACAGCCCTTAAATCATCTCTAGATTACTTACAATACCTAATACAGTGTAAATTCTATGTAAATAGTTGTGTTAAGGAACAATGACAAGAAAAAAGTCTGTACATGTTTAGTACAGATGCAATTTTTTTCCAAATATTTTCAAGTATTGGTTGAATCCACCACTGGGAAACCCACAGATACGGAGGGCCGACTGCAGTACACACACAAAAGAGTATAACATTAGATATTTTCTTAGTATGAATGAAACATCAATCCAGAGTTAATGTAATTTGACCTGACAAAGACATAAGGAAATTAGCTCGGTAATTTATTATCTGTCAAAACTAACAAAATTAGAAAATCAGAATTGATCTACAACAGACTCTAAAGTTATTTTTTAGAAGAATGAGGGGATCAGAAATGTTAAATGACTTCTCCAAAAAGAATGCAGAAATCACAGCAGAGCTAGAATCTAAACCCTAATTCCCAATTTAAGCACATATCATGCAAAGGACTGGTAATTAAAAATGACTCTGGTATTCATTAAAGTGGATTTCTCCAAGTGGTTGAATAGCATCAGCAGCAAGTTTTAAACAGCATCTAGGAAAAGGTATTTTTTCATATTTCATAATTCAACTTGGATTTTACCCAATTTGTTTAAGGCAGTTGTCTCCAGGTCAGCGTTACATCTGGACCTTGGTATTGGCAGTGATAATGTTAGAAAGCACCGGGAGTCATTTTGAATGGTTAAAAGGAATCCTGCAGAAATGAAGGGCTATGTGAGTACCTCAGCCTTGTTTTGGCTCCCTAGCCACTTTTCCCCAATAGGTTAGGAACCCTTCTGAGCCAATGCCATGACTAACATCTGCCTGAGATAAAGACAGGAATCCAAGGTAATGTATTTCAAAATAAAAATTTCTATCCACTGTCAGATAACAGAGCTTACTAGATGAAGCTAAGATCTGTATTTGATTGTCATCTGTCCACGTAAATTTAGTATAGTAATGCCTCGTACCCAAGGTTCATATGGGAAAAGTGCCCCACATATGAACTTTGCACCTAGTCTGACACTTTATCCTGATGAAAGTTGTCTTCTTCACAAGGTTCTAGAACATATAAAAACAGCATCATGCTAACTACTCGCTCTCATGAGCTGAGCATTAATAGACTGTCTGAGGAGTTGCCATCATGAACACGGCTCACTGCACTGCACACCTCCCCACACAACAGGGTTTTTGAGGAACTCACTAAAAATGAACCAAGTGTCATGACTTTACTACCTGAACCCTGTGTGCCACTGAGACTGTGACCTTGTGCCCGCTGGTGCCCTGCAAGTCCTAGTTGTCTCTCTCGTCCTCTCCCTGCAGAGTGTAGCTCCCGGCCACACACACAGAAGCCGCCTTCTCATCTGCCACCATGTCTCAGAAGGAACGTGCTGACCTTTGGATAACTAAGTGCATTACAGATCTAAACACTTTTACTAGAAAACAACAATCTGTGGATGAGGTTCTATATGTAAAAAACATAAAAGCAATCTACAGAGGCAGTTCTTAACCTCTCAATGTGTAGTTAACACCACAGAAAATAACCCTCTTCCCCCAAAGACAAACTGCACTCAGATGCTTCTGTTCATAGTTTCAGACACTAAGAATTCATGGGCCCTAGTAATGATGTTAGGTAAAATTAGTTGAAGAATTTAGTATTTGTAAGAAATATAAGAACTAAAAAGTAAACATTAAAATTAGTATAGAGGCCATGCTCAAAGCAAACAAACGAAAAAGAGAAAACAATTTTCATCTGTTCATACAGAACTTACCATTCTGGTCTGGTAACCTCTACATCAATAACTGTTCCAGGAAGTGGATTTTGAAGTCTTCCTCCAGACTGAGCAAAAAATCTGGCATTTACTCGTTTCTTCACCACAATTACCGTTAGTCTTGGGCTTAAAGAGGATGATGAAAGTAACCACATTCGGTCAGTCATATTTTCAGAGCACTTACACATTCAGACATTCATACACCTCATTTAAAAGGAACATCTCTTCGGGCATGTCATTCATCCAAGTCGTGGAGGAATGGTCAGCATCTTCCTCTCAACAGGAGTGAGGACCAGGAATAAACGGTGGGAGGAAAACCAAACAGCACAAATGTGCCATGTGACATAAGGTCATGCAGATGGTTTATTCACAGACCAAATACATTACATACCTATCATGCCAAAATGTTAAAGCCCATGTGTTTTCAAAATTCACAATTTAAAACACTCTTCAGTGGGCATTTTCTACTATGTGGAAAATATAGTATTAACTCTAAATTCTTTGAAATGTAAGTTGATTTGAGTAATCTCAAAGTCTAACCCAGTGCTTTCAAAATCACCAGTTCACAATTTATCAGGGGAGATACAAACACATCTTTTCAGGAGGAATAACTTGATTTTTGTGGTTAATATTTCACTGGAGTCTCAAAGACATTTTGTGCAGACCCCAGAGCAGCCCCACCCCTCCTTGGCCGACCAGAGCAGCCCTGGAATCAGCCATGTATGTTCTGCTCGGGAACCTTCCACACTCTCTTCTACCCTCCTCTTAAAGATGCAAGTCCCTTTGAGACAGTCACACCTGTGCACATACAATCCGTTTAGGAATCTATGCATTAGCACAGGTAAGGCCCTCAGAACAGCACTGGCAGGGAGTAAGCACGTGATCAATGTCACAAGTACCAGCACCTCCACTTACCCAACTACAGCCTTAGCTGCTTAAGAGCTCAGATGTGCTCGATTCCAAACACTGGGAGGCAGAGCATCTACACACAGTAGTACACACAGACCTAGTAATGTCTGACTCAGTAATTTTGCTAATGTTCTGCAGTGAAGATTAAGCAGGGTAGATAGAGTGTGCTGCCTAGACTAATGTCAAAAGGCCCAGAATGGGAACTTGTGTTCAATGATAAACATAATTCAGCTCCTTCACGGTAGTGGTAGCCAAATATAGAGGGGATAGGAAAGTGATTTTACTTAAACAAACAGAGGACATTTTTAGAAATATCCTCTACTCATGCAGATCAACATTAAATGTTAAAATCAACATTTCAATTTAAAAGCACACATTGTGCTTCTAAGGACAACTACAAATATTTAATCCGAGCTTTGCATTTCTTAAGTGAGGAATAATTCTCAGGTGTTTTATATACAATTTGCAGTTTTTTCTGGAAGAACTGTCTACCATTTATTGCTTACTGTATCCTGTGTGAACTGCATTACACACGTTTCATTTACTCCTTTCAACACCTTAATTGTTTCCCCTATTCCACAAATGAAGGCAAACTGGGATCAAACCCACTCTGATATTAAGACACGTTGCTCTTGACCATGATTCTCTCCTGCCACCAGATAACAGCACAACTTGCAATGTGAAGTCAACTTCACGCAACACTTACATGCTAGCCCAAGCAATCCATTTAGGGTCCCCTTCCCGGCCACAGTGTATTCCTATTAGCTAAAGGAGCCGGCAGGTGCACTCCACCAGGCTCAATACTGCACACGAGGATGACTGTTCACAGGACTCACTCACTGGGACCAGAATCTCCTTTCCAGCAGCCATTTCTGCCAATCCTTCTGGGAATCAGAGGACCAGAGATGCAGCCCCAGCAAGGCCAACAGTGGGTACTCCCAGTAGTCCAAAAATGCAGCTCAAGGGAATAAGATGAACTTGCACTGCTACCTCTATTCTTCACTTCTTGAAAATTTCCTTCACTCTGGGTACGAGAAAAAGGCAACGAAGACTAGAAAGTGCTGAGTGCTCAGGCAGTGAGTGACAGGAAAGAAGCCTAAGAAAGCAGCAGTCCATCTTAGACTCCTCTGCTCCTGCCGCCACACCACACCGCCCCATACTGACAGAAGATCTTAGAGAAACATAAAATAAGGCTTACAAAAGCCTCAAAACAAACAAAAACACTATTTGAGAAAAATACAAGCATTAAGAGTTTTAAGGGGCTAGAAAAGAATATTAACCTTCCTTTATCAAAATATTAAAAAATGTATAGCCTTTTAATCTGAAACACAACTATTTCAAGAAAGTTAAAAAACAGACCTGGATTTGGTCTGAGAATTTAATGGCATAAAACCTCATTTTAAAACTGTCTAGGATAAAGTTATTGGAGAGGGTCTTTTTGGACTTAGCCAGAGAGGACTTGGAAGCACCCTCCAGTTGGCTAGCTAGAGAGGAACCACGCTCTTGATGCTGACCCCACACACCATGAAAAACAGACCAAGCCCCAGGTATGGCCAATGGCTTTCAAACTCCCTAATCTCCATAATGATTCAAAATGCTGACTGAAAAGGCCTGGCAAGAATAATCAGTATTTAAGTACGCACGTGCAAGCACACACAAACAAGCTTCCAAGATTTTCAAAATAATCTTAAAAATCAAATCTGCAAATCTTTAATCTATTAATATTATGCACTTAGCCCTTACTACAACATCCCTGATCTCAAATTGCTCACAGATCTGATAATGAGAAATGGAAAAGTGAGACAATGTACTTATTAGAACAGCTGTCTGGAAATGGCACGCATTCCACTGTCCCCTGGCGCTGGTGGTCATGTCTTTGGGAGCGCAGAGAAAGGCAAAAGCCATGATGGTTCACAAAGGACAGCATGTGCAGCACTCGGATACAGACAGCACCGTGCTTGGCTGTCCACGGTATCTAAGAGGAGAAAGTAAAACCATCTCCTCCTATGAGACTAGACGCTTGCCAATCACCTTACTGATGAAGTACATTATGAGTCAAGTCTACAAGGAAGTGAAACAAGTATTCAGTAAGTTAAGACTATTTGCAATATTTACTCCAATTCTGTGGATGCCTATGCGTGTATGGAATCATCATATACCTGCACTCCAAGGGTTCAGGTGAGAAAGGTGGCAGACAGAGGACTGGTAATGGGGGGTCTTAATGTCCTACTCCTTGAAGGAATGACACTACCCTAGCAGTCAACCCAGCCTCTCCCTTGTGAAAAAAATCCCCAACAAAAACATTCCTCTGCCCCTTCCATTACTGCAAAAGCCCTACTGTACCCAGCAAGTTAGGTTCCCACTTACCTTTTTATCTTGTGACACTAATTTGAAAGATAAAAAGGTGTAGCTTTAAAAACAGAAAATGCTTTATAATCTGCATGCTTACTTGTAACCCCTACCAACAGATTTTAGGCAATCCAAAAACTGTGGTACTTCGTAGTTAACCAGCGTTTTAAGCTGACCGTCTCCTACACCATCCCGATACACAAAAATTCGACTAGGCATGTATTCGTTGCAGCTGTTCCAAGCCCTCAGAGCAGCTGAAAGAAAGCCAGAAAAGTTTTAAATGAATTCATGCTTACAACACAAATGGTGTGTTTTCCCCAAATTCTGGGCATATTTTTCAGTAACATAGCTCTTAGGATAATTTCTTGAAGACCCAGTTTAGGGGCCAGAAGGGAGGAGCTTCAGGAGACTAACCTTGCAAGCAGACTTTGAGTCCATCCACCAGCTCTTGTCCTCGATCTTGAAACACGCATCGCGAGAACCAGCTATTTGGAGAAAAGCACAACTAGGGTGATCATGCAATTCTCTACAAGTTTTTCTTTCTGAATTAATCTATATGTCACTCTTAGCAATGTGTCATCTTTGTAACTTCCTTTAAAGACATCTGCTAACATCTCCAAATACTTTATGAAACCTTAAATACGTAGAAGTAGCAAGATACAGCAACCCTTGCTGTATCCCTTATCAACATCACAAACTAAGTTTTCTTTTATTAGAAATCAACAGTATGATTCTATCTGCTGGAGAGAAAATAAAATATAAACCATAATACCCAGAGATGCTGCCTAGTTTACAGCCAAATACATACAGAAGTACACTCACTGGAACGCTCGTGAGAAACTACTCAACATATATTTCACTCTTCCAAAAGACAGAAGACCTTGAAACACATCCATTAGTAATGCTAACTAATATCCCTTTTTCCATTTTCATTCATTCCTGTTCTTAGCAATTCCCTTAGTTCCAAGAAAATCATTGAAAAATAATTTTACTGTGTTGAAATACAAGTGACTGAGTAAACTCAAGTGGTTTTCCTACAGCAAAGCTTGAAACTACATTTCAGTGGCCAATAAAAATTATTAAACAAAGAAGTTTTTAGAGATGGTCACATTTAATGAGATGTACCCTTTAATACAGTATTTGAAAAATAAACTGAAATGTAGTCTGATTACTACAGAATTAAGGCCAATGAAGGGGTAACGTAGGTAATAATTACTTCTCTAAGTTTTTTGGTGGGTGTTGTAGAGAAACCAGCAGGATAACAATAAACAATGAACCCCGCTCCTGCACCTCCTACCCCCAGACGCCAGCCTGAGCTTTAGTCCTCTGTGGCCTCTGTCTCGCTGTCACCCACAGCTGCCCAGCCTCACTCACCGGGTCATTCCCTCATTGATGCTGGCAACAAATCCTGCAATTGACCTCCGTCCAGCGGTGGTGTCATGGTAGCAATCAATGCCAACTATCATCGCCAGCTTCAGCTTTAATAACAAATATTGTAATTTTAGATGCCACAGAGTACTGGCAACATTTGAGGAGTAAATCCATTTTCTTAAGTATCAATTTTGAAAGTGCATCCACCAATTAACTAAAACTCACAGGCATGTCCACCCTCCAGAGCTCTCCTCCCATCTTGCAGTTCATCTGCAGGGCGATCTTTGTGGCAATGGCCATGACTGTTTGCTGCTTGCCTAAGGTTCGGGCCACCACACACTGGCTTGGGGTGGGGCAATCTGTACACAAGTATTTTTTAATAGCATCGTATTTGTCCTTCCGATTACTTGACAACAGACAGACAACCTAAAAACAAACAAAATGCCCTCATTACAGAGAATTAGGGAAAGGATGATTAAGTTCAAGGGAGAGGACAAGAAACCAGGTGCAGCTGTGAAGTACGAATGCCGAGCTCTGTCATTTCCTTTACTACTCATTTCTGCCCTACAGCCAACTGGTACGACAGTGAGAACTTCTAGACACTGCTCATTATATTCAACCAAATGACAAAAGCTCATAAAGGAAAGAAATCATGTTAAGCAAACTATGTCACTTGAAACTGAACACCATTTAAATTCCAGAACTTAGTTAAATATGCTCTATGGGACCAGCCTGGACTAATTTAGAGATAGGGAACAGGACAACACAAGTTAGTGATCATTGACAGGTGGACAAATACAAGATTTTCCAGTTTTAATTTATGATTCAGTTAGGAGCATAACTTTTAAACTTTAAAGCTCTGGTTTGAGAATCTGATCGAACTATAAACTTTCCTAGGAAGTCCATGGACAATTGTGGGGACGATGCCATTTCACCTTAGAGTGTCATGAAGGTTCAGTGTTATTGCTGTTGTTACCACCAAACTGTTTTCAGATAAGGAAATAAAACCAGAAGCACTTGCCCAAGCCCACACAAACGGCTGAGCCAGGACATGAACCCAGGGACTATTACGGCAGAGTTTACACTCTTAATGACTATGCTACAGATTAAAACAAAAACAAACAAAAAACCAAAAACTGGACCTAAAAACCTAAAATTTCAGATTACAGATAAAAATCATCCACCTTAAGTGGCCGCCCTCATCTCCAGTCCCTGACCCTCCGCACCTCCCGTACGCACACACTACACAGCGAGACTCCACCAACGGGAGTATCTGCTCCTCACCTTCCTCCGAGGCATCCCTCACTCACCTGGATGCAATGGGCAAAAGACACAACAGCGCATTCCAGGATAGAAGGTGAAAGAGCTTAGGAGAGTGGTTCCATCGATATTTTCAAACTCTCGGGTGCTGTGGATGCCACTGAAGTCTACAGACTTTCCAGTTTCCTATTTCCCAGGGCCGGCCCACTCACTGAGACAGAGTTTATACCAGACTGCCCAGGAAGTTTCTAATTAATTATACAGTTATACTTCTATGTGTGCTGAACAACTAAGAGCTAGTTTTTACTTTTATGCCTGTTTTTTCCAAATTTTCTAGAATAATTAAAGCCTTTGAGTCTGAATAAATTGAAGATGGCTTTGTTTTTCTTCAGCCCTCCCATGCCTTTTGCAGAGCACAAGCTCCTAAGCACACAACTAAAGCTAGCATTAGTTTAGCTACTTTATGTAAACAAAATATAATTTGTGGCTAGTTTGGGAACCTAATTATAACATTTGGAAAATGAACTCAAAATTCCAAGATTTACAAATGCCCCTTTGAAACATTTCATCACTGAAAACTGCCTATGTATCAATTAGCTACTTACTATCTGGGTATCTGATGTAACCTTTTGCTGTAAGACTCTTAAATAGGCTTCAGTTCTATCATCCACTTCAATCCTGGAATGGAAGGACATAATCCAACACTCAGGAAAAGTGATAAAAAAAATGTACCATGCATAAACATTTTCCTATATGTTATAGGACATGAAACATTTCTGTATAAAATCGAACACTAACAACAGCCATTTAAGCAAAAGGCCGTCTCTAACACAAGCAATGGCAATAGTTTAAGCACATATGTTTGAGATTTAGTCCTAAATGATCTTTTCTCCCACCGATTCTTAGTTATTAAAATATAATTCTGTTTATTACCATTATAGGGAATCATATCAAATGTTTAAACTAAGGTAATCTAGTTACTGTTTTAAGTAGCTCCATCACTTTTGAGTTCCCACACTCTCCAAATGACTACTAATCAATTTTCACAGAAGAAATGAATTGATAAACTTACATTATTGCTTTTTTCATTTGTATGCCCATGGCTGGTGTAACTTTAAACAGATTTTGTATCAATGAATTGGCTGCTTCATAATTTCTTCGTGTATAGATCAATAGCCAGTTATCTAGTGGCTTAACACTAATTAATGGTGCACCTCTTGTTTCTTTTGACCAATCTGCAAATTGTGGATTGTAATCAAACTAGAAGAAAGTTCAGAGACACTGTAAATTCCATTGTAAGTTCTCACTAATCAAGCCAAAAAGTCTTCAATAATTCTACATGGCATATTTTGGAACTCAGTGTACTACTACTTATACATTTGAATTAGAGTGACAGATAAAAATGTCTTCCCGGGAGAAAAAGATACAAAAATGTATCCAAAGATGATGGCAATTTTATCTAAAATATATTGACAGCTACTACTCGAGTGCTTACTTGTACCACTTACTGTCCTAAGTGCTTTAATTGCATTCTCCTTAATCTTTTCTAAAATCTTGTAAGAATAGCTGTTATTTTCTTCATGATGAAGATATAAAAAATAAGGCTTTGAAAGTTAAGCAACCGGACTGAGGTGTTCGATGCTAAAAGCAAGCTTCAAAACATACAAGCACAAGGCAGAAAGTGAACACAAACTCAAGGCACAGCACCCTTGAGCCAGTCTTCACAGAGGAGTAACCCAGTGTCTTCTACGTGTCCTGCCCACTTCCTTGACTGCTAATACAGGGATATAAATTTTTATTATTTTTACAGGGGATAATAAAAAACAATTGCAATCAAAATATTAAGTTACATTGTTAAATTGTTATTCATAGAACATTTAGAAGGCAGGAAGGGGAGTTTTCTATAAATTATTTTTTATATTTTGGCACTTCGTGCTTCAATTACATAAAAAAATTTTAGAATACTTGCTTTTCATTTTCTGAAGATTATTTATAAAAGGGATAATTTTTAATATATTATCTCTACAAAAAATGGTCCAGGCAAAAATGACGCCAATCAAATCAGGAGTTCTCCATGTAAAACATTACGTTAGTGGCAAAATATCAACCCACTCAGACAGTTAGAAGAATTCAACACCTTAAAGTAACTCAGGTTATTGAAAAAACATTAAGCCACCTTTTAGCTAAGTCTTACAGATTATTCTGAGGACCAAGCTACAGGCTCCAGAGTCTCTAGTGCTTCCCCATTTTCTCTTCCTGGAGCACCCCCACTTCTGAAGTCCTGGGCTGCTCTGGCGAGTTGACAGAGAGGGGGGGTGGAGAAGAGAAAGGTGAGGAAAGGACCGATGTGGCACAGAAGCAGGTTATTCCTACTTGCTTTATTGTGATCTGACCCAAATCTCACTTGATTGACAACTTTAAAAACTGCCTTACTGTTTTTCCACCTTGGTGAATCTTTTCTGCTTGCAAAATTCTTCCTGAGAAGGACAGTAAGTTGGAGTCAAAGCTCAAACCCCAGTCTCGAAGCTCCCTTTGAACATTATCATCTCTGTAAATTTAACATATTTACATGCCACTAAACTTAAAAGAAACACAGCAAAAGCTAATAGATATATGCAAATAGAGATCCACTCCAACTTACAATTCATTTCAACGTTTCTCTCAGGATTGAGATCCTGGTGAGAATGCTGGAGACACTTAAGTACAATCTATTTTTCTCTCATCACCTCTACGCTTCTCCTCAAGGCATTCTTTAATTTACAATTCTGATGCCCAAACTATCTCCCCCTCAAAGTAAACCCTTGACATAGCAAAGACAGAAAGTAGGTTTATCCAAAAACACTGCACTCTTCTGTTCTGTTACCTGTTTCTAATAGAAGAATTAGAAAGGCCACAGGCCACAAAGTTTAACTTTATTATTTCCTGAAGAACGTGAGGTAGCCTCACGTAGAAACATGAAGAACAAGCCCACCCCAAATACTGCAAACACTAAAGGAGAAAGTTACTTTCTGTCACTCCCCCTAGAAGAAAGTCACCTCCCAAAACCCACATAAAATACTAAAGAAAAAACTGAAACCGTGTCCTAGTGAAATAGATGACTTACTTATGAATGTAATCAATGAGTCTTCCTACTTCACGCTGCCTTTGTTCTGGAGTTAGTCTTGTATGCACAGCTAAGTCTTTCATCACATTAAAATCATTACGCATTTTATCAGTTAGACCTTTAAATAAAATATATTTATATTCAGGCATATGGTTAAAGAAATAATGATCAGGTCTAAATAATATTTGGAGTGTAGGGTGGTGAAGAGTGAAAGAAGAGAATTCCAAGGAGATGAAGCAGCTTTAGTAAAAGGGCTTTTGGAGGTGGAGTTGAGAGAGGGGAGAGTCAAGGAACGTTGAAGGACTTCTAGAGAAGAATGGCTAAATAATCTACCGTTTTCCTTCCAAGAAAACAAAATTCAACAGTACCTGTAAGGTAGCAGAGCTCAGGAATGAGCATTGCCGGCCCTGGCAATGTGCCCCCAGGGCCCCTCCTCCTCTTGGGCTGGCTGACCAAGACCGGCTGCTTCAAGTCCGTGATCTCTTGGTTATATTGCTGCTCACAAGAGGAAAGCGTCACTGTTCATACCAAATGCCTTGAGTAACACATTTCAGTGGGCAAAAAGGTTTTTTGTGTGTTTTAAATAAAGAATTGATGCCAATAGCAAGGCTGGTAACAGCTCCCAAATAAAGTTTAAGAAATGCATTTTTCAATCTTCCTAAAGCAGGTTGTGATTTATATGCTTTACTGAGTATCTCATCTTTTTTTCCCAAAAGCTTAGATCATCAAGGACAGTAAGGTTCTGAGTCCTGACGTTCAGTCACAGTTCTATTTGCTTCATTTTTTGACATTTTGGTTTAGAAATAGTAGTCTGTGTGACTTGAGTCTTCACCACAGCATAATTCCTCTAAAACCAAATGTAGTGAGAACTTACATGTTCTCACTAAAAGCCATCTCATGATAAGCGTAAACAGGGGAAGAGAAAAGGTTTCTATGCTACAGAACATTTTTAATCAGGAAAGTTCTTATAAAATCTCCATATTTTCAAGAAGCCAAATTTCAATTAAGCAGTATTAAGATTCCCCATACAGAATCACTACCTAAAATATGCTTTTACAATTTGTGAAGTGACAAAACATAATGACAGTGGTGACTCAACGTCCTTACAAGAATGAGCTCCCTGGCCTCCAGCTCAGCTCTGCAATTCTAGAACCATGACAGACTTCAGATGAGTTATTTTCACAAGAGCTTCTGGCCCTGTGTCTTAAAAACCCTCTCTTCCCTACCTTCTCCTGTATCTTGCTGATAGCAGATCTTTTTAACACCCTAATTCACATATGGCTTTTTATTTAATAAAATCACACGTCTCCATTGAGCATACAAAAGGAACCTCACTGTGGCCATTTCCGTAGTCTCAGTCCCTCATCAATGGACTAAGGCAGTGGCCCCCAACCTTTTTGACACCAGGGACTGGTCGCATGGAAGACAATTTTTCCAAGGCCCAGGGGTGGGTGGTGCGGAGCTCAGGCAGTGATGTTTCCTAACAGGCCACAGCCCAGGGGGTTGGAGACAGCAAGATTAAGGGGTACCTGCCTATTTCTTGTTCCCATCCCATGACAAGGTCCTGGCCACCTATTACAACCCTTGTGAATTAAGAAACCACAAATTCTAGCCTGTCCTCAACTTCCTTTCCATCCAGGAAAAATAGTTAATTTTCTTATCTCAAATAAGAAAATTTCAAGTAGAACACTCATATCTGACCGCTGCTTCATGTAGCTATACTACTTATTTTATCACGCTATTTTCTTTATTAGGGGTCTAATAACAGTTCCCCCCTTCACATCACATCATTTACTTGGGGCACATGTGGCAGAAGTGTGGCAGTCATTTGAGAAGTGCTCCTATTCTCACCCCCTTTCACCCAAAGGCCTTAAGTGTATAATAGTTCCTGACACAGAACTTGGGGAATCCTTCCTGTCTATACTCTTAGGGCCTAAACAAAAAGCCTGTCAATTCTTTTTTAACTTTTTCTCTACATTAAGAAACAGCACTCTAATTTCTATTTGACATTATTGTTAAACCTTTTTAAAACCTACTGACTGAGATCTTCCCTTCCAAAGGCCCTTCTCTCCTGCTGAATGTTGTCTAGGTATTATCTTCCATCCCAAACCAACACTTACTACTAAAGCTGCATTTCTACTAGGAAGTCCCGAGAATGTCTTGTTTAAAATATCTCAACCCAACCCCCTTCCCTTACTATTTCTACTCAAGACACGGGATTACCCCTTCCTGTAACAGAGTCTTCCCTTCAGAAAGCACCTGAGCTGAGATCTGAAGCACAAGGGTAAGACCCCAGGTTGCAGAGTGCCGGCAAGGAGGACGGCCTGGGAAAGAGCCCGCGGCTGGTAAGGAGGTCGGGGTGGGGCACAAGCCTTGAGGATGAAACAGCAGCAGGGGCTGCTTCATTCAGGGTCTCACTGGATGAAGACCAACATGCTTAACCAGATGCAGGCACAATGAACGGGAAGTCACCTAATTCCTTTGGGTAGAAGAAGAATAACATCAGATTTGTATGAGTTTGAAATGGATCAGAAAGCAGAATAAATGAATACTAAGAGGCTAGTTGAATGAATCAGAAAAACGAGGTCCAGAAAGACAATAGTTACTTAGAAAATGAAAAAAATGAAAGTATTTCAGATAACAAGGTAGAGTGCTGGTATTTGACAAGCAATGAGTTACAGAAAGCAACAGAGAAGCCACAGAGGTCGGTCTGAGGTTTGAATTCTCCATCACTTATTTGTTTATTCAAATACCTGAGTGCCTACTTGGGCACTGGGGAGTACATAAACTACAAAATCTCCACCTCTGTGGAAGTTATTTTCCCTGCAGTGATCATTCCCTCCATTGCCTGAATGGAGCCAGTTTGGGGGAATATAATCCATTCAGTGTTGGCAGCATGTGAGGTTATCTTTGAGACATCCAAATACTTGGAACCACCAGGAGTTGAGTTTAGACATGTCTGGGCTGGAGCTAGAAATTTGAGAATTGTTAACATATCATATGCTGGAAGCTTGGGCACAGCCAGGACTGGGGATCACCTAGGGCCTAAACACGCAGTAGCGGGGGCCTGGGGCAGAGCTTGTAAGTTTTTAAAAAAAAAAAAAAAAAAGCGACTTACGGAAGAATGGGCTGGCAGGTGAAGGGGAGGGGAGGATTTTCCCTGACCTTGCTTCAGGTTTAAATCTCCATTTTCAACTGATGCTACCTTTAGATTTGCTGCTGACATATACCAACTCCTCTCATCCCCAATAGTGATTATTAAACACAGAAAATGCCACAACCCATTTCTCACAGTAACCTCTGACACCCAGAAGCATCTAGGTTAGGAATGGTTGGAACCCTTAAGGAATAAAGAGGTTGCAAACAGTGGTAGGAAAATCAAGCTGAGATGACCCCTGGCTTGTTTTCATTTTGCCAAGAGTAAGATCAGCCCTTCATGCAACTTCTCAGAGAACCCTCCCCTTGGTAGCAGACTCTGATGTGTTCAGTCACGGCAGAGCAGCAGCACAAAGGCTACTAGTAAATGCATATTTTCCACACAAAATATAAATATGCAATAGCTCATTTATCCAGATTTTTAGAAATAGGATATATCCTACTAACAGTGGAAAATAAGTGACGAGCTTTAGCACTTCAGAGATAAGTTTCACTATTTTAATTGCTAGTTTTCTAGAAATAATTTTCTTGTACTTTTAACAGCACATCAAATGGAATGTGACCTTCTGAGAATGTGACCTTCGAAATCCCTGAGGATTTAGGGGCCAGATCTGCTCATCTCTGAATACTAAAACAATGTTAGCATGCATTTCTATATAAACACTTTATTTTCTTCTAGTCAGTAGTTGTTCTTGCTGCTATTTGCCTCTGGGGACCTTTTCAATTTGGCGATTACTGTGACAAAAACTAGAATCTTTATAAAACTGCGTTTGATGATCACCCAACAAACTGATCTAGCCTATATGAACTAAATAAACAAGCCTATCCAAATTTTGCCAATATGTAAATCAAAGGGGTTAACTCATAGGCAATAGATTTAACACAACCGATAGTGAGGGTTCAAACCACCCCTCCAAGTGAAGATAAGAAAATGTTGATTATACAATGAGAGATAATATGGTAAGCTGGTAACTCATATTTCCAACTGTTACTGGACCTACTTGTCTTCCACATGTCCTCCACATTCAAGGCTTTCATTCTACTGGAAAAGGGAACCAGGAAAGGGGACCTGTCATTACGTGAACTGTACCAAATAAAAGGAGGTATTTTAATAATCTGATGAGTTAAAATGAATTATTCTGTGACTGCCCTAATAAACACATTTATATACAGCTTTAAAAACAATTTGTCCCAAATGTGCACACAAGTGTTAGAAAAATGTGAGACTATTTCAGATTTCCACTGAGATCGAAATACCTCAGATGAAGAGGATAACACGGGTGCTGGTGCCTCACCTTCCTGTAGTACTCCAAGAAGCTGACTTCAGTGCCGTCAGCTTTCTTAAAGGTGCTCTTTGGGTTCTGGTCCCAGTCGATGTCGTCCACTCTGTATGTCTTATTGTTATACCTGTGGGATGACTGAGATTTGACTGCATTTGACGGCATGCAGAGAGCTGATATTAAAAACAGACTAGACAGCATGTATTCTCTAAAATTTACAATCACCTGGCTATATACAATGTTATGGAAAGAGAAAGGGAAAAGGATTTCTTATAGACTATGGCAGATGGGTGGGGTAATGACTAAACTGCTATCAGAAAATAATTATAAAGGATAACAATCATTAGATATTTGTTCTGTCCAAATGAGTTATGTTCCCAAAACTTTGATCTTGGGAAAGGTGACAAATATCCCTCCTCCTTTTCTGTGCTATCCCACCAGTCAACTTTAAACTCTATTTTCTTTCTAACATTGTAGGCTAGAAAGCTACAATATTTTACAACTTGCAAAAAGATTTGGCATTTTAAAAAAGCAGTCTTACTTGGTAAGAACAATTAAACCTATTAGTTCTTTAGAAACTTGTTCTTGAAATTTATGTTCTTCAGTTTGATGATAAAAGTTTAACATGAAATCTAGAACAGTCTCACTTCGAAGGACTTTATGACTAACATCAGTGCAAAGCATGATGTTGTTTTCATACTGAAGAATGGAAGTAGTGAAGCCAGGCCAAATCACCAACCTGTCAAGTAAAAGGCAGGTCATGAAGCAACCTCTGTAAATACCCAAAAGTGTTTTTGTACATATTTATGTTTTTCACCTTTATTAACTGGGTCTAAAGTTCAAAGTTTTTGAATGAGTTAATTTACTTATTTCTAGATTTTACAAGGTTCCAGATAAAGATTCGTCTTTTCTAGACCTTCAATATATAATAATTATAATAAGTTCCATTTTATAGAAATACACTAACTTTATTAAACTATTTGCTACACTGGCCTAAGAATTGAAAAAGCTGCCAATCTAATGAAAGAACCTACAATTATTATAAGAAACCTAAACCACTTAGGCTGCAATCTTGATGCACCACATTAACTGATGAATTTTATTACCTAAGAGCAAAATACAAACTTGTTAATAGCATTGGACAACTATATATGCTTTCCCAGTGACAGATAAATTCTGTGATTTTTTTTTTAAATCCAAGCTTTCTGGAATGTCTCATTATTATTCAAGCCAAGTTAAATGTTCATTTAATGTGATGGGTACTATTCACAGTCACAGTAGCAAATCTGATCATTTCAAATTGGAGTATCATTTTCAAAGTTTACGATTAAGCTTAAGGAATATGAAACTTTCCACTTCATACAAACCTATGATTTGGAATATCAATTGGGTCACTTGGGTTGTAATAATTCCGTCCAATTTGTTGCAAATTCATGATTTTCAAAAGCCTAGAAATAGAAAGGTCAGAATAGTTAGAAAAGTGAATACTGGTAAGTATCTCTAATACTGCAATCAGAATGGCATGCTGTTTAGAGTAGGGGTTGGCAAACTATGGTCTTTGGTCAGGCCAAATCCAGCTTACCTGCTGGTTGTTTTATGGCCTATGAGCTAACAATGGTTTTCAAGTTTCTTAAAGGTTAGAAAAAATCAAAAGATTATTTCATGATACAGGATTTATATGAAATTCTAATTCTGGTGTCCATCACTAGTTGTACTGGAACACAGCCAGGACTGCTCATTTACGTATTGTCCATGCTGCTCTCACAGCACAGCAGCAGAGCTCAATAGCTGCAGCTGAGACCACGTGGCTTGAAAAGCCTAAAATGTTTACTGTCAGGCCCTTTGTAAAGAAAAGTTTGCCAACCTCTCATTTAGAGAAAAATAAATCTACTAGTTACACTAACATAAAATGAGCATCTATCAAAATGAATTGTCCTATCATCAGTGACAGTTATCTTATAAGCAACTTAAAAAGGTAAATTAAAAACCCAAGTATTATACCCCATAATACTCATGCAAATTTCAGCCTTATCTAGACTGTTTCTCATCCCTCTGCAAAAAAAATTCTTTGCAGAGCACATGTCTTGATTTGGGATTTGGAAAACGTGGTGTATACACTGAAAGTGAAGGATCAAGCACGCAGTATGTCTCCTGGGGTAGAACAAGTAACCTGAACGGCCCTAACCCTGACCCTTTCTGATCAAGCACCCACTGTGGGGAGAAGGAACATACAGTCAGCAACAAGCTCCTGAGCACACTGTGTTCTTAGCACGAGCACAGACAGTTACGGGAAAGATCTGATGTCAACGTGAACAGGGAAGCTAAAGACAGAATGCGTGCTTAAAGCAAGTCAATGAATGCTACCTCAGGAAACCACACCTTGAATGAATCTAGGTAATAAAGTACACAGGTAATTAAACTTTCAGTTCTTCCAACTTTTGCTTTAAATTTTTCTTAATAAAATGCTGAAAACAAAACACTAACATACCTCCTGAAAATGATATTATAGAACTGCAAGCAAGTTGGCGACGTGGGGGGGAGTTCGTTTGTTAAAGTGATCGTTATCCTCACGTGCTCTCCATTGCGGGTCTGGCTAAAAACTTCCGTGACCTAAATAAAGCCAGAGCGGTGGAACCAAACTTTTAATTCTTAAAGGAAAACTAAGCCCAGTCATATCATGCCTATTTAATAAAGCAACACGGAAAAGTACATAAAAATTTTAAATGGAATTTTTAAAAAATGGCTATGAGAAAAGAGTGGCTAAGTGTCTGCATCACGATTCAACTGTAGTCATTAAGTTACTCAGGTTGATTTCGGAATGATAAAATAATGCCAAAGTCCCCTTTGGGTTTATGACCAGTCTTATCAGACAGAAGACCCCTGGGGTCTCTCTAAAAGCCATCTGACCTACCCTGTATTGTGGAAGTTCTGCTTTGAAGTGGAAATCCCCCATCTCCCTCTCCCCATCCAGACATTTGAAATAACCTTGTGCTGTAGTCTTTTAGGTAAAAATAATATTGTTCCATCAAAAGCATGACACCTTCCAATTAGATCTTCATGTTGAAAAAGAAGAGCTGAACGCAGTCTTCTGGCTTCCATCAGTGGGTTATAGTCAATGTGGTACTGATACAAGGCCCACTGGGGACGCGACGTCAACCGGAAATGGTTAGTGCTTAACCTCACTATAATGCCTGAAGAACCTGAAAGGTCAGTCACAGTCAATCAACAAAATAGCAAGTTTATTCTGCCTTGAAATCTTTCCTACCAGGACAAGGCAGACACAGTTCTGTAAACACAAAGCTAAGTGCAGCAGACAACATGAAAGTTCTCCAACATCTGACTTTGGGGACCACTGGCCTGTCTATTTAGCTGAATTCCTAAAGAATCATACATTTAGAAATAAATCCTCCTTAGAATAAGTAATTTACAATGCAACCAATCAAATATCTTCATGGCAAAGAGTTTTAAAAGAAAAATGATCTATAGAATATTTAATGAGACATCTCAAAATATGCAGTTAAAGACATCTATAGCCTGGGCACTCACACCTGTAATCCCAGCACTTTGGGAAGCCAAGATAAGAGGATCACTTGAGCCCAGGACCAGCCTGGGCAACATAGCGAGACTCCTTCTCTACAAAAGATAAAAATTAGCTGGGTGTGGTGGGAGGCACCTGTAGTCCCACATACTTGGGAGGCTTAGCTGGGAGGATTGCTTGAGCCCAGGAGTTGGAGGTTGCAGTGAGCTGTGATCACACCACTGCACTCCAGCCTGGGCAACAGAGCAACAAACACCCTGTCTCTTACAACAAAACACTTATAACCTATGTCATCAAAGACAAAAGAGAAAGGAAAATGGAAAAGCCATGCAAGATCCTTGACTAAAATGTGTTTTTTCTTCCTAGTAATGCATCATACAAATAAACACGTAAAATAAAGTGCCTCAATTCAGTGTCCTGTGTACTTGAGAAATAATCTCATGAAACTGTATTCAACCTACCTATAGGTAGGTAATAATTAACCTACCTGTTTTTGACTCTTTAACATGGTCTAGGTTCTGTCTTGTATTCACACCAAGATCATGAAAATCTCTACGACGACCTCCTCTCTCTGCTAATGATAACTCCTGAAATCCAGCAGATATCTGGAGTTCTTAAAAAAAAAAAAAACAAAAAAACAAAATTATATACCTGGGCAATATAAAACATAAATAACAGTATTAATTCCCATAGTGCTACTATATGTAGCCCAAAGAATATTGAGCTATGAAAGATAATGCACGGCCATCCTATCAAAACGTTTGAGGATGTATCTGCCAAACAGGAGAATGGTTTCCTAGTTATAACTTAATTCGTAAAGTCTGTCTTGTCATGACCCTAGGCAAACAGTTACTCCCTTTCAAGAGATATACATCTTTAAAAGATCAGGACGATTAGACTGTAATGCAAGAACTCGGGAGCATGTGTTTATTGATCAAGAAATTATTTTTCTGTAAGTCTGATAATCATCTAGGGGCCTTGACGTATTTTCCACAATCTGCCATGATGCAATTATAGCTCCAGAAATTGGTAATTTAAGGGTTTAAATCTATAACCTCGATTAGAAAACGTAAGTCTAAAATGTAACTTCCTCACTATTTAATTGCCCTGAGAATCATAAGAATGGCCGGGTGCACCTGTGCATACCCCACCCCCATGATACACATCTCATCCTGGGATAGGTAATAAGGCACTTACTAATCAGTTCATGCTTAGTTCCAAAAGCTGTGCTTATAAGAACCTAAATTATTAAGTCATTCAATTTTCAGAATGCATGTAATTAAGTATGTGAGATCAACAGTATGATGTGGGCCAAAGAATGAACATGGGCTTTGTAGTCAATTGTTAAACTTCTGGCTGTCAATTAATAGATATGTTATCTTGTATAGAAGAGACTATCAGTCAACTAGTCAATAACCAATCTGTCATTCTTCTTTAAAAACAATTTTATTTTGGGAGTAATGTATGCAAACAGACTAACATTTCCACCCTCCCTGCAACTAGGGATGGCCTAACAGAGTCAAGCAGAAATTGTAGGATGACATTTTTGGGAAAACTCCAGAGGAGAGCAAGTGCTGACTAGTGCCTTCTGTGTTCTGTGCCCTGCCACCTGCGGCAACTGGAATCTGGATACAGTGGCAGGAGGGGCTCAGCCAGCCATTCTGAACCAAGCATAAGTCTTAACGATGGAAGTCACAGACTCACGACAAAAGAAGAAAAAGATCAAACAGTCCAGTTCTCTTCTGATCACAAACACCAGAACTGCCTCATTTGAGATGTAACAGTGGCTTAAACAAACTATTTCAGTTCCTGATATACTTTGGAAACAAGTTAATGTGAGCTTCAGTTTCTTCACCTAAAAAATTGAGGATAATAAACTTCACAGGCATGTAATAAGTTTTAAATATCATTTATAAAGCACTTTAGTAGGTGATATATTAGTTTCTGTACATCACGATTTGCAGGGGCTCTGTTTAAAAATTCTTTAAATATGTAACTGTTCGTATTTGTCTCCCTCAGTGAGCTTTTCATCCTAAAGACTTGCAGGTTAAAGTATCTATGGCAGTGGGTGGGTAACAAGTCATGCTTCCTGAGTCCAACCTGATGACAATAAGGGGTCATAAAAGCTTGTTTGGAATTTTTCCCTGAAAAGTTTTAATTTGTCTTAAAAAAAATTCAGTTCTGGATGCAAAACCCAATTATTAGTTTCTGAATATAAACAATGATGAAATCTGTTCCCCTTTCTACACACAGTACTGCTTATAGTACTGTTATAGTACATTTAGCCAAAGCTTGATTAACCGTCATCCTATAGAGGACAGATTTCAGAATGGTAAGCATGGCAACCTGGCTAATTCCCCCTTACATGCAGCTGCCAGAATGATTTTAATCCAAATACAAATCAGACCTCGCCACTGTGCCATGTAAGGATCCGTCAATGTATCCACACCCTTTACAGAGTGAAAATCAGGGTTCAAACAATGTCTCGCTAACAATAAATCTGTTAAACTTGTCATATTAACGTCTAAGATATAGTGGGTACTTGAACATTTACTGTGACAAGCAATTCTCAGATATAATCCCCACAAGAGCAGTGAAAGATGACAAAATAGGGAGTTGATTTGTTACCCCACATGTTATTTAATCTCACAATGATCTGTACCTCTAAAGGCAGATACTACCTTTTTACAGATAGGGAATTGTGTTTCATAGAATTATATTTAAGATTATGAGTAACTGTTTCTTTAAAAAGTCATTATTAGTGAAGACTGATGCATAAAATATTTAATATATTAAAGTATTTCCCACAATTGTATGTGCATTGTAAAGCTGTGTTTTAAGAAAATGTTTCTTAAACAGCGTTAGCACATATATTTGTACCAAGTTTTAATTCAATAAAATTTTTCTGTATATATTGAATAGGTGAACAATAAATCTAAGTTTCAAAAGAACTCTTAGAATTTATGTATAAATACAGAAAACATATATATACATGCAGTTATTAAAAACAGAAAGATAATGCTGTTTTACAACTTGTTTTCATTTGGCACAGCTGGGGCAGGTCCCTACATTCTTGAAAATGGCCAAATGGTATGCTATTGTTAAAGTACAATAGTTTGGTTAAGAGGTGTTTCCAGTTTTTTGCTATTAAGTATTGTAGTTAATACCCTTAACACAATCATGTTGTACTTATCCCCAGTGTCTGTTGAACACCTGACACTTCCAGGAGACAAACTGCTGATAAAAGGGTACCGTTATAGTTGCTATACATTATAAAACGCCATCCAGATGTCAGGACAATTGTATAATGCCACCAGGGTCACAAGGACCAGTTCTATAATTACCAATGTAAGCAAAAAATACAGTAATGGAGAAGCAGGTAAAAAATGTTCCAATTTCATGTACATTTTTTAGCCATTAGCCTTTGTATTTTTCAGTGCACTGTCTTTTCATTTCCTGTGTTCACTTTCCCACCAGATAGTTAACATTATGGATTTAGGAGAATGGTCTGAGTATCAGAGGAAGTTGCTATTCTGTCATTTCAGTAAGTTTTCATGTTGTTGTCTGTTTTTCAACACTGATAGTATTTGTCATAGTTCAA
This sequence comes from Varecia variegata, assembly GCA_028533085.1. Taxonomy (NCBI): domain Eukaryota; kingdom Metazoa; phylum Chordata; class Mammalia; order Primates; family Lemuridae; genus Varecia; species Varecia variegata. Next base: position 1,254,716 of record CM052452.1, read on the forward strand.
TTTATACTACTTCAAGGTTATCTTAGCTTTCATCCTTTTCCCCCCTAATGTTAATGAATTTCATTAAATTATGGTTAAGTATGTGAAGCACAGGGACTTCATGTAAGGAATAAAGGGAACCAGCTTTGCTAAGGAGCCATGTGCCCCAACACTATTTACTGAACAGCCCATTTCCCACACCCACCCCAAAGTTAAAAGGCCAACTTTCTTAAATCAATTTCCCCTGTGTGTGTCGGTTTCCTTATGTTTTTTTCCTATACAAAAGCCAAACTTAACTACAGGAGACTCTTAGATCAAGAATCCAAATAATTCATTTTTTGTACCAATTCAGTGAAAAAGCACAATTTTTGGAATCAGAACTGATGTTCTGACTCCACCAGTTGTCACAACTTTGTCCTCAGTTTTTGCATCTGAGAAACAAGGTTAACTGATACAGCACATGTGACAATGTGTTTCATAAATCAGTTATGTTCAAGTTGGTCCAGCTTTTGATGAAATCACTAAGGATACCAAGAAAAAAGTTCTAAAAATGGCTCACGTAATAGCTAATGTGGGGCCCTGTCATGCCAAGGCTCTTTTCCATTTTCAGGGAGAAAAGCAATCATGTGGCACTCTACCCACAGCAGGCTGCACGGTTAAGAGAAACAGTATTGTTATTCTGTGGGACCCTCACAGAAAGGGCCTGTACACTACTTACTACCCCACGTGTAATGCTACCCACGCAGACTCGTCGTACCCTCTTCACCTTGTGACTTGGCTGTTGCTCCTACTGTTCCTCCTCTCTGTCGTCCACGGCCAACTAACTCCCCCTCTGCCGGTGGCTGCTGGGGTCTAGGCTGAATATAACCAGGCTGCTGACTCTGCAGTTACAAGCAAATAAAGAATAGCGCTCTTTTTATGCCAAGAAGTCATACTCAACCAACACCAATCTAAGTTAGCAATCAAATACTTTTAAAAAGAAATTTCTTGGAGAGAAGAGTCACCAAATAAGGTCAAGAATCCACTTCTAACATCCTCAGGAAACAGAACATGATCTCACTTGCTCACTTCCTATCTCCTCCATAGGACTGTTTTTAATTTACTTTCCACAGCCTAAGCTGATAAAGGTTCAAAGACATTTTCCATAGTTAGAGGAGGCACAGCACTCACGGCAGCGGCACCCACGTGTTGCACCGTCTCCTGACCCCTGGCCCTTCCTCTGGCTCTTGCTCTGGCTCTCCCCGTCATTTTTTTTCCCTAGAGAGGAAACAATCATGAAAACAATACTCAATGTACACAATCACATTTGACCATTTCCACAATGTTACATTTAAACTTACTTGAGATTCTAAAATAAACTTCCAGGCAATTATGTATCTTTTTAATCTTTCCTGACACAGTTTAAAGCAACCATTCCTACGTTCAACACACTTAAGGGTTTATTGTGGACTGGGCACTGTGCTAGGGCTAAAGGGAAAACTTATTTTAATATAAGATTTAGGTTTTCAATTGATTTATTATAAACAGACATAGAAGGAACAGAGTGCTAATAGAACTAAGATGCTAGTGACTGGTTCATTCTTTTCCACTTGGAGATTTTACATATTTGCACACATACGTGTGTGTACATATATAACTGACCATGAACCAGGGCACTGTGGCAATTTTCCCACCACGCCTCTTCTACATACATACGGTGTCCTCCTGGATCTTCCCACAGTTCCACGTGCAGCTTAAACTGAACACACCAAACTAATGCTATCTCTTCTACCTCATCATTCACGTCCCATAATTTCATTCTTGGTGAGGGACACCACCATCTACTTTGTCTCTAAAGGAAAATGGAAGAGTCATTGATCTTTATCTAAACTACTCCCTTATTGCCTGCACGTCTGCTGCGATTCCCATTTCTTCAAGTGCCTGCTGTTGGCCAGGATCGGCACGAGGCATTAACGCCCACTCACCCCGCCACCGAGAGAAAACAGGGTCATCAGATCATTCAGGGCAGAGGCCTCACAGCTCAGCTGCCTGAACCCAATGCCTTCACATTTCACACAAGTAACTTTGAGCAAACCACACAACCTGTGACTCCTGTCTACCTTTGCAAAACGGTTGAATAACCTGCTGCCCAGGTCAATTGTGAGGAGCCAATGAAAACACACTGTGAGTGCTTAGGAAGCACCTGGCACCTAGTGAGCACTCAGCAAATATTAGGCCTGATGGAAAAGGCAAATAAAGTTACAACTATAAATTTTACAAAGCATAATGATAGAAACAAGCACAATGTTCTTACTAGAAAGAAAGCTGGAACTAATTTACATGCTAAAGAGGACCGCCTCTAATAACATTTAAACTGAGATGTAAAACAACTAGGAGCTGGCAGGCAGGCGGTTCCAGTCTTCCAGACAGGATGTCACAACCACCATGCCGACATGCTGAGAGCTGGGAAGGGACACAGAACTGGAAGATGCCCAGCGTGACTGAGCACAATGGACGGACAGCTGAGGACCTCTGACCTGGGCAGGGGTCAGACCGCCCAAGGTCCCGACAGGGGCAGGGCATGGCATCATTTGCATTTACCAGCACTCTGCCCTAAGTCAGGCTACCATCTTTTTTGAGTTTCCACGGCCTCTAAAATTCTTTGCTCCATGATCATCGTCCTAAAAAGACAAATCTAACGACATTCTCCGGTTTTAAAGACCTCTTTGGCTATTTCCTACCGTGTTCCACAGGACTAAAAGCAAACACTCGCCAGCTAAGACTGTACAATCTGACTCTAAGTCAGCGGTCTCCAAGGTAGGTTGCACAGGAGAATGCAATGAGGCGCCAGCATGTTGCAACTCGTTTTACTGTCATTTCACGCTACTTTGTATTCACTTTGTGCGCACGGTGAGGACGGCCACACCTGCACCCTCAGCTAACACACGGCGCACATCGGCGCATATGCTCGAGTCCGGAAGCCTCTGCGTGAGACTCCAGGCACCACGCAACCAACTCCGCGATCCCGCACGGCCTCTGCTGGGGAAGAGCCCCAGCCTCCTCCGCAGCCCAGGAGGACCCAGCTTATCTCCTTGCGAGCAGCTCACGGAGCCTCGTTTCCGCCTGTCCCGTCCCTCCCGTACACCTGCTCAGCGGCTCCCCCAACTCGGCTGCTCCCCGCAACCCCGTCCCGCGCACCCGCCCCAGCAACAAGGGACAAGGACAGTAACAAGCTGCCATCTCCGCCAGGAAGCCGCCCGCGGCGGCGGGGCTCTGCGTGGCCCCGGACCCGCAGCATCTGGAACTTGTTGCAAACGCAAATGAGGACGGGGGCTGCTCCCAGCCCCGCCGCGTGAGAACGCGGTTTAACCAGGCCCCCAGGTGCCCGCGATGACTCAAACGCGCCGCCGTCCCCGCCCGACGCCGGTGCGACGCCGCTGTCCCCTTCAAAAGCGCCCTAATCTGGGTGACGGTTACGGACCATTTCCAAGGCCAGAAAACCAACGTGCGCCTCCAACACGCCCGCGCCTGCGACAGGGGACGTTTCTGCCCGCATCACCCTCACCTGCCAACGCAGCGCCGCCTTCGCGACCCGGGCACAGCGCTCAGCGCCTCCCCGCGCCCAGAAACGGTCGAGGCGGCAAAGCCTCCGTCGCTCGTTTTACCACGATAGAAAAGCCGACGAAACAAATAAGCAAAAAGAACCACACCCCACCCGCAAAGAGCGTCAGCCGGGGACAGCGGGGACGCGGCGTCGGGCACCGTCCTGCTCGCTCCGCCTCGGCCGCGGGCGGCGCCCCTGTCCCCGCACGGCCCCCGGCCGCCCCGCACCTCGGCCCCGCCGCCCGCAGCGCCCCTCAGCCCCGGCCCCGCACCTCGGCCCTCAGTTTCGCCCCTCAGCCCCGCACCTTATCCCCGGCCCTCGTCCTCCCGCCTCAGCCCCGCCGCCCGCACCTCAGGCCCCGCCGCCCGCAGCGCCCCTCAGCCCCGGCCCCGCACCTCGGCCCTCAGTTTCGCCCCTCAGCCCCGCACCTTATCCCCGGCCCTCGTCCTCCCGCCTCAGCCCCGCCGCCCCGCACCTCGGCCCACGTCCCTCAGCCCCGAGCCGGTCCTCGCCCCTCAGCCCCGGTCCGTCCGCCCTCGCACCTCGGCCTCGCCGCCAACAGCCCCAACGGCTCCCGCGACGATCCCTCCGCGCGCCCGCGCCGCTCGCCCCCTCGCCTTCCGCGCTGAGCTCCCCGAGAGCGAGCGGGCCGCGGGCGCCGGGGCGTCCGGTCCGCTTTTTTTGGGCGGACGGACACAGGCCCCGAGGAGTGAGGGAACTGCGCTCCGCGCACGTGACGCTGAGCTAACGGCGCGGCGGCGGGCGCGCGCGCTGCGCCCTGATTGGCTGCCGCGCGGAAGGCGGTTTTCCACGGGGCGGGGACAGGGCAAGACGAGCTCAGCCCCGCCCCACCAAGCCCGGCCCCGCCCTGCCTGGCCCCGCCCCGCTCGGCCCCAGCCCCGCCCCGCCCGCCTGGCCCCGCCCCTGGCCCCGCCCCGCCTGCGCTCCTGCCAGGCTCCTGGTCCCGCCCCGGGTCCGCTGGCTCCATCCCCGCCCGTGGAGCGGGGCGGTGCACCGGGCAGGCCCTCGAGAGCCTGAACTGCGCCCAGGTGCGACTGGGCGCCCCTCCGCAAGGGTGGGCTCCATCAGGCCGGCCCGATGTCGATGTCGGAGCTCGCCGGACACGTGGGACTCAACTCTGCCCCCAGGGAAAGGAAACCGCAGTCCCAGGCCAGGGCCTGGCGGCCGCGCCCCTAAAACCACACCAGCGAGCGGTGGGTGCAGCACGCTGCCATGTCCTGCGGCGGTGCTCAAACTACCTGGCGCGAGCACCATGCAGACTCCCACCCCAGCGCAGGTGGGCCTGCTCGCTGCGTCTCCTGGCAGGTGCAGGTGGGGTGCGGACGGTCCAGGTGCAGGTGGAGCCAGGTGTACTCCCTCAGTAGGGCTTGACTTCCTCGTGGAAGCAAGACCAACCCCAATGCAACAGTCGGAAACGTTGTACAACGGGACAGGATTATTTGCCAAGCTGGGAAGTGAGGCTGACGCTCGCTAATTAATTACCTGACTAGTCATGCTCCATAACTATAAAGGAGTGTAGGTGGTAGCAGAAATACTGTTGCCTCCACAGACTGTACAGCAAACATACTGGGTTTTTTAATTTCAAAATATTACGGGGGGACAAATGTTTTTGGTTACATGGATCGCTTTTGTAATGCTTGAGTCAGGGTTAAAAGTGTGCCCCTCACCCAGATAGCATTCGTTGCACCTGTTAGGTAGGTTTTCGCCCGTCGCCGCTTCCCTCCTCCCCCCTGCTTGATTTCCACTGAGTTTTACTTCCCTCTGTGCACGTGTGTGCTCATCCGTTAGTTCCAATTTAATAGTGAGCACATGTGGTGTTTGTTTTTCCATTCTTTAGATACTTCACTTAGGCGAATGGTCTCCAGTTCCATCCAGATTGTTGCAAAAGGCATTAACTCATCCTTCTTAATGCCTGAGTAGTACTCCATGGTATATGTATACCACATTTTATTAATCCACTCATGAATGGATGGGCACATGAATTGATTCCACATCTTTGCATTTGTGAATTATGCTGCAATAAACATTCCAGTGCAGGAGTCTTTTTGATAAAATGATTTCTTTTCCTTTGGGTAAGATACCTATTAGTGGGATTGCTGGATTGAATGGTAGGTTTACTTTTAGTTCTTTGAGGAATCTCCATACTGTTTTTCATAGGTTTTATATTGATTTGCAGTCCTGCCAACAGCATATGAGTATTCGTTTCTCTCTGCATCCACACCAGCATCTATTGTTTTTGGACTTTTAAATAAAAGCCTATATTGTTTTTTGTGGATACTTAAGAGTGTACACTTGCAGCTGGGGGCTTGAGAGGATTGAAGCCTCCCCAAACCACATCCCAAGTCCTATAATCTCATCTGGGCAATTAAAGGAAGAGGCTAGATTTCACTGTTTCCCGCACTAGCCTGAGTGTAAAACTCTACTGGAGGAACTTCTGAAAAATACAGAATCCCAGATAATCTTGAGTCCATAGGTTTGGGATGGGAGCAAGGAATTTTCTTTTAACAAGTGACACAAAGTTATTCTTATGTTCAGAAAAGCCTGAGAAATTCAGGGTGAGGGCTGTTATCCTGATGTCATTCATGCTTCCAGAATTTATGAGAAAAGAAAAGACACTTGAAGTGAGGAATCATTTGGGGGGGGGGAAATGGCTTCACAAAGGCCTTCACTTTCTAATACCTAAAAGGCACATTTCAGAATACAGCATGAACGTTCCTTTCTCCAGGAAGGATTTCAGATGTTGGTGAGAAAGATGTTCCAGCTCTTGCCAGCAGATGGAGCGATAAAACAGGAAATAGATCCTTACAGCCGCAACTCACGGGAGGAAAACCTCAGGAATAGACTTCCGAGGGTGAACGTAACAATTTTCCCTCCGTGTTTATTTTCTCTGTATGACTAAAGTCCTTGTAACTGCTAAAGACACGGTTCTCGTGTGAAACATCATCGCACCAGAGCGCCTTGGTGTGTGATGTACGTACGAGATAGTCGGTTTCTAAAGACATTAGAAGTTGTGACACAGCAAGATGTAAGCAAAATCCCCAATTCTGATGGTGCAAACATCAGATCTCACAGAGCTCCCCTAAAAATTACAAAGAAAAGATACAGAGAGACATTGGAAAAATCATGACTTTTTAATGTCTCTATGTTGACAGCACAACCAGTACCCTACTGGTGTCAGTTGTTGGGTATGATTCTGTGCCTGACTCCAGAAATTAAAAAATGAATGGATACAGAGTCTCCTTCCAGGAGCTGCCTCTAGAGGGGCGACCCCAGCACGGAGAGCGAGCAGAGTGCTGTAACTCCTGCCGAGCTCGGAGGGAGGACTGGTTGGGAGATGCGTCATGACATCCTGAAGGGTAGACAGGATTTGCAGAGACCAAGAGGGTAAGCACGGGCCAAGCACAGCGGTCCAAGCTGGTGTGGGGTGTTCAAAGAACCGCGAGTAATCCGGCACAGCAAGAACACCAGGCACACGCAGGGGAGTGGCAGGTGACAGTGCTGGAGGGACAGACCCGGCTCTAGAAGTTGCCTAGCAATAAAACATGAGCATCCAGACAGCTGTGCCCACTCTCTTAGGTGCTGGGAATCAAACACACTCTCTGTCCTGCCCTTGATGACCCAAGAAGGGAAGCAGAGATGTCAAACGGGAGCACGAACTTGGTACCTGCAGGGGCCAGCAACTCCTCCATCCCAGCCAGCGCTTACCATGAGGGAGTGAGGTCTCAGATTTGCTGGGTCTAATGTTATTTCATTGGTTGGTTATGTGTTTTTTTAATAGAGGTGAAACTCACATAACACTAACCATTTTACAGTGAACAGTTCAGTGATATTTAGTGCGTTCCCAATGTCTTGAAACTCCTACCTCTATCCAGTTCCAAAACACTTCATCCTCAAACCCCTATGAGCAGTCGCTCCCCTGCCCCGCCCCACCCTGGTACTCTGGAAACCACTACTCTGCTTTCTATCTCTACGGATTTACCCATGCCGGACATTTCATACAAATGGAATCATACAATACGTGGCCTTTGGGGTCATGTTTTCAAGGTTCATCAACATTGTAGCGCGTGTCAGCGTTTCATTCCTTTTTATGGCTGAGTAATATTCTACCGCACGGATGTGCCACATTTTGTTTATCCAGTCTCCCCTTGATGGGTTGCTGTCACGTT
>CM052452.1:1262964-1281836 GCA_028533085.1 Varecia variegata
TCAGCTTCACCAAAAGCCTTGAAAAGGACGACACTCTGTGTGCTTTCAGGAAGGTTTCAGGGCTGCTATTTATTTAAAATCAGAACGGCTCACAAAGCAAACCCCTTTACAAAATGCCTCACATGTCGTGATCCTAGAAATGACCTCTACCGTGCTAGGCTGGCCAGGGATATTACTTTTATAGGAAAAAAAAGAAAACCAGATCTCTTTAATCAGCTGTAAAAAAAACATTGTGAACAGTCACTTCTCTTATTTAAAAGTTTAACTTTACTTTCATCAATTTATAATCAGAGTTCCTCTGGTATGTTTGATTCCTGACAAACAAGGATAAAAGTCTGGTGCCCCCGTTGCTAATGAGATGATAAAACAGCGGGGATCACGTTTTTAATTACTGCAGGCGATGCGCTGGAGAGGTAGCGATGATATTTTCTATTGCATGTCGACATCGTAACTTCAGGCTTGTGACAGTCCTGCTGAGCTCCGCTGCCTTTGATGATCACTCATTTTTGTCTCCTGAGAACATACAAAAATTTCTGAGCTGGAGTCCTGGGGGGCTGGCGATTACTGGCATAACCTGGTGCAGGTTCCCCTCTTCAGCCATCACCGCTCAGCGAGGATCTGGTTTCTTAACGGCCGCCCTGACACCAAGAGGGAAATTGGACGCCCGAAAAGTCTATGAACTTTCCCACTCACATGGTGCCCATTCTCGCTGCGCCAGCGAGGGCTCGCCATTAATAATAAAACGCGTGCCTGAATTGGGAGATTTCTAGCACTGACTTTTTCATTTCTTTTCAAAGTCATGCTTAAATTAAAAATGAAACAACCTTATTTATAGGCATATTTGTAGATATATTTATCATGCTAAGCTATCTGAATGTATTTCTAACAATATTCCCTTTGTTACTATAGACAGCTGATAACTGAAATTTTTAGCAGTGCTGATTATGTGTCAAATGCAAAGGTCAGGTGCCCTTACTTTGTTTGAAATGGAAACTGGGAGTGGATTCCATTAACTCGCATGTTCACAAAACACACACACACACACACACACACACGCACACATACACCCCTCACTGGATGGCCAGAGCACTCCACAAACAAGATTTGCTCCAAAATCTGTTTTTAGCTATGAAAATATGAGCACAGAACTAATCTGATTTGTGGGTGATACCAACACAATCTGAATTCAACCACTCAACTCATCCACCAACTCACCTACCAACTAACCAACTTATCCACTAACTACCCAATTCATCAACCGACTAGACGACAAACCACAATCTTTGAGCACTCAAGTGATTTCCAAATTATAAAGGCAGAACTGAGTGGCAGAATCACAAGCATTGACTGAGTCTCCCGAGTGATTGAAATGTTTAAGATTTTGGATCATAATCATAAAAATGCATTCTCAGCTACTACATTGGGAAAAGCCCACAAATGAAAAGAGATCTACCAACAGCAAAGGCAGAATCTGCATTTACAATACCCACTGGGAATTTCTATTCTTATCAGTATATCTTTTGTGGCATTTTAAAAAATCATATATGTGAAATATAAAGACCACATTCTTGCAGTTTATTGTCTTCTTGGCAAATGGCAGTTAAAATGGTTTAATTGTGCAATTTGTGTGTAATACAGAATTCACATGGCTTGTATTGGTCAGGACACATGAATTGCTGTAACAAACAGTCCGCAACCTTGTTTTGTAACAAAAACTCCAGAATAGTCCAGAAAGATGTTTACTTCCTGTTCATGGAGGTCCGTGTGGATTGGCCTGGTTGGGCAGTGCTCCTGGGCAGCTGTCCCTGAGGACTGGCCCCTGGAGTCCAGGAGCCCCCTCTGTCCTGGGACAGCCTCCCCACGTCTTGCAGGTGACAGGGGCAGAGTCAGTTTGGGAGACCCTCCTGGAAGCCTCTTCAGCCTGGCCGGGAGGTGTCTGTGTCACTTTGCCCACATCCCATTGCCTGACGGTAACAAGATCAGCACTGACACACACTGGGGCCCAGGAGGAAAAGGAATCAGTTGGGTAAACAACGCAGGTGACTGTTCTGCATGAATTATCCTAATACTTTAACCCCATAGACTGCTTTATAGTTCTTCAGGGTTTTATCAATATGATCTTCTCTCATCCTAACAGTCGTGAAAATTAGACAAAGACTATTCTTTATAGATAAGGTTAGCGTCAGGCTAGCTCAGTCAATAGAGCATGAGACTCTTATAGATAAGGCGACTGAAGTTCAGAAATATTAATTCCCTTTCTAGAGGTCAAAGAGCTACTAAGAGCTAGACCCAATGCTGTTCTCTTGTTTCTCTTCTTTGACCTCTGTTATACCACACGCTTGCCATGATTTGCGAAGTCTGCTATCAGCCAAAGTCCTCAGTTCACATTAAGGCTCACCCTTGGTGCTGTACACTCCGTGAGTTTGGACAAATGTATAGCAACGTGGATTCACCATTAGAGCATCACACGGAGTCAATTCACTGCCATTCAAACCCTCGGTGCTCCACCTGCTCGTCCCACCCTGCCCGCCAAGCCCCTGGCAACCACTGAACACTTCAGTGTGTCCATAGTTTTCCCTTCCCTGGAATCATACCCTGTGCAGCCTTTCACAGTGACTTTTTTCACTTGGCAACATGCATTTAAGTTTGCTCCATGTCTTCTCATGACTTGATAGTTCATTTCTTTCTAGCATGGAATAATATCCCATTGTTGTTTTAATCCAAATTCCCTAATGACATAGGACACGGAGCGTCTTTTCATATGCTCACTTGCCACCTGTTTATCTTCTCTGGTGCAATGTCTATCAGACCCTCCTCCCGTTTCTTAAGTTGGGTTGTTCATTTTTTATCGTTGAATTTTAAGAGTTCTTTGTATATTGTGGATAACATCCTTTATCAAAAGTATCTTTTGCAAGTATTTTCTCCCAAAGTGTGGCTTGTCTTTTCATTCTCTTGACATTGTTTTTGCACAGAGCAGATGTTTTAAATTTTAACAAAATCCAGCTTATCAATTCTTTCTTTCATGGATGGACCGTGCCGTGGGTGTTGCATGTGAAAAGGCATCAGCAAGCCCAAGTTCATCTGGATGTTCTTCTATGTTTTCGTCTATGTGTTCTATAGTTTGCACTTTACATTTAGGTCTATGATCCATTTTGAGTTAATTCTTGTGACGGGTCTAAGGTATATGTCCAGCATATATTTTTTTGCATGTGGATGTCCAGTTGTTCCAGCACAATTTGTTGAAAAGACTATCTTGCTCCATTGCATTGCCTTTGCTCCTTTGATAAAAATCAGTTGACTATGTATATGTGGGTCTATTTCTGGGCTCTCGATTCTGTTTCATTGATCTCTTTGTATCTTCTTTCCCTGGCTTGATTATTGTAGCTTTATAGTGAGTCTTGAAGTTGGATACTGCCAGTCCTCTGGCTTTTTTTTCCCCTTCAATACTGATTTTGTTGGCCATTCTGGGTCTTTGGCCTCTCCAGATAAAATTTAGGATGAGTTTATTGATAGCCACCAAATAACTTATTAGGATTTTGATTGGGATTGTGTTGGAGATATGGATGAAGTTGAGAAGAACTGACAACCTGGCAGTTTTGAGTCTTCCTATCCATGAACATCATATATTTAGTTTTTGTGTGTGTGTGTGTTTTTTTTTTTTATGATGCAATTTTCAACAGCAAAGACAACTGCTGCTGTACCTCTGGGTGGCACAGAGCTCGGTGGTTACCAGTGAGTTCAATGCTGGGTTCAAGTCCTTCCTCATCTCTTGGCTGGGTCACTTAACCTCTCGATATACCCATTTGCCCATTTATAAAGTCGGGGAGATAATGGCACCTCACTCACTGTGTGAATTAAATGGGAAATATGCATGCCAGGCATATAGTAACTGGGATTTTTTTATCAGTCCTTTCAGCTTCCTGAGCTCAGTAGATAATGGGTCACTTTAGTGACATGTCAAAGCACCAAAACCAACAAGCACATTGGTCCTGGGAAGTCTGAGAAAATACGCAACCTTCACGTCCTTACTGTACTGAAATCCCAACGGAAGGGGGCACCCCCCTTCTCCCTCTAAAGAAAACCCAACACCACCTCTGATAAGCATTGCATTCCTTGAGAGCAGTCAGTGATTACCAAAGTCAGCTCACGACCTCAGAAAGAAAATGAGAACGAACTCTTTCTGCGGAGCAAGCTGCAGACACCCATTTCACTGGGTCTCCTCCCTGGGGGCCAGGCTGTGCTCTAGCCCCTGGGACCCCGGGGACAAGAACACCTGCCTTTCCTGACCTCCCACTGAGGCACGACAAGGGAAGGAATCGGAAATACACGTACTTTTTCCTCTGAGAATCAAAGATCTCGGGCACACACATCGCCTAAAATGCAAGTCAAGAAATCCAGTGTGCGATTCGGACAGAGGATTACATCCTACATAGCGGGTACCAAGCACCTGCAGCCTGTCCCTTCCGGCCCTTTGTGCATTTCACCCACTCAGGGACTGGTTTGGACAGGAGAGAATTCAGGCTCACGTTCTGAACTTGCTGAATTTGAGGCGTACGAGAGAATCAAGTCCTTGGTGTTTTCGTCTCTCCAGCCCCTCCCCACACTGATCTTTAAAAGGGAGTCAACTGGCCCGGAGCAAGTGAAGCCCCCTCCCCAGGGCAGTCTCTGCCCTGCTCAGGGGAGACAGAGCTGTGACGTGGGGCTTGGGCACACAACCGTCTTTAAGCCAGGACCCCATCAGTTAAGAAAAATTGAAAATGGATCCATTTTCATGAAAGATAAGCTGTAAAATTGAAAATACGGATAAGCCTCTTAGTATATAAAAAATCACTGTACCCGGCAACTTTATAAATTTCTTCTACAGTCTGTAAGGCAGTGAGAGCAAATGTGAAGTCAGTCGCCCAAGTAGGGACCAGAAATCCAACCCAAAATCCAGCATCTCGATCACTCTGCTCTCCGAGGCCATCTCCCTGGCAGTTTCCCAGGTTAACCTCTTCGTGGTTGGTTGTCTGTTGTTACAGGATTGTACACAGCCTGGCCCGGGTTCAGGAAGCAGTTCTACCACCCAAAATGTCAGCAGCCGTCGGTTACTATTTTAGGTAGGCACACGTGTCAGCCACAGAGACCAGGCTTCTCTTTGTAAGTTCATGAAATGGCAGCAGAGTCCAAGTGCAGAGCAGGAAATGGACGAGCCACGCTCGCGTCCTGAGTGGCAGTGGTGGCCACGGTGGTGTGTGCACTCAGCCCATCCTTCTTCCCGCTGAGAAAAGGTCATTTGGAAACGGAAACAGTTAGATGCAGTGAGCCCGATCGTATGGATCAGGAAAGCCTTTCGAGCTAAGAGATTTCTTTTAACCGTGAGCATTAAAATATTGAAGACTTGACCAAAGGATATGGAGTAATTTTCTTTCCCAAAAACTGTGTAAGAGTCACTGGAGGATGGTGAAGAAAGGCTCGACCGGGATGTCAGAGACGCCCGGAATCAAGTCTGCTCGTTCACCGGGTGAACACGGGCTGGTTGCTTCCTCACTCCCAGTGCCAGGCCCTCCTCTCTGAAATGGGAACATTAATATAGTCTCGAGGGTCTGCTGTCGGGAACAGAGGAGATGTAGCTAGAAATCGCGGCACCTCATAATTGCTTAATAAACGGCAGCTATGATGATCCCACTTCACACCAAGAGAAATGCCTCGCTCTCTCGTTACTGTATTTTTGACACACTAAAGAAGAGGAAGAGGCCAATAGGAATTAAACAGGAAGGACCAAACTCGCAAATGCACAAAGCAGTGCCTGGGGAGGGACTGGGCGCAGGTGACTCTTGTCAGTGACCGTGGGAACGTAAGATTCTGGTTCGCAATCCCCTCACAGAACCACCTCCCAGGGCTACATGCACAGGGTATTAGAAAGATGGGGCCAGGTGCACCTGCACCCCCAGGAATAGATCCCTGGGACAAATCATGGTGCAAGAAAAGCCGCAGAGAAGTGCTCTGTCTGGATGTGTTTACACACGTCCGAGCACATTGATAGAAAAAGGTGCAGAGGTGGATGAACCACCAAGCGCTTACAGCCGTCCCTCTGGGGAGAGGACCCTGCTATGGACGCAGAAGGGAGGGAAGAGGGCAGGGAAGATGAGCTTCCAGTTTTCACACCCCACAGTGTGTTCACATTTTCACAGTGAGCATTCATTCCCACACTGCCTACATAATGGTTTTAAATGTTCAAAACAATTTCCAAAAATTATAATTTCAGAATATGGCATGATAAAAATTGTTCAGAGCAAAATTAGAGGGAAGGTATACATGCTAGAGTGTGTCACTGTTGGAATAACTCTTTAATAACATATACACAGGCAGACATCTCTTGTTATATGGACAAAAATAATCTTTGGAAGGAGACCTAGAAACTAACAAGAATGGTACCCCCTAAGCAAGGGAGCTGGCAAGTTACTGCTCTGGGGTGAAATTGTTGCTTACTTTTTACTTGGTACCTTTTGAATTTGCTACATTGTGCATGAATTATCTATGTAAAGGTAATTACTTAAATGTTAAATAATGGAAAGAAAAAATTTAGGTGCCCAAGTCATAAGTTAATATACGTAAAGCAAAAATAAAACCAAACCTGAAGCATCTCAAGTAAGGTTAAATTCCCTTTGACCATTACTAATTGTTGTAGATTAGTTTTAGGTGAAGTCTGGACAAAGTGGTGAAGAAAATAAGACGGTTTAAAGGAAGCCTCCACAAACCTAAGAGACTCTAAAATTTTTCATTATAAAGCCCAGGACAAATTGAATAGCCCAATTTCCAACCTAGGAGAGGAAATGGAGTCATTCTAGATGTATCCAATCAATAAAAGTCAGCAGATATTTATTGAGTATGTATCACAGCCAACACATTGCACTGGACTTTCATTTGCTTATTTCCTATGGGCAAAGATATAAAACTAAGGGTCTTTTTGAAAATAGAAAGAAACATATAAAGTAACAACAAAAACAAAAACACGGATAGTCTGCATGATTTGGGAAACCATTTGAGAGGCTGAGGACACACTTCTTGCCTGCAAAGAGGAAATAAAGAACCAAGCCATTGCTTGCTCAGTGCACTCGTGGTTCCTAAACAGGCTTAAATATTTGCCTCTTTTGCTGTGAAAAGCGCTGTTGTTGGCCTGGTGGACTTTGGTTTCTCAGACTGAGCACTTTCATTTCCTTCGCACCACGCAGGAAATGAGTAAAAGCGACATTGTAGCTTTGGTAAGATTTGACACAAATTCATTCATTCATTCAATTATCTCCATTCATTCATTCATTCATTCAATGAATTGAATCAACGAATGAATGAATTGAGGCTGAAGCTGAATGGCTATGTTCCCACAGTCTGAAAACAAACAAACATTATTTGAAAGTGAATTTGCTTTGTGCCAACTGTCAAAAAGAAAACATGGAAAAGCCGTCTCCTACAAAGAGGAAGAAAAGGGTTAAGTTGTTGACAAATAAAATCTCTGCTTTCCTTACAGATAGGGTCTGCGGTTTGCCAGGCATCCACACATTCTGAATGGCAGATTGTTTAACAAATTCAGAAAAAAATTAAATTATCTAGTTAGGAAAGGTCTGGTGCACAGACGCCGTTTACCCCAGGGCTGGGAGATGAAAGCCTCCTCCTCGCCATTTGTGGCGGAGTTAGCACATCAGTCCTATCTCTGCGCCCACAGAGATTCACAGGCCGTGATGCTCGGGAGACAGGCGGGGAGCATGTGACTCTCCCCCTGCTATGTTAAAAATGCATCCCTATTTTTTCAAGCATGCTTCCATTAAAGAGGGCACATCTGTTTTAAGTCCCCTTTTATGAAAATTACTGAGCTTCCTCAGCGTGCTTATCTTTTAATTTCGAAATTCTTTGTAGCAATAACTTGAGATAATAACCGACCATATTTCTGGCCCCTTTAAAAAATAAAGCAGGGGAGGGAGAAAGAAAGAAGGAATGAGCCATTTGAGAGCTTTGAACTCCCTTTTCTAATGCTCCTCCTTTGGGCCGGGTGGAAAGGGTCCCCTTCATTTGTGCTCAGAACGGCTGAGCCGGGAGGGTGGCGTCCGCCCAGCCTCTCAGCCACGGCCGCTGCACGGCTATTCATCAACTCACTTCCCGGCTAGGCAGCAAAGTGTCCGCTTTCCTTTTTAAGCCTCTTTCTCCCCCACCTCCACACTCTTTTTGCAAAGTTTCCCACCCTCTCCTCCCGCTGGAGGGGATCCTTGAATGTAGGAGACACTGGGTCACTTTCTAACGCCCCAGCGTGTTTGTTTTGAATAGCCCGGGACTGGCAGGTCGTGTTTACCATCTGCCTTTCTGCTTTGAAACTGCTGCTCAGGCTCAGGCTGTTCCCAGACGCAGTTGGGGATGGAGCAAAGAGGGAAGACTTGAGACCCCCACCCGCCCGCCCCCTGCACCAGTGCTTTGCCTTTCCTCCCCCGAGCACTGGTTAAACGGGACATTCACTCGTAAGGTGGGACATAGAACCTGCACGGCGTGTCCAGAAACCACAGGATTTGTCAGGGGCTCCCAGGAGGGAATCACGTGGGCATGTGTTCTGTGGCCGACGCACTGCCTGGCTTCAGTCACGTGACTTTCAGCAGAAGGCACAGGTCAGTTCTGTTTTCCTCCGCATAAAATGAGGATAATGACATTTTCAACTGTCTTTACAATCATCTGAAGGAAGGGATTCCTGATGGCCAGGACGCGTTACTGTGTCCCACGTTCAGAGGCTACAAGGTGACGTGAGCGGAAACGTGGGGTAACTGGTCCATTCTCGTCCCCCCGCCTGCGAAGCCCACACACTTCCACCCCGAGAGCATCCGGCCCTGCAACATCACTGCCTCCGACATTCACCTGGAAACTCCCTGAATACACAGCCACACTGGGCGGGAGACGGTAATCCAGTTCCGAGAAATCCTACAGAGTCTGACTTTTCCGTCCCACTGTACGACGCTGGGGTCTTTCTGCCTTCATCCCAGTGTCTGGGGTCAGACACGGAAGTGGGACGTGACAGTCCTAGCTCTCCTTTAGCTCTGACCATCCGTGTTTGAATGGGACGGGGGGACGGGGGGTGACAGTCACCGCACATGCTCTCCCTGACCATAGAATGTAGGATGTTGGCTTTATTTACTGCTTTAAAAATAAACTGAATCAAGAAATCTCACTCACCACCAACAGACACTTACCGTGCACCTACGACAGACCAGAGGCCCCCCGGCGAGGCACTCGGAAGAAATGCCAGTCAACAGCGGTGTTTTCTGGACGTAAGGTCCAAACCTCACTAGAGAGAGGAGGTCTGCAAAAAGAAAACCTATCCCATGCAGGAAGAGCTGACCCCAGCTGGGGACCACTGGCGTTGGCAAAGATGAGGTCCCAGGCAGGTCAAGGATGCATGCATCTGTGACTAACACTCAGTATTTGTGTTAACTATTCTGGACTCCGGTGAGTTTTGGGGAGAGGTGCCCCTCTCTGAAGACAGAGGAAGTGCATGCTTGGGGCACCAGCAAAAGCATATGTTTTATGAAAAGAAAAAAACTTGATACTGAAAAAAGAAGAAAAGCACCACATAGACTTCATGGGAAGGGTCAGAATTCTGTTAGTCTTCCTTATACTTATTTTATGGTTTCATATTTCCTTACTTAAAAGAATGGGCTATTGCTACATGCAATAACATGGATACATCCAGGAGACACAAAAGAGTGTGTAGTATTCAATCCTATTTATGTGATGTCGGAGAACAGACAAAACAATCAGAGTTTTAGGAATCAGATTTGAGATTCCCGTGTGAGGTGGGCGGTATTGACGAGGAGCGGGTTCCCAGGCACCTGCCGGGTGCTGGAAACATTCTCTACCTGGAACGGGTGGCGGCTATGTGAGTGCCGACGTAGGAAGGCGTTACGTTGAACACTTGAGATTTGTGCGTTTGATGGATGTCACATGCACCTAAAAGAGGCCCCTTGTACAGAGCTTAGAGGTCCTAAAGCTACGTCCGTGTCTGGCCCAACACACCTGGCTTGCTTCTGGCTGGATGGTAAGATCTGTATTGTGTTAAATATTATCATAAGCTGGGTACAAATCTCGGTCAAGGAGCCTTAGGAGTAAAAGGCAAGAGTCAAGACAGGGAACAGCATCCGGTCCTCGAGGGGCTGGACTTGGAAAACGGTCCTCCAGCGGCCGTGGGACTTGCGCCTGGAGGCTGTTTAGACAGGCCAGACGGGGACTCAGCACCGAATTCCCTCCCGGAGAGGGAACCTCGGACGGCTCCAATTAGGCCCCCGCAGCAAAAAATTCAGATGAATTGATGGTTGATGGGGGCACAGATAGAGACTGGGGACAGAGCAGAAAGAGCAGGATGCTCCTTGTGCACTCTTGGTGGGGCAGTCTCAGGCGTCCTCTGTACAATCCTGTGCATCTCTCTCTCTCTGTTTGAAAGCTCTTATAATGAAATGTTGGGAGGGAACTCTTTCTGTTTCTCCCCGTTTCTGCTCAGCTAAAACATGGTGAGAACTTAAATAATAGAGCAAATTTCATTGTAAAGTTCTTTAAAGTTACTGTTCTTAACCACCACCGTGTGTCATCACCTCGTCCGTAATGAGGTCATCGTTCAGGAATGTCATCTAAATACCCAGATATGTTTCTGGAAGCACATTTTTTTAAAACGTTGAGACGATTTCTCAAGAAAAGACTTTTGACATCTACTTTTAGACCATGTATAGAATTCTTTTAAATCCAGATGTTTAGAAAAATTTCCCAGCATTCCTTTCTAAAGAGCGCCCAATTAAGGATGGGATGAATGACTGTTTCTTTCCTGGTGCAACTTTGTTACAAATAGCCGGCTGGGAGCCGAGCTCTGTGCTCCAGCAGCTGGGGCCCCGTGAGGTCACCTAGAGGAGGGAGTGGAGTCACCGGCTGCCCTCAGGTCCCAGGTAGCCCTGTCCCCCTGGGAGAGGGATTTAACAAAGGAATACATTTCAAAGTACACGCTGTGTTTCCCAGCCCTTTTCTGAAGTGTTTTCAAGCACACTCCAAGCTAAAAATTCTTAGAAGTAAGGAAAGGAGGCGTATATCAGACAAGCCCTGGAGCAGATGAGAATCCGGAGAGCAGAAGACAGGGTCAGACTGGAGATGCTTGAATCCCACGGACGCCCCCACCCCGGGAGGGCTCGGTTCATTTCTGCCCCCACCCACCGGGTCTCGACTTTGAGATGCTCAGTACAGAAGATTTGGACTGATGCCCTGCTCGAATGCGTGCTCTCCTACAAGGTGACACATCTGATCAATCTTATCCCAGACCAGTGGGCAGCATCTTTGTTCTGTGAACAAAAGGACATTGGATCTGCTTAAACTCAACGCCTCTAGGGCTGCCGTGAAGGTAAACTTAAAGCAACACAGGGCAGGGCTGCTTCTTTTTTGCTGTGTGTGTGCGTGTGCGTGTGCGTGTGTGTGCGTGTGCGTGTGTGTGTGCACGTGCACGTGTATTAGATTTGCAGAGCAACGCACACATCTCCATCAAAAGAAATCAAATCACACATTTTTAAGGTAAAAAGTGCAATTTCCCTCTGACCTTTTCTCACCTCTGTCTCTCTCCTGCAGGTAGTTTGGTGTGAATCCTTTAGGGGAGGTATGAAGAGACATGAGTTAAGGTGAACTTTGTGCACATGAATATGCCTATTTTGAAAGAATTGTTCATCAGGCTATTGTAAGAGAAAGCACTGAAATTAGGTTTGGGGATGAAAATGCCAAATTATGCTATATTCTTTAAGAATTCTAGAATAATATTCATGATTATTTGTGATATTACCGATATTATCAAGCCAAAGAAATAACCTAAAATATTTAGACTTAAAAATTTCTGAATTTTTAAGTAATGTGGAGAGCCGCTCAGGTCAGGAAAATGTGTATAGTTGCCAAGGTAAGGAATATTTTTTGAAATAAAATAGTCGATATACAAAAATGTGTATATTGAAAAGACAAAGAGTGCCCGTCTAGTACTGAACGTTTTTCATAAACAAGAGGAAACCCGTAGGGCCGGTATAACTCGTCGGCGATGCTGCCCGTCTCCCTAGAATAATTGCCGCAGAGACGGGAGCCAGACTGACTCATTGCCTGAAATTTCCACCCTGCATCAGGGGCGTCCACCCCAGAATGTTACTCCTCTGAGCTAAGATATTATTTCTGGAGGATGCTTGTTAGAAAACGCAAATGTTCCTGTAGGCAGCTGTAACGTGCAAAGTCACCGTCACCCACCATCCCTTCTGCTCCCCAGAATAAAGTCAACATAATAGTTCTGATTCTTAGGGAGTGTTTGGATGAGGTCGGAGGACGGATGAGGGGGAACCAGCTAGAATGGGCTGCTATGCGTCCTGTGTATTTTTTAAACAATCTACCTGGTTCTATCTGTGTCTTTCTGCATTTTCCTGCCGGCCGACTACAGCCAACAGGACACAGCATGTATCGCGTGGTGGCATTTTACACGGACGGGTCCTCAACCCCTGTCCAAACTCCTTAGGACTAGATGTGTTTTGAAATTTGGGCAGCATCCCGTAATGACACAGTAATATTTCTACAGTGAAATTGTGTGTGCTCAGACCACGTAATAGCAATAAAACATAAATAGCCTCGCTTCTTGTTGCAAAACGTAGCATTTCCAGAGCTTTTTGGACTTAGGCAGAGGAAGGATCAGGGACTTGGATTAACTCATTTAACTCTTGGAACAAGAGAGAGATAATAGTAATATTATCATGAGATAGATATTATTTCCATTTGATGGGTGAGGAAACTGAGGCACTGAAAGGGTGAGTCATTTGCCGGAGGTCCCGTGGCGAATAAGAGATCAGTCTGGGGTTTGAACCTGGGCACACAGCTTGGCCACTCTACTAAACTGCCTCTCCGGGGAGCAATTCGTATGGGCATCGGATTATGCTCCGCTGTGCCGTTTCTGCCAAGCCGTGACAGTCACTCAGGCACAGACAAATAGAAATGTAAATACAGTATGAAAATAGTATAAAAAAAAGTTTGATGATGAAATGGCATAGTATAGGTTCAGGATCTCTGGCCCAAATTTGCACAACATCATTCAATTTGTCCTTTGGATTCAAAAGTACATTCATGACGGTGTTGCTGTGGATGAGTATGGGTGCCCAAGGGAAGTCGCCATGGCTGTACGACCAAACATACTTTTGTAACACACACACTATATATATATATACACACACATACACACACACACACACACACACACACACACACGTATAGTACCAGGCTCCTGCATGCATAGCCTCAAAGCCTCTTATTCTAGAAATTCTATTTGCTGTCCATTATCTTTTAAGTTGTGGTAAAATATACATACCATAAAATTTGCCATCTTAGCACGTTAGAGGCATTAAGAACGTTCCACATTGTTGTACCAACACCACTGCCATCCTGGGACTCTTCTCTTGCAAAACTGAAACTCTGTACCCATTAAACAATAGCTCCCCGTCCCCCCTTCCCCTAGCCCTCGGCAATCACCATGCTGCTTCTGTCTCTGTAGATTGGCTGATGCCCGTTTTCTGCTTACATTAGTGGCTTCCTGTTGCTTGCAGTTAAGAGCCTTGACTGACATTGACGGGCGGTGTTTAGAGGGCAGGGTTACATCTCCGTCCTACCTGTATTCTTACTGCCTAGGAGACAACTGTTCAAATGCACCGTCAAAATGATTCAAAGCCCATCGTTGAAAATGAGGCTGCTCAAATAGGACACTGAATAACTCACTTCAATACGGAACACATATCTTTAGGTTCTGTCTATAGGATTAAAAGGAAAAATCCTTTTTCTGTAAATCAAGAAAGGCAAAGGAAAAAAATTAATAAGAATTCAGTTTTCTGAAGAGATGATACATGAGAAATAGAGGATTTATGTCCTTGTGATGTATTAACGCTTTTAAGGGACTTCAAAATGAATCTATTCTGCAGAATAATCAAGAATGTGGGTACGGGCCGGGCGTGGTGGCTCACGCCTGTAATCCTAGCATTCTGGGAGGCCGAGGTGGGTGGATCGCTCAAGGTCAGGAGTTCGAGACCAGCCTGAGCAAGAGTGAGACCCCCGTCTCTACTAAAAATAGAAAGAAATTATCTGGCTAACTAAAATATATATAGAAAAAAAAATTAGCCGGGCATGGTGGCACATGCCTGTAGTCCCAGCTACTCGGGAGGCTGAGGCAGTAGGATTGCTTGAGCCCAGGAGTTTGAGGTTGCTGTGAGTTAGGCTAATGCCACGGCACTCACTCTAGCCCGGGCAACAGAGCGAGACTCTGTCTCAAAAAAAAAGAAGAAGAAAAAAAAAACAAAGAATGTGGGTATGAACAGCTGGCACGTTGCCTCATCCCAGCTATCGCTGTCAGATTCCGTACTCGCTCCACAACCAATTGAATCTGCAGGGAGACGTCATTTGCTCGAGCGGCATTCATTCGTACAGAGGTTGGGCACGGAGAGAATCGGTCTAACAAACAGCTAAGGAAAAAAATGGGAGGAGAACTGAAGATGTCATTCCACAGAAACCACGGAGGGAAGAGAGACCCTACCGTGTCCCCTCAGAGTGCGTATGTTGGAGCCCAGCCCCCAAAGTGGTGGTGTCAGGAAATGAGGCCTTTGGGAAGTCACTGGGTTGAGATGAGGTCGTGAGGGTGGGGTCCCCAGGAGAGAATCAGTGCCCTTATCAGAGGACACGGCAGAGAGCCAGCTCCTCCCCTCTGGTGCAAAAGCCACACCCTGAGGACAGTGGAGCAGGAAGATGGAAGGACGTGCAGAGATACGGTTTGCACGTGTGGCCCCTCCAGATCTCAGGCTGAAACTTGGTCCCCAGTGTTGCAGGTGGGCCCTGGTGGGAAGTGTTTGGGTCGTGGGGACAGATCCCTCATGAATGGCTTTTTTCCCTTCCTGAGATAATGAGTGAGTCTCAATTAGTTCACAAGAGAGCTGGTTGTTTTAAAGGAGGCTGGCACTGCCTCCTCCCTCGGTCCTTCTCCTGCCATATGACACACCTGCTCCCTCTTCGCCTTCCGCCTTGAGTGGAAGCTTCCTGAAGCCCTCGCCAGAAGCAGATGCTGGCACCATGCTTCTTGTACAGCCTGCAGAACCGTGAGCCAGATAGACCTCTTTTCTTTGTAAATTACCCAGCCCCAGGTATTCCTCTATAGCAGCGCACAAGGGACTAACACATTCAGGCCTCATAAAATAACGAAGTTGAGCATCAGCCTGGCTCTCCCGTCTCTTGGCTTCTTGTTATGAGAGCAAAACAATCCCTTACTTGGTAAAGCCATTGTTGTTGGATTTTTGTTCCTTGGAGACAAATACAATGACTAACAGACACATACAATGTTTGCCTACAAGGCTGTTTGGGACAGTGGTTTGTTTTCCTAGTACCATTTTTAAAATACAATTTTTTAGAAAAAAATAAAGTTGTAGACATTATTATCCTAAACCTGGAATTAGAATTGCCTTGTGCTCTTTCTGAAGAGAATCCCCAGTTCTTCTGTTTAGTAATTTTAATATCAGCAGTCTCCCAGACTTGACACTGAGATGGTGCTATTGAAAAGAAACACTCCATGCTCAGGAATCTACTCGCAAATGAATTTCACACAGGAGACAGATTGGGGAAAACTCACAAGACTCAACGATCGGCAGATGGTATTTTTCTTCTCCCAGAACAAAGAGCTCCACCCAAAGCAGTGGGTCACCTTAAGGTGGTCTACAGTCAAGTGCATCTTAAAAGCAATGTCCTAAATAATTTGAAGATGACAAGAACATGATATGGCAAACACTACTAGTTCATGATGACATTCAAGAATGAGTTGGCCTAAATAAAGGCAAAGTCAAATTTCAAAATGACCAGAGAGGATCTCTGTTATTCCATCAAAACTTAAATGTATTTATTGGGGATAAGGTGCGAGCCTCTTGAAAAGTATTCTTAATTTTCTAAGGGGAAAGACACGGTTGCTCGGGGAAACGGTGGTTGCTTTCCTAGGCAGTGTAATTTATTTAATACAACAGATTGGGTGCTGTGAGTTAGGGGTTAAGAGAAGGAATGTTCTGGAGCCAGGTCACCTGGTTTAAATCCCAACTCCACTATCAACAACCTCAAGCAAGTGGAATAACCTCTCCGTACCTTAGTAACCTCATTTGTGAAATGGAGACCATAATGGTGTCTATATCTTGGAAATTTGAAAAGCAAATGAGCTATATTTAAAATAACTGTTTGCATCAACTGTATATCTTCAAATCTTACATGCCATCAATGTTAAGATCCAACATTAATTATGTATCACTACTAATTATGTTGGCAGTTTTAAGACAGAATCCAAAGTATTTTGACATTCTCGTGCATAAGAAGGGGGGATTAGGGAAATAAAAAGGCTTCTAGATTGGAAAGGAAGAAGCAAAACTGCCTCTTTTTACAGATGACATGATCTTGTAAATCCACAAAAAACTATTAGAGTTTATAAATGAGTTCAGCAAGTTTAAAGGATAAAATATCAATATATAAAACTCAAATTTCTATACACTAGCAAGAACAATCCAAAACTAGAACTAATAAACTATTACATTTACAATAACATCAAAAGGAATCAAATACTCACTAATAGCAATAAATTTAACAGGAATACAGCACATGTACACTGAAAACTACAAAACATATTTAAAGACCTAGATAAATGGAAAGATATCCCATGTTCATAGTTTGGAAGGTTTAACATTGTTAAGATGGCAATGTTCCCCAAATTGATTGACAGGTTCAGGGTAATCTCTATCAAAACCACAGCTGGCTTCTTTGCAGAAATTAATAAGATTATCCTAAAACTCATTTGTAATTGCAAGGGGTCCAGAATAGTCCAAACACTCTTTAAAAAGAAGAACCAAGTTGGAGGACTAACACTTCCGGATTCAAAACTTAGTACCCTGCTACAGTAACCAATACAACATTGTACCAGCATAAGGATAGACATATAAGATCACTGGAATAGAATTGAGAGTCCAGAAATAAACCCTCGCATTTACACTCTATTGACTTTTAGCAAAGGTGCCAAGACAACTCACTGGGGACAAGAACAGTCTTTTCAAAGAATGGTACTAGGGCAATCAGATATCCGCATGGATAAATTAGATCCCTACCTCACACCATGCACAAAATTTAGCTCAGAATGGAGCAAAGACCTAAATGTAAGTGCTCAAACTATAAAACTCTTAGAAGAAAATCTAAGAGTAAATCTTCACGATTTTGGCTTGGCAGTAGATTCTTAGATACCATACCAAAAGTATAAGCAACAAAAGAAAAAAATAGGTAAATTGAACAACATCGACATTAAAAACATTTGTGCTTCAAACGGCACCAACAAGAAAGTGAAAAGACAACTCAACTCACACAATGAGAAAAGTCTGTAGCCATCATATTTCTGATAAGGAACTTGTGTTTCAAACACATAAAGAACATCTGCAACTCAATAAAAAGGGACAAATAACCCAATTAAGAAATGGCCATAGGATCTGAATAGACATTTCTCCAAAGAAGATGTAAAATGGCAAATGGCACGTGAAAAGATGCTCAAGATCATTAATCATTGTGAAAATGCAAGTCAGTATCACAGTGAGATACCACTTTACACCCACTAGAACGCCTACCTTCAAAAACACTGTTGATACATGTTGGCAGGTTTGTAGAGAAATTGTAACCCTCATACATTACTGGTGAAATTACAGACAGGTACAGCCACTTTGGGAAATAGTTTGTCAGTTCCTCAAAAATTTAAATGTAGAATTACCATCTGACTCAGCAATTTTACTTCTAGGTACAGACACCTGAGAAAATTGAAGATGTGTTTGCACAACAACTTGTACATGAACAAGCATTATTTGTAGCAGCCGAAATGTAGAAACTACCCAAACGTCCATTGACTGATGAATGAATAAACAATGTGTGATACATCCGCCATACAGAAGAGTAGAGCACTAACACACACTACAACATGGATGAACCTTGGAAACATCATGCCAAATGCAAGAAGCAACACACAAAAGGCAGCATGTTGTATGATTCCATCTACACAAAATGTCTATAATATGCAAATCCGTAGACCCAGAAAGTGGATTAGTAGTTTCCAGGGGCAGAAGGGAGGGGGCGGGGAGGGGTTCCTAAGGGGCGTGGGGTTTCTTTTGGAGGATGATAAAAAAAAGTATTGGATTAGATAGTGGTGATGGTTGCACACTCTTGTAAATATACCAAGAGATACTGGATTTTATACCGTTAAAGGGTGAATTCTATGGCATGTGAATTATAAATCAATATTGTTTTTTAAAAAGGCATGGATCCATGACTTGATACCGGGCTCTACGACTGCTTGCCCAGTAGAATACAAAAGGACGCTGGGTCGGTTTCCACTTCCTACCTCTGGGGACGCCTGCTCTTACGTCCTGGTCACAGAGCTGTAAGGAAGCTAAGGCACAGTCTGGAGAGGCCCTTGTGGAAAAGGACCAAGGCCACCAGCTCTCAGCACCGGCCCAGCTCGCGCCAATCTGGACGCAAATCCTCCAAGCGGCCCCCACGGACCCCACGGGGGCGAGAGATAGATGAGCTGTCCCGCTGAGCCCTGCCCAAATGGAAGATCCGTGAGCAAAATTAGTGAGCAAAATTATTGTTTTAAGCCAGTGAAGTTTGGGGTTGGTTAGATTGCAATAGTGACTCAAACCCACTAAGGAAGAAAAGTCCCTGCCAAATAAAGTATGACACAACGTCTTAATGATAATCTCGTGTGACACATGAAACGGCCATCCCATCCCCTCTTAGCTGTGAAGTTTCTTTCATCTCCGCAGAGCGACTTG